>CM017194.1:14344869-14599869 GCA_004837865.1 Musa balbisiana | reverse complement strand
TTTGTTTACTTTTCATATTCTATAAAGCAAAAAAGTGTGAAATATTTATAAACTCCAAATAACTTCAAAAATAGAGCAAAAAATTGTCTCAATTCGGGTTTTCGAGGTACTAGCGATACCATCGTCAGTATTGGATGATACCACCATTTGTCTCATCCAGAGATTCAATAATAGTAACTTGTTTTAAGGATTTAATAGAATATTTGAGATGTTAGGGATATATATATATATATATATATATATATATATATATATATATATATATATATATATATATATATATATAATATAATATAATTAACCAAGGAATTATATATAATAGAAAGTTTCCATTAGATATGCTAAATGCATAAGATTCTGGCCTTTTTCTTTTATAGGACAATTTTAGAAAAGAATCTTCATGTTTTTGGACTTGATTCCATCTTTCACAGTGCTTTAGTGTCAGACTTGATAATTATTGACATAGATAGAAAATATATTTTGATAAAAAAAAGGAACACAAGTATATAATAATAAAACTATAAATCCTATAATTTAGGATCAACTATATAGATCTTTTATTATATGAGATCAGTAAGAAATCAAAGTTTAAAGTTCTTAAATATTTATTTATAGTTATTATTAAAATTCTTTTTATATTTTTCTCTACCTCTTCTTGTGGTATTCACATTAATCATTGCGCCTTTTTTTGACTATCGCATTTGAAAGTCTTCTAATCATATATTTATACTATGTTAAATGATTTCTCTCATTAATAATTTCTCTCATTTTATCCTCAATGAAAATAATAACTAGTTGTTAATAAATAAAAATATTCTTTTTTATTTTTCCTAATGACTCCATATATCCATCTCAACCTTTTTTTCTCGATAATATAAATTTTTATATTTATTATTTTTTAAATATCTAACACTTAAATCCGTAAAATATTATTGATTTCACAATTATCTTGTAATAAAGAGCATCTGATGATCATATAAGACTCTTGCCATTTCTTATTATTTTAGCCATTTTGTTTTTACTCTGATGTATTTATCGATTTCTATAATGTTGAATAGTTGATATAAAATATATAAAGTTTTTACTTAAATTTTTTTTTTTACCTATCCAACTTAACTATATTATGTCTATTCCTCAAATTACTAAAATTATATCTCATATATTTAGTCTTAATCCTACTTAGTCTAAAAAGAACATAAGTATAAGATTAATATAAATTTATGAGTTTTTTTTAATGACATCCTCATATTGGTGTGGATGATGTCATTTATGTTTGGATCAACTTAATTCGATTTGAACTTATGGGTGTAAAAAATCTTGGTGGCTCAAAACATTTGTTTCGGAGTTGAGGTGGACTCAAGTATATACTCTACGAGTAACCTATATAAAGACCAAAATTTGATGGATTTTTCGACGTGATCCCTCGTGCTCAAGTTAATAATCGATAAGAATATAAAAAAATTAATTAATAGTAATCATTTTAGTGGATAATAACTAACATCGATGTCTAAGATAGCCTTTTATACGGAGTTAATTGGGGGAAATATCCTTTATCCGATTATTTTTAAAATATTTTTTAGATTATTTTTTTGACTGATATCCACGTATAACATGGGTATTGATTTAGTCTTCTATCATCTCATTGTCCACAAGGCTAGCACGGGTATCTCAATGTTAATTGGGTTATCATATGTCAAATCGTTAATGGAGAGCTAGAAACAAGACATAATTGACAAGTGATAACATATTTCAACCAGGAAGGATGCTTATTTGAATCATTCTTCACATGGGTGGTCTTTGTTGTGTCTTGTTCTATTAAGCTTTTATATGCAATTTAGCTTCGCGTCATGGAGGATAATTGAGGGGTCCATAACACCGGCTAAAGGCAGCATATATACGAGATGCCGATTGCCATCCAATGTACGAAGTGTCTTGCTATTGATGGAGTGGGTCCAACGTGGCACCAACAACACAGAATAATGTGGCCTCGATCATGCAACACTGTGCAATCGGAATTGGCATGTTGTGATCCCTCGTACAATTGAGAATTTGCACAGTGCCATATGGACTCAATAATGCCATGATACAATTAGGTTGTAATGATTGATTGATGGGTAGAAAATTAAATTACTGGATTGTTCAAGGAGGAGTCATTTTTCGTGTTATTTCATTTAACATTTGGGGTTAACCATATTTTTCATTTTTCCAGTAGAAGAAAAAAATTTGCCCAGATTTATTTATAATTAAAAAACATTGTTCTTTGGGACCAAGCACACAGTTATCATGACACAAATGCTTCATAATATGTAGTATAATTGAGGTCCTGAATTGCCAAGTATTAATTATTTCATTTGGTTGTGTGCAATATAAATATTGAGAACCATGTGCCACATTTTCAATAGAAGGGAAAAAGAAACATCCATTGGTTGGAAGAGTTTTTTTTTCTTTTTTTTTTTTCTCTATTTCCATTCCTGAAAACTATTACTCCAAAGAAAAATTTTAAAAACAAAAGTTTAGAAATATCTTTATCATATCACACATTTTATATTTTAACATATATTTTAGCTTCAATATATGATTTGTTTAGGAGATTGTGGAAATATATAACTAATGAATACGTATTAGCATTTTGATCTTTAAATTTGTTATAAACCAGGTTTGTCATTTATAAAATTATATTTTATAATTGAAATAAATATTGTATTCCCATTGTCATCATCATCACTTATTACTCTTTTTTTAGAACAACATTCCAATTAAAATTCACTGGACTTTTCTTTTTCTTGTTTTTTTAAATGGTAAAGAATATTGTTTTAATATTCTGATTATTTTTCTTCAGGGAATAAGACAACCTTTAAATCACTTCTATTATTATTCCATGACCTCTATAAAAAGGAAAGAATATTCTTTTTTGTGTTTTTCTTCTCCCAATCCAGACTGAACTATGAAAAGTCGATTTCCTTTCTTTTTGCCACAATCCAAATTAAGATAAAATTTTCGCAATAAAAGGGACCCTTGTTTTCACCCTAGTTTTCAATAGACGTTTATATTGTACAATATAGTGCATGATTTCCCCATTTCTGTGTATTTGGATTGATGGACTTTATATATATATATACATATATATATATATATATATATATATATATACATATATATATTAACATCTATGGAGTAACTGTTCCTGCAAAAAGAACCTGTAACATATTCATACTCTAATTTACATTTTGCTCAAAGGAGAGTTGTGCATGAAACGATGATGCAAAATGATAATGGACTTCATAGGCTTCTCTTGAGTTACAATAACCTGATCATTCATATATAGCTACTATTTGAAGTGCCCTCAGTGCCATGAAAAATGAGAAAGGAATCTGATTGTAAACAAAATTAATCGTAAGCTCGTTTCAGATTGTCTGATTAGAACAGACAAGAGTGATTCAACAGACTGTCATGGGCACAAATAATTTGTCCATGTTGTTTCCAAGATAGAACAGGAAGGTTGTGTTTTAATTTATACTCATACAATGTTCTGTGACACACACATTCTAAAGCGACATTGAGGTTCATACAGGCATGCTCTTTGTTTTCTGACTTCTTTCGGACACAAGAAAACTACGCTACTGTTTTGGCAAACAACATGAATTGATACTTGTGTGGCAGGGAGTAGTATCATGAACAGGTAGTGTGGGTTGCTTCAAGGACGATCTCAGTAGAGGCAGCTCGGAGGAATGCATGTCTTCCCACACAATGCATGTCTTCTACCGTGTTACTTTTACTGCCATGACCTTGTAGTTTACCAGCATCACAACATGATGGTTCAATTCATCCTCTCCCCACCTTTAAAAGAAGGGAAGGAAAGCAGAGGAGAGAAGGAAAACCTAACTGGATTGCAACCACTTGATTGTGACCTCTTCTCTCTCTCTCTCTCTCTCTCTCTCTCTCATGTCCTTCTTCTCTTAATTCCAATTCCTTCCTCAGTGCTGCTTCGATCCCTCTGCCTCCCCTCTATCCCTTTCTGCACATTCCTCAGTTCCCAACTCTCACGCAACTCTTCTCCCGCCGACTATTCGGCAGACGAGCAGGAATTTCTGCTGCATTCATCTCGGGTCTCACCAGAAATGGGGCGGCACACATGCTGCCACAAGCAGAAGCTGAGGAAAGGCCTGTGGTCTCCTGAGGAAGACGAAAAGCTCATCAAGCATATAACGACGTATGGCCATGTGTGTTGGAGCTCTGTCCCTAAACAAGCAGGTGATGCATTTGCCAACCAGCAGATTGGGCATGGGTTTCCTTGCGGCTCTGCATCTAATCCTTGGTAATTGCTTCTTGTGTGCACAGATCTTCAGCGGTGTGGAAAGAGCTGCAGGTTGAGGTGGATAAACTACCTGCGGCCTGACCTCAAACGAGGGGCATTCTCAGACCAGGAGGAGGATCTCATAATTGAACTCCATGCGGTGCTAGGAAACAGGTACAGGAATTCCCTCCCTTTCGTCTCTCTCCTCCTTTATCCATCGATGTGATGTCAGGCCTTGAGCTCTTCTACTCCTTTTACCGACGACATGTTCAGGTGGTCACAGATTGCGACACGCTTGCCGGGAAGGACCGACAACGAGATCAAGAACTTCTGGAACTCTTGCATCAAGAAGAAGCTCAAGCAGAGAGGCATCGACCCCAACACGCACAAGCCACTCGCGGAGGCCGAAGCCGCCGAAGATCAAGCCTCGAAGAGCAGCGAGAGGACTTCCAGCTCCTGCGACCTCAAAGTTCCCATTGCAATCTTGGAGAGCACCACCGACGCGGTGCCGACGTCCTCCTCCATGCCAATGTTGGATAAGCACGCTGTCGAGAGGAAAGCATCGAAGAACTCGGCCACACCGATGAAATGCTTCTTTCTAGGCCAATTCATCGCCAGCCAAGACGTCTCGTCCGATCCAGCCACCATCTTCCCTCTTGCAGAGTTGAGCTTTGCCGCCGACTGCAGCAGAAGCCATGCAGCTACGGCTGGACTATCGGTCTGCCCAAATCCGTATGGTAGGCTGTTGGAAATGAATCAGGACTTGAGCTGCAACACATTATCCACAGGTTTCCCATCAACTCCGACCGCAGTCATTTCCACTTCCATGGGCCTGAGAACAAACATCAACCTCCCACCATATAATCCTGCACACGTCTGTGCTGGAATTGATGGTATTCGGTACAGTGATGCTGTTTACTCCAGCAACAGTAGTCAGAGCAGCATCAGCAGCGTTGGCGGAATAGAGATGCAGAACAGCAGCCCCTTCTTCGACAATGGCTTCTTACCTTGGTTGGAGTTGACGCCAGACACGGACACCCGAGTCCAGCTCGAAGGCGAGCCCGAGGATCTCAAATGGTCGGAGTTCCTCGAGGATGGCTTCCCGTCGTAGCAACCATCCAAAACCGAAGCCAATCTGTGCATTGTGATGTCAAGACAGACGGCCAATCTGTGTTCAGTGGTCTGGGCACCTGGCACCAGCATCAGCCACAGTCTCCAGACGTATACGGCAAGGATTTCCGGATTTCATCCGTGGGATTCGGACAAGTATAGATCGCGATAGATTACACCAAGTTAAAGATGGTCCGATTTGCAAGATTTGTGTGACAGAATTTCTGGTGTGTGTAGATAGATAGACATGGCAATTAAGTGTGTCAAATAAAGCTTGCTCCAGTCTCTGTCTTCACACCTTTTCCAATTCTAATCTAAGCTTTTAAAGACACGCAAGCTCATACATTTGAAGTACTCTATCCATCAAATTTCATGGCTTCAAGCTCACTAGTGTTAGACGACTTCTTCGTAGCAGCCAACATGGACTTTCTTGCGTACTGAATGCTTGAAAGCCACCTGAGTTGTTCTGCCTCATTTAGAAGCATTTGGAAGTAGGGAACTGAGAGTTGTTTGGTTAATACTCTCAAGCATGGCGTTACCACTTGCATCATCAGCAAGCTACAGAACAAACAGAGAGATGGAAAGATGTTTGTGCACATTTACACATAAGAGGAGGAATCGGATTGTGCCCTTCCAGTCTATATTATATTATATTATATTGCTGACCACAAACCATTAAATCTATAAGCTAGATTTGGAAGCCAAGGGAATGCATCATGGGTGCCAGTGTGGGAAAAGATTTCTATGCATACTGTGGCCTCAATCTGATGCTGATGACTTGGTAGCAGAGTGGGAAAAAGCCAGGACATTTTTTTCATTGTCCCTTTTCCTTCTTTTATCACCTTTAGATGTGAATATTCTCAAGCACATATCAAGTTCCGGTACCAAAAGCAAAGAGAAGCGGAAGAAAGAGGACAAAGGGGGCCTGTTCTTCCTAGTATTCTTCCTTTGTTTTACTTTGCATCAACAGGTTGAACTTTCTCGCCTTTAAACATAATTATGTGCTGGCTGTGGTGTACATTAGTTACCTACTACAAATGTTGACTTGGATCACTGGCCAACAAGAGAAACTCCAGTAATAAGATTGTTCAGCAATTTCTAGAGCAGTGCTGGACTTTCTCTCTGAACCAGCAAAATATCATCATCGGAGTGTTATTACCAGTGAGACCCTAAGAGCAGGCAAATTGAGAATATAACATCATCATCTACCGTGCAAGGAATCATATCAAAGAGAGTGACGGAGCACAAATGGCATATTATGGTGTCCTTCGACAAAGACACATGATCATGGTACATCCTATGAATTAAGCCAACAAACATCAAGAGACAGACAGTGAGGGTGCCAAGAAATCCGTTTCATGTACTATTAACTCGTAGTTTGTCTTTTGGAAAACAAGTGGGACACATTTGCCTCATGAACAAATGGTGACAAGAGCATCCAAATCAAACAATTCAACGGAGTAGAATCCACATCATAAATTAATTGCAAGAATAAGGCAGAAGGCAGGAATTTGCTAACTACAGGCCAATGGTTTGTCTTCATTTACCAAATAAAAAAGAACATGTTTTGATCATTATAACTTCATTGTGTGAGAATCACCGCGCACACTCGGTCAACATGATTATCGAATGTACAGGAAGCTGAAGTGAAGTGCAATCCAAAGTGATTTCTGCTTAACAAACTAAATGAAATGTATCCTCTTCTCCTGTCAAACTAGATGAATCCATATAGTATCAGTTTTGCTGCTTGCTTGCTTGCTTTTGGGGATGGTAATATTTATTACAAAGCTTGCTTAATAATCATATACCTCATATTTAAGCATATCAATATAAGCACCCATCACCGGTTAACTTTTCCGTAAGTGCTTCAAAAGTAGTTATTGGACAGTAGATAATATAAGCTAAGCAAAAAATGTGAGTTGCCCTGTGATGCTTAAAATCTATCTATCTATCTATCTATAAGCAGGATCCCGAGGATTCAGTGCACCGGTGATGACCATTGGCTCCGAGCCTCAACTTCAGATGGTATTGCCACCACTAAAAGTGTCTCTCCTCTCTTTGGTTGGAAGGCATTGTAGAGCCTAAATGTTTACTTTAAAATGAAACTGTTCATATGAAAATTGATGTGGAATAGACTCCCTATCTCTGATTACATTACATTTCTAGTGTCATACGCTCTCAAACCTTAAGTGCGTTTGGGAATATATTTGAAATACGTATTGAGTGTCCATGTGATATTTGATTATTTCTTTTCTAAATCACATTTGACATAGATGATGATGCTCTCTCAGCGTACTTTTAATATTTCAAAATTTTGTATGATGCTAATATAATTTTTTAAAATTTGAAAGTACCCTATCTAAAATTATAAAATTATCAAAATAATTTAGTGAGAAATTAATATGATTTTATATTTTCTATAAGATAAAATTTTATTTATTTACTTTTAAAGATTATTTATTTATTTATATATAATTATATATTTTCTATTTATTAGATACTTGGATCATATAAAATTTTAATAAAATTATATTTATTTATTTTAATAAAAATATGTATTCATTTTTATTATGTAATCTTAGAATTCATTGATACGAAACATCAATTAATCATTTTTATTATGTAACCTCACGCATTACTTTATACGAGATCATATTAATAATCATGATGTAATCTTAAAGTTTATTAATACGAAACATCAATTAATCCATATTTTTATAAAATCTTTAAATGAAGAATAATTTGATTTCATTAGAAGAAAGGTATGCATGTTAAACTGTTCGAATACATGAGATTGTTGTATTTTTTTTCCGGACTATCTTCCTCTTAATTTATTTCATGAATGGAGCTTTCATGAATTTATTTCGTTTTTATCTTCCTCTTAACTTAGTATCAAATTCACTTCATACCCTTGCTTCATCACTTAATGATTTTTGATACACTTAATCACTTCACTCATGGATTTTATTGACAAATACATCTCTTACGAATTTCACTCTTGTGAATATTTAATGAGAAACAAATTTTCTTGACATACAAACTTTTGCAAAGATCATTAAATTCATTTAATAGAAACAACTTTCATTAATTTTGTTCATGAATTTTTCTTTCATAAAAGAACATTCACGAATTCTACATCTTTAGCTCTTATTGTGAATCTCTCGATGAAATGAATTATCAACCACTCATTGTTTCTCTTGTATTATTCCTGAACTTTCAATATCTCAATTCTTCTTGATAAATGCACTACTCATGGACTTTTTCCTTCTCTTTTCCCTTTCAAGAAGAATCCTATCGCAGTAAGTAAAATTTTTGCTTAAAATGATTGTCTATTTTCTTTTTGTTGATGACACAAGGAGAGAGATATGGCAAATTGATGACAACTTGACATTATGAATGTTTGAAATATATCATGAGTCATTATGAATGTTTGAAATATGTCATGAATCATTATGAATGTTTGAAATATATCATGAATCATTATGAATGTATCATGAATGCTTGAAATATGGCATGTTCATTCTTAAAATCATGCTTGATTTTGTATCAAAATGATGAATGTCTATTATTATGATGAGATATCGAAATTATCATGCTTAATTTCCTACTTACAATTGGTAACATGCCTCAAATGGATAAATTATCATTTTTTATCAAACTTAAAATTAGAATCTTGCTAAATTTCATATTTGAAGTTTGTATCATACTTGAAAATAATGATTGTCTATCATCATTGGACTTAAAAATGGATATTATGCCTTATCATTTTTATTGTGATAAAATATGTGGTATCATATTTTGAGATGATAAATCATGACTAGTATCATGATAAGTATAAGCTTTAAATGCATATATCTTATCAGTTTGATGCTTGAATTCAAAGGCCTTGAATTCAAGATTGTTTTTTCACAAGTATGGCATATAGATAGGGGGAGTTAAGATTAATTTCATCATCAATTGATTGTCATTATCAAAAAGGGGGAGATTGTTGAATCTCAGATTTTGATGATAAAATCAATTAGTAAATTATTTGATCTAATCTATATGTTGAGATAAGTATGCATGATTAACTACGATAGTGGTAAGGCATATAGCAAGATGTTGGGCCAGAGTCAAATATCAGACAATATGTTGAAGATTTGAACTATGTGCCGGTGGTTCATCGGAAGCTCACCGAGAGTTTGTCGGGAGTTCGCTGAGAGTTCATTGGGAGTCCGCCGAGAGTTTTTCGGGAGTTCGCTAGAAGCTTGCCTATAAGTTTACCAGAAGTTCATCGGAAGTTCGCCAAGAAGTTCATCGGAAGAACAATTGACATACTAGACTAAGATTACTTAGTTAATGTCTTAAATTATCATAGTTGGACCTTAAGTTGAGTTAGGATTGGGAGGTAATCCCACTAACTCAGTTAGGGGCTAACTGAGCCCTTAATAGGGCTGAATTAGGCCGGTTGAACAACCCATTTAGCACCTGAAGTTACGACCGGCGGTGGCACCG
The DNA here is from genome assembly GCA_004837865.1 of Musa balbisiana. Lineage (NCBI taxonomy): Eukaryota > Viridiplantae > Streptophyta > Magnoliopsida > Zingiberales > Musaceae > Musa > Musa balbisiana. The sequence continues at coordinate 14,589,971 of CM017194.1, read as the reverse complement.
CTTGGGACTTAGTCTCCCAAGTAGTTTGGGAGGTGGTACTGCCTAGATTGGGTGGTGGTATTACTTAGACTGGGCGGTGGTACCATCGGTAGTTATTACTTGCCTGGCGATGGTATCGTTAAAGCTTAGTCTTCGAGAACTCTATCAGGCGATGGTACCACTAGACTAGGCGGTGGTACTGCCCAATGTCAAAGTGTTAGGCGGTGATACTGCCAGTACCCTGGAAATCCGGGATCAAACACTTTTTAGCTCTAATTTTGAAGCCATTGGGACTTATAAATATCCCACCCTTTTCTACATGAAAGGGTAACAAAAGTGCAATCAAAGTGTGAAATAATTTTAAGTGTTGGGGGATTAAAAGTATTGTAAAAGTGAGACGAGTTCTCCCCCTCCCTCTCTTTAGCTTTGTAATCATCCAAGAAGAGGTGTGAAGCTTATAAGGGTTATCTCCTAAACCCGTGAAAAGGACAAAGCACTGTAAAGAGGTGGTTGGTCTTCACATATTGAAGGAAGACTATTAGTAGATACTGATGACCTCGACGGAGGAGGAATTGGAAGTGGATGTAGGTCACAACGACCGAACCACTATAAATTTCGGTGTGCTCATTTCCATTCTACTTTTCATTACTGTCATTACTTTCTAAGTTAATTGCTAGTTCATTTACTCTAGAGTCAAGCACTTTTCAAGATTGATTTTTAACAAATGAATATATTACGAAACCGATAATTTTTTTCGCTGCACTAATTGAACCCCCCTAGTGTCGCTATTGATCCTAACAGTTTAAGGACTTGCTACCAAATGAATATCTTACAAACTTTTCTAGAGTTTCTTTGAATAGCAAGTTTTCATTCTCAAGTGCCTCTAAGTGTTCACACTTAGTGCATAAAGGTAATGAAGGATTATCATGCTTAAGTTTTTTAAATTCATTATTTAAAAGGATATGCTCCTTTTTCAAACAATTAAACCTTTTGCTCATTATTCCATAGTCATCGAACAAATCATGAAAAACACTTACAATCTCATTAAAAGATAAATTTATATTTAATAAACTACTTACCTCATCTTCGATAGCCATTAGTGCGCAGTTGGTGATCTCTTAGTTGCTTTGTTTCTTCGCCTTCGGAATCGCTCGAATCATCCCACGTTGCTTTAAGCGCCTTCTTCTTCTTCGATTATTTCTTCTTCATTTGGAGATATTTACTTTTGACATGTCCTGGCTTCTTGCATTTGTAGTATATAACTTGTTCTTTTTTGGGTTCAATTTTATTTTTAGTATCATTTTTAGATTTATTTCTTTTTATGAATTTTTTAAAACTTTCTTGTCAAGAGTGCCAAGTCATTATCATATTCCTCATCACTTGAATTTTCTTCCAAGTGGTCTTCATGAGTTCTTAGTGTCATATCCTTCCTATTCTTTAGAAGGTTATTCTTAAGCTCTTCATGAGCATTGCGAGTCATTTCGTAGGTCACCAAAGACACAATAAGTTCTTCGAGCGAAAAGTTATTCAAGCCCTTGGCTTCTTGAATTACTATTACTTTAGGATCCCAACTCTTTAGGAGGGATCTTAATATTTTGTTAACAAGTTTGAAATTAGAAAAAACTTTTACCAAGTCCTTTTAGACCATTGACGACATCCGTAAACCGGGTGTACATGTCTCTAATGGTCTCACTTAGTTTCATCTGAAAAAATTCATAAGTATGGATTAAAAGATTAATTTTAGACTTCTTTACGCTACTAGTGTCCTCGTGAGTCATTTAGAGTGTATGCCAAATATCAAAAGTAATTTCACAAATAGATACTCAATTGAACTCATTTTTATCTAAAGCACAAAACAAGGCATTCATAGCCTTGGCATTTAAAGCGAAAGTCTTCTTCTCCAACTTATTTCAATTATTCATTGGAAGAGAAGACTTTTGAAAGTCATTTTCCATAATGTTTCATAACTCAAAATCCATAGAAATTAGAAAAATTCTCATTCTAGTTTTCTAATAGGTGTAATCTGTCCCATTGAACATGGGTGGATGTGTGATTGAGTGACCCTCTTGGTTGCCGACAAATGCCATCTCTTTTGTGTTTCAAACTAAAATGAGAGTGAACTCGCTCTGATACCAATTGTTAAGATTAAGAATGACACTAAGAGGGGTAGGGGGGTGAATTAGTACAGGGGATAAAAATGATAAATTCTAATAATTTCGAAAAACTTTATTTGATGAAATTCTAAGTTTGACAAAAACTATTAGTTTGACTTGAATAAGTTTGCAAGTGAGTAGAGAAGAGGGGATTAGAAAATTTGAAATGAAATAAAGTAAAATGTAGTAAAGAGAATAAGCAGTAAGGAAAGAACACCCCGAAATTTATAGTGGTTCAGTCATTGTGACCTACATCCATTTCCGATTCCTCCTCTATCGAGGTCATCAGCGTCCACTAATGGTCTTCCTTCAATAGGCGAAGACCAACTATTTCTTTACAACACTTTCTCCTTTTCACGGGTTTAGGAGATAACCCTTACAAGCCTCACACCTCTTCTCAAATGATTACAAAGCTAAAGAGAAAGAGGAGGACTCTTGCACTTTTATAACACTTTTTACACCCCAACACTTAAAGATTTTTCTACACTTAGATATCACTTTGTTACCCTTTCATGCAAAAAAGGGTGGGGTATTTATAGGCCCTAGTGACTTCAAAATTAGAGCCAAAAAGTGTCTCATATTGGGTTTTCAGGGTACTAGTGGTTTCACCTCTTGACACTTTGACACTAGGCGGTGCTATCGCCTAGTCTGGTGGTACTACCACCTAATAGAGTTGACACTCAACGGTACCACCATCTAGTCTAGCCATACTATTGTTGGGAAATCTTGGGGGCGACATCACATGTGCAGCGGAAGATCAAGAAAAACAAAATCCCCAATTTCCTAAACGGATGTTCATCGTCGTGTGAAGAATATTCCGCGAAACAAACTGTGTATAAGATAAATTGTGTTACCTAGGGAGATCGTATATCCCTGTTTCCTTATAGATCTCTAGGAGAGGATGAGGAGGTCAAGCGTCCTCCTCTCTAGCGGTAATCCACACAGCAGGGCTGTGACGACGCTCTTCAAAAACTCCAGGCCTACTTTGAGGTGGAGAGGGGGAGGAGAATAGGAGAGGCAAGCAAAGGCTCTAGCCTGGTGCGCATAAATCCGCGAAACAAACTGTGTATAAGATAAATTGTGTTACCTAGGGAGATCGTATATCCCTGTTTCCTTATAGATCTCTAGGAGAGGATGAAGGAGGTCAAGCGTCCTCCTCTCTAGCGGTAATCCACACAGCAGGGCTGTGACGACGCTCTTCAAAACTCCAGGCCTACTTTGAGGTGGAGAGGGGGAGGAGAATAGGAGAGGCAAGGCTCTAGCCTATGAGGCTCTGAATCCCTCCTATTTATAGAGGCTCCCTGTCAAACCCTAATGGATCCTCCCCTAATGGGTATTGGATCTATATCTAATTATCCAAACCTTTTAGATTAGTGGAACAATATCCAATAATCTCTCATGGGCTTTTATTGGATCTTGTCCATGGGATCCAATAATTCAGGGGCTTATTGGATATCTAATAAGATAGGGGCTCCAGCGGATATCTCATATCCAAACCTCTACTCATCGCAACGCCTATCATATGTGTGTGACCCTCTAGGCATAATATCGAGCTGGCCATGAGTCATAGCTGTCAGAACTCCTTCTGGCTCAGTGAATTATTATCTCTATAATAATTCACTTGACTCATCGACTACGGACGTACTAGGCCACTACGCCGTAGTCCCCAGACGATACAGGGGAATCCAATCCATTGGACCTGTTTGTCCTTAGTTACCGTATACCTATAGTCTCTTATCCATCTAATATCCCAGAGATCGTATATCGGGCATGGTGCTGTCTGACCCATACGATTTCTACTCGAGTCTCGCTCTAATCGGATTCTCCGGGAGAACTCTTTCTCTCTCAACCCGAATGACCCTGGCCAGGGATTTGTCTGAGCAAGAACACATGAGATATTTCTCTCATGACACCGAGAGTAAATGATCCTCTATCGACACTCAATAGCCCTCGTAAGGTCGACTGCCACTCCAAATGACCAGCTGTACTAGATCTGGGACAGTCAAACCTATAAGTCTGGTATCAAAGAGTGGAGCACTCATACAGGACATCCTTGGTATCTCAAGTCTAAGGACCAGAGACACCACTAGGATTACGAAATCGCTGTCTGACAATAAGGCATCATCAACCATCTAGTATTTCGTAAGCGGATCAATCAGTGAACTCATTCTCCAATGAGCACCTGTACTGTATCCCTAGTGTCCCCACACGAGCAGCTATGAGACCAACTGCATCCATCATATGGACGAGTATACAGCACACCAGTCTGGCCGGTTATTATGATGTCCCTCTCGAGTAACCTATGACCGAGATTATTTAGGATTTGTGTTTAAAGGTGAATCGGTCTCATTATCGTGATCTCATCACGATCCGATTCCCATTGCACAGATCCAAGGACATCACAATATATACAAGTATATATGCAATAGATAATATATAAAGTGATAAATGCCAAAATATAATAAGCAAAAAAGATTCTGTGTCAAGTCATACGTGCCATCACTCACGTGATTGGCTTGCTGGGCACCTATGACTAGCAATCTCCCACTTGACCTAAAGCCAATCACCTATGTATCTGATCCCCATCAGACCCTTGTGACGCTCAAAGACAATCTGAGACAACGGCTTTGTTAGGTTAGTGGATCTGCAATGTTGTCTTCGGATGGAACTCTTTCCACTACTACATCTCCTCTGGTTACGATATCTCTGATAAGGTGGAACCTCCTCAGAACATGCTTAGATTTCTGATGAGACCTGGGTTCATTCGCTTGAGCAATCGCCCCATTGTTGTCGCAATATAAGGAAATCAGCTCCTCACTATCCGGCATGACTCCCAAATCTGTGATGAACTTCTTCATCCGGACGCCCTCTTTTGCTACATCTGCTGCAGCAATGTATTCCGCCTTTGTGGTTGAGTCAGTAGTAGTATCTTGCTTGGAACTCTTCCAACATACTGCTCCTCCATTCAAGGTGTACACATACCCTGAATTCGACTTGCTATCATCGACATTAGACTGAAAACTTGAGTCTATGTAGCCTTTAATCTTGAGGCTACTACCTCCATATACTAGTAAAAGATCCTTAGTCCTTCTCAAGTACTTAAGGATACACTTTACTGCTTTCTAGTGCTCCAAGCCTGGATCCGCCTGATACCTGCTCGTGACACTCAGAGCATGCGCTATATCAGGCATAGTACATAGCATGACATACATGATATACCCTATCGCCGAGGCATAAGGTATCATATCCATGTTCGCCTTTCTTCTAGAGTCTTTGGGGACATACTCCTAGAAAGTGATATCTCATGTCTCATCGGTATGAGACCTCTCTTCGAATTTTACATGCCAAACTTTTTGATAATGGTTTCTATGTACCTGGATTGGGACAAGCCAAGCATCCTCTTAGATCTATCTCTATAGATCCGAAATCCCCAAGATATATGATGCTTCCCCTAAGTCCTTCATGGAGAAGTGTCTAGATAACCAAGACTTCACTGTGGATAGCATTCCTACATCATTCCCAATGATCAGGATGTCATCCACATATAACACCAAAAAGGTGATAGCGCTCCCACTACCTTCCTGTACACACAAGGCTCATCTTTGCCACTACTTCCTGTACACACAAGGCTCATCTTTGTTCTTAACGAAGTCATAAGATCTGATTGCCTCCTCAAATCTTATGTTCCAACTTCGGAAGCTTGCTTTAGTCCTAAATAGATCTAAACAACCTGCACACCTATCTAGGCAGTTCTTGACACGAATCCTCAGGTTGTATCATATACACCTCCTCATCGAGGTTCCCATTGAGGAATGCAGTTTTCACATCCATCTGCCAAATCTCATAATCATAGTGTGCTGCAATAGCCAGTAGAATTCGGATGGATTTTAGCATTGCTATGGGTGAGAAGGTTTCGTCATAGTCAACACCTTGCCTTTGACGATACCCCTTAGCCACTAGCCTTGCTTTATATGTCTCTACCTTTCCTTCTACTCTGATCTTTTTCTTAAAGATTCACTTGCAACCGATGGGTACAATACCTTCGGGCGCATCAACAAGGGACCAAACCTTGTTGGAGTACATAGAATCCATCTCAGAATTCATGGCTTCTTGCCACTTCCCGGAGTCTATACTCATAATAGCTTCTTCGTAGGTCTGAGAATCAATATCCTCAACATCTTCTCCTCTAATATGTCCCACATATCTCTCAGGAGGATGGGATACTCTATCGGACCTACTTAAAGTTGGAACTTGTGTGTTAGGTATCTGAATAGACTCGGGCTATAGAGTGGTGCTTGAGCTTGGTTCTCCAACCTCGCTCAACTCTATCATGCTCCCACTATCTCCGCCAAGAATGTGTTCCTTCTCAAGGAACACTGCTCTCTTGGCTACAAAGACCTTTTGGTCCTCGAGATAAGAGAAATAATACCCACAAGTTTTCTTGGGGTATCCCACGAACTTGCACCGCTCTGTCCGCGATTCTAACTTATCGGGGTTGTGTCTTTTAACGTGGGCAGGGCAGCCCCAAATCTTAACAACTTTAAGATCGAGCTTCTTCCCTTTCCATATCTCATATGGTGTAGACACTACTGACTTAGTTGAAACTCTGTTCAAAAGGTAAGCTGCGGTCTCTAGGGCATATCCCCAGAATGAGATGGGTAGGTCAGCGAAACTCATCATGGATCGTACCATGTCTAACAACATACGATTTCTCCTTTTAGACATACCATTGAGCTGAGGTGTATAAGGAGGTGTCCATTGGGACAATATCCCATAGTCCTTGAGGAACTGAGTAAACTCTGTACTTAAGTACTCACCTCCTCGATCTGATCGAAGAGTTTTGATACTCTTTCCAGTCTGGTTCTCCAACCTCGCTCAACTCTATCATACTTATCGGGGTTGTGGTCCTTTAACGTGGCAGCAGCCCCAAATCTTAACAACTTTAGATCGGCCTTCTTCCCTTTCCATATCTCATATGGTGTAGACCCTACTGACTTAGTTGAAACTCTGTTCAAAAGGTAAGCTGCGGTCTCTAGGGCATATCCCCAGAATGGATGGGTAGGTCAGCGAAACTCATCATGGATCGTACCATGTCTAACAACATACGATTTCTCCTTTTAGACATACATTGAGCTGAGGTGTATAAGGAGGTGTCCATTGGGACAATATCCATAGTCCTTGAGGAACTGAGTAAACTCTGTACTTAAGTACTCACCTCCTCGATCTGATCGAAGAGTTTTGATACTCTTTCCAGTCTGGTTCTCCACCTCATTCTTATACTCTTTGAATTTCTCAAAGGCCTCGGATTTGTACTTCATTAAGTACACATATCCATACCTTGAGAAATCATCAGTAAAGGTAATAAAGTAGGGGTAACCACCAATAGCATGAGTTGACATGGGTCCACATACATCACTATGTATGAGTTCCAACATCTCAGTGGCTCTTTCTCCAGTTCCACTAGATGGAGAGCTAGTCAGTTTTCCACGAAGACAAGGCTCGCAAGTTGCATATGACTCATAGTCGAATGGATCTAGATATCCATCCTTTAGCAACTTTTGAATCCTTCCCTCATGGATGTGACCTAGCCTACAATGCCACAGGTATGCACTGTTCATCTCATCTCGTTTCCTCTTGGACACACTTACACTCATGATATGTGGAGTAGTGTCTAACATAAATAAACCATTATGCAATGTTCTTTTCGTGATGATCTCATGATCTAATAATATTGAACAACCATTGTTCTCAAAAACTAATTTATATCCACTAACTGTCAAACATGAAATGGAAATAATATTTTTGATAATAGAAGGAACAAAATAACAGGTATCTAATGCAATAAAAGCTCCACCAGGCAAATGTAGGGTGACCTCGCTAACGACTATTATAGCAACTTTTGCTCCATTGCTCATCTTGAGGTCCATCTCGCCTCTCTCTAGTCTCCTAGGCCTTGCCAGAACCTGCAACGAATTACATATATGATAAGCACTATCGGTATCCAATACCTATGTGTTATCATAAGAGTTTGACAAATGGAGACTAATCATGAATGTACCTGAAGCTTCACCAAGCTTCTGTTTCGCCTTTTCTACAAGGTACTCTTTGCAGTTCCTCTTCTAGTGCCCATCTTTGCCACAGTAGAAGCATTGGCCTTTGTCCTTTGCTGGGTCTTTCTTAGCAACCTTTGCTTTTCCTAGTTTGCCCTTGCCCTTTCCCTTCTTAAGGGACTTTTCTGCTTTCCTTTTCTTTCTGGTCTCACCAGTGTAGAGAACTGGCTTCTCTTTCCTAATAGTACTCTCTGCCTCCCTCAACATATTGAGGAGTTTTGGGAGAGTCACCTCAAGCTTGTTCATATTATAATTCATTATGAACTGTGAAAAGGAATCTGGTAGGGACTGAAGCACGATGTCCGCACACAAGTTATCCTCTAGGACCATTCCTAGACTTGTGAGTTTCTCTATCCACTCAATCATCTTTAGGACATGATTCTGAACCGGTGTCCCCTCAGTCATCCTAGTGCGGAAGAGGCTCTTGGATATCTCATATCGCTGAGTCCTTCCCTGTTCCTCAAACAATTTACGGACATGTAGGAGAATGGATCTAGCATCCATCTTTTCATGTTGTCTCTGTAACTCAGGAGTCATAGAGCCCAACATATAGCATTGAGCAAAAGTGGAGTCATCAATGCACTTCATGTAGCGAGCAATCTCATCCTCGCTTGCCCCTTCCTCGGGCGTAGGCATCACTGTATCGAGGACGTATACGATTTTCTCCGCAGTGAGAACAATTCTCAAGTTGTGGAGCCAATCTGTATAATTTGGACCAGTGAGGCGGTTGACATCAAGTATGCTACGTAAGGGATCTGAAAGCGACATTTTCTAAAAATAAAGATGCAGTAGGAATAAATAACATGCAGATTTTGCAAGAAATAAACTATCAAGATATGGACTTCTATCTTAATATGTTCCCACTATTTTACTAGCGAGTCATGCAACACCCTCAACACGTGAAACGGAAGTCTCTAGCAGACTTCTAGTGGGGATCAGGATCCAATCAGCGTCTTAGTGTAATCTCGAGGGACTCGACCAATCACACTAAGCTCAAAAGGTAGGCAACTCTTACCGATCACAACTCCTTGTGATTCCTATCCTGTTCGGCCTCCGAATCACCATGGTCTCGAGGGACTCGACCAACCATGATGTTCGGTTAAGTCAACACCTTCGTTACAAGATGAGTCTGATTTGATGATATACTCTCGAGGAACTCGACCAAGCATACCATGCCCTCAGGTCACTGGTGACATCTCTATGTCGTAAGTAAGATAGCGAATCGCGATATAAGTGAGCCTCGAGGGACTCGACCAACTCAACCTACACCGGGAATCGGTTCCTACCCATAACGATGGAAGGCCACGTGGGTCAATCTAATTGCCTCACATTTATCGACTTAATATTATCGAGAGAGATGTTTCTATGATTTGGTCTCCTAATATAACATGTCACACATACATATTTAATATACATATCTAGTATGTGTATAATCAATCACACCAGATGATCATGGACCACAATCTAATGTGATCAAGCCTGAGCCAGTAGGCCTAATCACTTACATCAAGATCTATGTGTGCAACGGTGCATCTTGATGCCCTGTGATCGTCCATCTCATCCTCGTCGGTTCCGTCGACATCTCGATGCATCTCCATGCATTGCGATCGTTCGTCTCGTGGGTCCTGCTATCGCATCCACGCTCCCGCTACGCCTCCTCATGTGATTACAACTTAATCATAGGCACGCAGGGCCGATAATAAATGAGAAATATAATAGAGGCTCGCAGGCCCCAATAATAATAATCACAGGTACACACATCACACAGTCCATGATCATCCGTCCACACATCATACATCACATGTATAAATCATTATCATGTAGGACTACTAGATAATAATGAAAATAATAATCAACTAAACCTTTTAATTAATTAATATTTTCTGAAATCAGGGGCATGTAGGGAATTTTTTGAATTTTAAAGGGGTATTTTCGTAGTTTGGTCAAAGGACAGAAACTGGAATTTCAAAAATTCACAGGGGTAAAACTATCTTTTTGTCCAAAAAACCCTAACCCCCTCTCTCCCTTTCTGCTGCTGCCGCCACTGCCACCCTGCTGGCGGCGGCTTGTGCGGCGGAGGGCAGGACGCTGCCCTCGCTTGTGGGCGGTGTGCCTGTGGGTGGCGCCCCCGCTGGCGGGCGCCCAAGTGGGCAGCGCTATCCACCGCAGAACACGCAGGTGCCTCTGCCCGTAGGCAGAGTCGCACTAGCAGGCCAGCGTCGCCCGCTAGGGCTTGCTGCCGCCATTGTTGGCGGCTTGCGCGCGGGCCCAATGTCGGTTGGTGTCGCCTGCGCCCGCGGGTCCAGCACCCGTAGGCGCCGTCCTTGCGCGCAGGCGCAGCGCCCACATGCAAGTGGCCGCCGTGCCTGCGGTCTTGCTTGCCAGCATCACCGTAGGCTGCGCCCGCGGGTGGGGCACCCGTGGGCTGCCAGCCCCACCGGCCACAAGCTTGCTGCATGTAGGCCGCCGCCCGGTTGCTGCAGGCGTAGCACCTGCACATGCGCCGGCACTACGCTGCCTACGGTTGCACGCACACAGATCGAGGGCAATCACAGTTGCTGCCCTTTCTCGCTTTTGCGTCAACGATTTTGACATCAAAATTCTTCCTAAACACAACACACGCAGTTCAAAAACCAATCATTCGCACGAACAACCTAGCTCTGATACCACTGTTGGGAAATCTTGGGGGCGACATCACATGCGCAGTGGAAGATCAAGAAAAACAAAATCCCAAATTTCCCAAAAGGATGTTCATCGTCGTACGAAGATTGGTGCACATAAATCCGCGAAACAAACTGCGTATAAGATAAATTGTGTTACATAGGGAGATCGTATATCCCTGTTTCCTTGCAGATCTCTAGGAGAGGATGAAGGAGGTCAAGCGTCCTCCTCTCTAGCGGTGATCCACACAGTAGGGCTACGACGACGCTCCTCAAAAACTCCAGGCCTACTCTGAGGTGGAGAGGGGGAGGAGAATAGGAGAGACAAGCAAAGGCTCTAGCCTATGAGGCTCTGAGTCCCTCATATTTATAGAGGCCCCCTGTCAAACCCTAATGGATCCTCCCATAATGGGTATTGGATCTGCATCCAATTATCCAAGCCTTTTAGATTAGTAGAACAATATCCAATAATCTCTCATGGGCTTTTATTGGATCTCGTCCATAGGATCCAATAATTCAGGGGCTTATTGGATATCCAATAAGATAGGGGCTCCGGCGGATATCTCATATCCGAATCTCTACTCATCGCAATGCCTATCATACGTGTGTAACCCTCTAGGCCCAATATTGAGCTGGCCGTGAGTCATAGCTGTCAGAACTCCTTCTGGCTCAGTGAATTATTATCTCTATAATAATTCACTCGACTCATCGACTACGGACGTACTAAGCCACTACGCCGTAGTCCCCAGACGATACAGGGGAATCAAATCCATTGAACCTGTGTGTCCTCAGTTACCATATACTTATAGTCTCTCATCCATCTAATATCCCAGAGACCGTATATCGGGCATGGTGCTGTCAGACCCATATGATTTCTACTCGAGTCTCGCTCTAATCAGATTCTCCGGGAGAACTCTTTCTCTCTCAACCTGAATGACCCTGGCTAGGGATTTGTCTAAGCAAGAACACATGGGATATTCCTCTCATGACACCGAGAGTGAATGATCCTCTATCGACACTCAATAGCCCTCGTAAGGTCGACTGCCACTCCTAATGACCAACTGTACTAGATCTGGGACAGTCAAACCTATAAGTCTGGTATCAAAGAGTGGAGCACTCATACATGACATCCTTAGTGTCTCAAGTCTAAGGACCAGATACACCACTAGGACTACGGAATCGTTGTCTGACAATAAGGCATCATCAACCATCCAGTATTCCGTAAGCGGATCAATCAGTGAACTCATTCTCCAATGAGCACCTGTACTATATCCCTAGTGTCCCCACACGAGCAACTATTAGACCAACTGCATCCATCATATGGACGGGTATACAACACACCAGTCTGTCCGGTTATCACGATGTCCCTCTCGAGCAACTTATGACCGGGATTATTTAGGATCTGTGTTCAAAGGTGAATCGGTCTCATTATCGTGATCTCATCACGGTCCGATTCCCATTGCACAGATCCAAGGACATCACAATATATACATGCATATATGCAATAGACAATATATAAAGTGATAAATGTCAAAATATAATAAGCAAAAAAGATTCTGTGTCAAGTCACACGTGCCATCATTTACATGATTGGCTTGCTGGGCACCTATGACTAGCAACTATTGCCTTATAGAGCCTCAGAGACTAGGCTCTGGTGGTACCACTACCTAGCAGGGTAGTACCACCGCTTGACAACATTAATTATCGGCGGTACCATCGCCCAGACCACCTCGGCTGAGCCTCAAGTGGTTCCACTGCCCACCTTGGGCGGTGCTACCACCTGACAAGGTTCAGCAACTTGTTTAGGCCTTGAATTTGACCCAAACTAATCCAATTACGGGCCTAGTTGGCCCTTAACAGGGTTAATGGGATTACCTCCCAAACGTAACCCTAATTATATGCTCACTATAATTTTTAAGGCATACACTAAACAAAACAAGTCCGGTATGTCTAGGTTTCTTCCAGCGAGATTTTGATGATCTTTTGGCGGACTTCTAATGATCTCTCAACAAACTTCCAACAGACTTCTGGCAAGTTCTTGGACTTCATGATGATCTTCTTAGCGAGTTCTGATGAGCTTCTTCTTGGTCAATTCTAACAGTATTTCCGATGAACCTCCGGACTTTTGACGAACTCTCGAACTCTCAACGAAATCTCGATCTTGACTCCGACACTTCGTTTTGCTTTATACCTTGATCGCTATCGTAGTTAATCCTACACACTTTTCTCGATATATAGATTTGATCAAATAATTTACTAATTGATTTCATCATCAAAATCCGAGATTCAATAGGGAGTTTGTCGAAAGCTTGTCGAAAGATCATCGGGAGTTCATCGGAAGTTCACCGAGAGTTTGGCTGAACAAATGACATGCCAAACAACTTAGATTGCTTATATCATAATTGTTTTAGTGTTAACTATCATAGTTAGGACTTTAATTTGAGTTAGTTTTGGGAGAAATCCTATTAACTCAATTAAAGACCAACTGAGCCCAAAACAAGGCTGAATTGGGCCGGTTGGATGGCTCATTCAGTCACTTGGAGCCACATCAGGCAGTGGCATCGCCTAGATTGGGCAGTGGAACCACCTAAGGCTCGACCACCTAGGTGGTCTAGGTGGTGGTACCACCCAAACTAAGCGGTGGTACTGCTAGCTAATAATGCCTACAGGTGGTGATATCACTAGAGCCCAATCTCCAAGGCTCTGTTAGGTGGTGGTACCGTCTAGTGTTAGGGAGTACAGGTGGTGGTACCGCCAATACCTTAAAAACTCGGGATGAGACCCTTTTTGGCTCTAAATTTGAATCCATTTGAGGTCCATAAATACCCCAGCTATTCCTGCTTGAAGTAGCAAGAAAAAAGAGCAGAAACGGGTTGTTATTCTGAGTTGAAAAAGTGCTAAGTGTCCTCCTCCTCTTTAAGTTTCGGGCTTAGTCTAAGAGATGTGTGAGGCTTGTAAAGGTTGTCTCCTAAACATGTGAAAAGGAGAAAGAGTTGTAAGAGGGTAGTTGGTCTTTGCCTATTAAAGAAAGACCGTTAGTGGATGCTAGTGGCCTCAACGGAGGAGGAATTGGGAGTGGATGTAGGTCACGACGATTGAACCACTATAAATCTGGTTTGTACTTTCTTTCTGCATTTCATTGCTATTACATTCTGAGTTAATTGCTTAGTTCACTTATTCTAAGTCAATCACGCTTTCGTTATCATTTTCATCGAATGAAGATTTTCTAAAATCGATGTTTTTATTGAAAGCACTAATTCACCCCACCCTCTTATTGCTGACTTGATCCTAACATAACTATGATCATGAAAAGGCAAAACAATTAAAAAATTAGATGTTGGGTCAGAGTCAAAGATGGGGCATCGGGCCGAAAGGATCAAACAATGCGCTAAGAATGGATAGATCGGGCATTACATTAAAGTTTTGAATGATGCATCGAATGCTCGCCCGGAGTTCATCAGGAGTTCGCTAGGAGTTCATTAAAAGTTCATCAAAAGTTCGGATAAATAATTGACATGTTGAACAACTGAGATTACTACTATTGTAATTATTTTAGTTTTAATTATCATATTTAGGTGTCAATTTGAGTTAGTTGGAGAGTAATCCTACTAACTCAATAGGGCCAGGCTCAAATCAGGGCTAAATTTGGCTAGATAGATGACCCATTTAGTGACCTGAAGCCACGTCAAGCGGTGGCATTGCCAGGGCTAGTGGTGGAACTGCCTAAGGCTCGGCCTCCTAAGTATTATCTGGGTGGTGGTATCGTCGATAATTAATGCTGTCAAGTGTTGGTACCGCCTGATAGGTGATGGTACCACCAGAGCCCAGTCTTTGAGGCTTTATTAGGTGGTCGTACCACTTAGACTGGCAATAATACTACTAGTTGTCAAAGGAGCAAGTGGTGGTATTACCCAATATTGACGATGATACCACTAGTACCCCGGAAATCTAAGATACTTTTTGGCTCTATTTTTGAAGCCATTTGTAGCTTATAAATACCCCACTCTTTCCTGTATGAAAGAGCATGAAAAGTGAATAAAAAACTTATGATCTAAGTAAGAAAATGCTATTGTAATTCCTTGAGAGTTCCCCTCCTCTTCCCTAAGTATAATTTTTATTTAAGGGAGGGTTGAGAGAACTATAAAGATTATCTTGTAAACCTATGAAAAGGAGAATAGAGCTGTAAGAGAGTAGTTGATCTTCACCTATTGAAAGAAAATTAATAGTGGATGCCGATGACCTGAACAGAGGAGGAATCGGGAGTGGATGTAGGTCACAATGACCAAACTACTATAAAATTGGTGTGCCATCTCTTCTTTGCCTTTTTCTTTATATTGCTTACTGATTCGACTACTCAATCTACTGCACACTTTCTCTAATTTCAAATGCATTTCCGATATGATTTTATCGAATGAAGTTTTCAAATCACCGATGTTTTTAGGTAAGCACTAATTCCCCCCCTCCTCTTAGCGCCAATTTCGATCTGAATAATTGGTATCAGAGCTAAGGTTTTTCTTATTTGATTTAACATCCAAGAGAAATGAGTTTTGCCAGCAATCAAGAGAGTATTTCTATCACTCGTCCTTCTATGTTTAATGAGATTGACTACACGTATTAGAAAACTCGAATGAGAATTTTCTTGCTTTTTATGGATTTCAATTTATGGAATATTATTGAAATCGATTTTTAAAAGTCTTCCAAACCAATAAACAAATGAAATGATTTAGAGAAGAAGACTTTCTCGTTGAATGCTAAAGCAATGAATGTTTTGTTTTGTACTCTTGATAAAAATAAATTTAATTGGGTTTCTATATATGAAATTACACATGATATTTAAAATACACTCGAAGTCACACACGAAGGCACAAGTAGGATTAAAGAATAAAAAATTAATCTTTTGGTACGTAGGTATGAGTTGTTTTGAATAAAACCAAGTGAGACTATTGGAGACATATATACCCATTTTACAGATGTCATCAATAGTTTAAAAGGACTTGGTAAAAGTTTTTTTAATTTTGAACTTGTTAATAAAATACTAAGATATTTTCTAAAAAGTTGGGATCCTAAAGTAACGACAATACAAGAAGCAAAGGATCTGAATAAATTTTCGCTTGAAGTACTTATCGGGTCTTTAATGACCTATGAAGTGACATGTGTAGCACATGATAAACTTGAGAATGTTAAATCTCAGATTTTGATGATAAAATCAATTGATGAGTTTGTGATCTAATCTGTATTTTGTGTGATATACCCGGAAGACCCAGAAATTTAAATTTTTGGCTCTATTTTTGAAACCATTTAGGGCATATAAATACCCCGCTTGTGCAGTAAGAAAGGAGACAAAATTCTTGAGGGAAAAACTGAGTAAACTCTACCAAACTTTGAGTTCCCTCCTACTAGTACTTAGGGTTAGTACTAAGTGAGGTGTGTGAGGGACTACTTATAAAATAATGATAAGAAAAGGTTATCTCCTAAACCTATAAAAAGGAAAAAGTGTTGTAAAAGGGTAGTTAATCTTTGCCTATTAAAGGAAGACCAATTATGGACGTTGGTAGCCTCAACGGAGGAGGAATCAGGAGTCGATGTAGGTCACGATGACCAAACAACTATAATTTGGGGAGCTCTTTTCCTTTGCTGCTTACTTAGCAGCTTACTTCACTTTTCATTTACTCTAACTCAAGCTTAAATACTTTCCGATATGGGCTTTATCGAAACAGTTTTTCTACATTGAACAAGTTTTTGAATCGACGTAATTTTTATGTAAGCACTATTCAACCCCTCTTCTTAGTGTCAACTTGGTCCCAACAAAGAACAACCTTCCAATGAACAAGAAGGATATGACACTTAGAACCAAAGAAGACCACTTGAAAGAAAACTCTACGTGATGATAATGATGATGATGACTTAGCACTTCATATAAGAAAATTTAAAAAATTCTTAAAATGGAACAAAATAAAACAAGATACTAAGAACAAAAATGAACCCAAAAAGGACACAGTGATATGCTATAAATGTAAAAAGCTGGGACACTTCAAATATGAATGTCCTCAAGTGAAAAAGAAGACGCTCAAAGTAACTTGGGATGATTTAAGTATATTCGAAGACGAGGAGCTAACCAACAAAGAAGAAGTTACAAATTACGCATTAATAACATTTGACAATGAGTAACTCAAATGAATCTTCCTTATCTTAAGATGAATTATTCAATACATTTTAATTATGTATTTGATGATTTTAAATTAGTTAGTAAAAAGTATAAACTATTAAAAAATGATCATGCTTCTCTTGCTAGTGAATTTGAAAATTTTAAAAATGAGCATGATGATTGTATATTCGCTCTTTGCACTAAGTGTGAAAAGTTAGATTCAATTAAGAAAGAAAATATTTTACTATAAGAAATATTAAAAAATGATCATGCTTCTCTTGCTAGTGAATTTGAAAATTTTAAAAATGAGCATGATGATTGTATATTCGCTCTTTGCACTAAGTGTGAAAAGTTAGATTCAATTAAGAAAGAAAATATTTTACTATAAGAAAATTTAAAAAATTCTTAAAATGGAACAAAATAAAACAAGATACTAAGAACAAAAATGAACCCAAAAAGGACACAGTGATATGCTATAAATGTAAAAAGCTGGGACACTTCAAATATGAATGTCCTCAAGTGAAAAAGAAGACGCTCAAAGTAACTTGGGATGATTTAAGTATATTCGAAGACGAGGAGCTAACCAACAAAGAAGAAGTTACAAATTACGCATTAATAACATTTGACAATGAGTAACTCAAATGAATCTTCCTTATCTTAAGATGAATTATTCAATACATTTTAATTATGTATTTGATGATTTTAAATTAGTTAGTAAAAAGTATAAACTATTAAAAAATGATCATGCTTCTCTTGCTAGTGAATTTGAAAATTTTAAAAATGAGCATGATGATTGTATATTCGCTCTTTGCACTAAGTGTGAAAAGTTAGATTCAATTAAGAAAGAAAATATTTTACTATAAGAAAATTTAAAAAATTCTTAAAATGGAACAAAATAAAACAAGATACTAAGAACAAAAATGAACCCAAAAAGGACACAGTGATATGCTATAAATGTAAAAAGCTGGGACACTTCAAATATGAATGTCCTCAAGTGAAAAAGAAGACGCTCAAAGTAACTTGGGATGATTTAAGTATATTCGAAGACGAGGAGCTAACCAACAAAGAAGAAGTTACAAATTACGCATTAATAACATTTGACAATGAGTAACTCAAATGAATCTTCCTTATCTTAAGATGAATTATTCAATACATTTTAATTATGTATTTGATGATTTTAAATTAGTTAGTAAAAAGTATAAACTATTAAAAAATGATCATGCTTCTCTTGCTAGTGAATTTGAAAATTTTAAAAATGAGCATGATGATTGTATATTCGCTCTTTGCACTAAGTGTGAAAAGTTAGATTCAATTAAGAAAGAAAATATTTTACTATAAGAAATATTAAAAAAATTAAAATAAGTAACAAATCTTTAAATAGATCCTTGCTAATAAGGGTCATGTTTAAGAAAAGAATTAAATGGCTTTGTGAGTAACACTCAACAAAAGCCAACCATCTTCGTTAAAGGACCCACATTACATGTTACTGTTAGGATCAAGATCGGTATTAAGAGGGGGGGTGAAATAGTGCAGTGGAAAACTTTCGCTATTGCAAAAACTTATTTTGATTAATGAAAAAGAAGACGCTCAAAGTAACTTGGGATGATTTAAGTATATTCGAAGACGAGGAGCTAACCAACAAAGAAGAAGTTACAAATTACGCATTAATAACATTTGACAATGAGTAACTCAAATGAATCTTCCTTATCTTAAGATGAATTATTCAATACATTTTAATTATGTATTTGATGATTTTAAATTAGTTAGTAAAAAGTATAAACTATTAAAAAATGATCATGCTTCTCTTGCTAGTGAATTTGAAAATTTTAAAAATGAGCATGATGATTGTATATTCGCTCTTTGCACTAAGTGTGAAAAGTTAGATTCAATTAAGAAAGAAAATATTTTACTATAAGAAATATTAAAAAAATTAAAATAAGTAACAAATCTTTAAATATGATCCTTGCTAATAAGGGTCATGTTTATAGAAAAGAATAAATTGGCTTTGTGAGTAACACTCAACAAAAGCCAACCATCTTCGTTAAAGGACCCACATTACATGTTACTGTTAGGATCAAGATCGGTATTAAGAGGGGGGGTGAAATAGTGCAGTGGAAAACTTTCGCTATTTCAAAAAACTTATTTTGATTAAAACTGATTCCGACTAGAATGGTTTCGATTCAATCCATTTCGAAAGGAATTTGAACTTGAAACCTTTCATGAAAGTGCAAGAGAAGACTAAGGTGATTTGCAGCAATGTAAATTGCACAAATGAAAAGCGTTAGTTTCATAAAGTCTTCATATGATTAAAGCCGATCTTGGAAGATATTTACGTGAAAGTGTATGTAGACGTAGTTAAAGCACAGTAGGGAGGAGAGGTAGTTTGCTATAAAAGAAAGTTGCTCAAAGTAAATGTAAACCGAGTTTTAGAGTGGTTTGGTCAATGTGACCTACATCCACTTTCGAATTCCTCCTCCGACGAGGTCACCGGCGTCCACTAGAGGCCTTCCTTCAATAGGCGAAGGCCAACCACCTTTTACAGCTCTTTTCCTTTTACCGGGTTTAGGAGATAACCCTTACAAGTCTCACTCCTCTTTCATGGATGGTTACAAGGCTAAGAGATGAAGGAGGAGAACTCTAACTTTTACAATACTTTCAAGCTCAAGAACTCAAGATTATGCCAATAGGTTTCATGCCCTTGCATGTAGGAAAGGGTGAGATTTTTATAGGCCCCAATGGCTTCAAAAATGGAGCCAAAAAATGTCTAATCTCGGATTTTTGGGGTACTGGCGGTACCATCGCCATTACTGGGCGGTACTAACGCCTAACATCTGACACTGGATGGTACTACTGCTCAGTCTGGGTGACCGCTGGCAGCAATAACTGCCGGTAGTGCCACTGCCTGATAGGGGCGGTATCACCACCCAGAATTCCTAGGAGACCGAGTCTCCCAAGCGGTGCCACTGCCGGCTAGCTTTTCAGGGTCCTAGTTGGGCCTTGATTCGACCCAAACTAGCCCAACTTAGGGCCTAATTGGCCCATAATTAAGTTAATGGGATTACCTCCCAATCCTAACTTAATTTATACTTTAACTATGATAATTAAGACATGATTACTACACTTTATGTTCCGGTGCGTTAATTGCTCTTCCGGTGAGCTTCCGGCATACTTCCGGCAAACATCCGGCGAACTCTCGGTAATGCTCCGACGGACTCCTAGCAAGCTCCTGGACTTTGCATGATCTTCTTAGTAAGTTCTGATGAGCTTCTATGGCAAGCTCCTAGACTTCTCGATTGGTTCCCACAGAACTTCCAATGAACATCCAGACTTCTGTCGAACTCTCGAACTCCCAATAAGATCTTGATCTTGATTCTGGCACAACACCTACTTTATGTCTTACTGCCCTCATAGTTAATCCTGCATACTTTTCTCAATATATAGATTAGATCAAACAAATTATAATTGATTTTATCATCAAAATCTAAGATTCAACAATCTCCCCCTTTTTGATGATGACAATCAATTGATGACAGAGTTAACTTTAACTCCCCCTATCTATATGCCATACTTGACTTGAGAAAAGTCATTCTTGAATTCAAGGCCTTTGAATTCAAGAGACATATTGATAAGTTAAGTTCATTTAAACTTATCAATACACACATCATGATTCCTATCATGATCTAACATTCTCAAAATGATCTCAAGGCATGATATCCATTTTCAAGTCTTATATTTCAAATATGAAAGATGACAAAGATAGTAATTCATCATTCTATGGCAAGATATCAATTTGTAAAATTGCAAGTTAAGCTCTAGATATCTTATCATAATGAAGAAAATTTATCAAGCAAACATTTATCATCAATTTACCACATTTTGGTATTATTTCTCCCCCGTTGTCATCAACAAAAAGAAGAACAATTCAACAAAGCAAGTGTGGTAAAAATTCATGACACATTTCAAATTGTAAAGAAATTCCTACCAATCATATTTCAAGCATTCATGACATGGTATCATTCAAAAGTTCTCGACATTAAAAGTTATAAACATTAAAGAGATGGCTTCCATCAACTTCTCCCTTTTTATTTTTCATCAAAACTTTGCATGAAGAAGGAGAGTAAGGAGGAAAATCTATTGAGAACCAACTTTGAATGAAGTTAAAAATAATAAAAGAGTTTCATTAAATCATGCTTGAATTTTCACAAGGATCAAGATATTCATGTGAAATCAAATTCTCATTATTGCAAGTGTTCATCTTAAAAAAAAAAAATTCTTCCTTCATTAAGAAGGAACTCATGTGAAAGAATCATCATATGAAGGATAAAAGAAATTCCGAGAATTAATCTTCATAATGAGAGGAGCATCACATCAAAATCATTTCTCAATAAAAATTCACAAGGGATAAATCCGAGAGATGCATTTGTCAATGAAATCTATGAAGTGATTGAGTGTATCAAAAGTGATGGAGCAAGGGTATGAAGTGAACTTGATAATGCATAAAATCTATTCAAGAAGATAGTTCGAAAAAGAAATATAACAACTCATGCATTCGGACAAATTAACATTTCTAACTCTCTTCTAATAAAATCAAATTGTTCTTCACTTAAAGGCTTTGTAAAAATATTAGCTAATTGATGTTTTGTATCAATAAACTCTAGGATTACATCATGATTAGTGATATGATCTCGTATAAAGTGATGCCTAATATCAATACGTTTTATTCTAGAGTGTTGAATGGGATTCTTTGTTTAACATATTGCACTTGTATTATCATATTTTATAGGGATATTTTTAAGATGAATCTTATAATCCTCTAAAGTATTTGTTATCCACACGACTTATGCACAACATGCACTAGCTGCAATGTACTAGGCTTTGGTTGTAGATAGTGCAACCAAATTTTGTTTTTTGGAAGTCCAAGAAACAAGTGCGTGTCCTAAAAATTAACATGTTCCTGATGTGCTTTTTCTATCTAATCTATATCCAGCAAAATCCCCATCAGCATAAATAATTAGCTCAAAGTTGTCAGATTTTGGATACCATAATCCTAGATTTATGATTTCTTTAAGATATCTAAGTATTCTCTTAACTGCTTTAAGATGAGATATCTTAGGATTAGATTGAAACCTAGCACAAAGTCCTATGCTAAACATGATATCCGGTCTAGTTGCGGTGAGGTAAAGTGAACTTTCTATCATACCCCTATAAGCTTTTTGATCAAAGCTTTCTCCACTTTCATCAATTTCTAACTTAGTGGAGGTGCACATATGAGTGTTGATAGCTTTTGAGCTATCCATATTGAAACTTTTTAGCAAATCTAGAGCATATTTTGTGTGACTAAGAAAGATGTCATTACTTAGTTGTTTGATTTATAAGCCCAAAAAGAAAGTTAATTCCCCCATCAAACTCATTTCAAATTCAAGACTCATACTTTTAGCAAATGATTTACAAAGAGATTCATTCGTAGAACCAAAGATAATATCATCAACATAAATTTGAACAATAAGAAAATTATTTTCAAAATTTTTGATAAATAATGTAGTATCGACCTTACCTTTAGAGAAATTATTTTCAATAAGAAATAGACTAAGTCTCTCATACCAAGCCCTTGGGGCTTGTTTTAAACCATAGAGAGCTTTAGTCAATTTAAACACATGATTAGGGAGACTATCATTCTCAAATCCGGGAGGTTGTTCAACATAAACTTCTTCGGAAATAAAGCTATTAAGAAAAGCACTTTTAACATCCATTTGAAACAACATAAAATTATTACTACTAGCATAGGCAAGGAGCATCCATATGGCTTCTAATCGAGCCATAGGAGCAAAGGTTTCTTCGTAATCGATACATTCTTCTTGGTTGAAACCTTTGGCTACTAATCTAGCCTTATTTCTAACCACAATACTAGATTCATCTTGCTTGTTTCTAAAGACCCATTTAGTACTAATAACTAAATGGTGATTTGGCCTAGGAACAAGCTTCCATACCTCATTTCTCTTAAATTGATTTAACTCATCTTGCATTGCGATAATCCATGAATCATCTTTCATGGTTTCGTCAATACATTTAGGTTCAATTTGAGAGAGAAAAGCGACGTTGGCACAAAATTTTTTAAGAGAATATGTTTGAACCCCTTTAGATGTGTCTCCTATAATTAGCTCCTTAGGATGAGCATCTACATACTTTTAATCCTTAGGTAAGGATGTTTCGGAAGTAGATGCATCCAAGTTGTTAGATGGAGAAAGGGTTTCATTTAAATTCAAAGCATCAAAATTAATATCATCATCAAAATTATTTTTTTTAATTTCGGAAACCTCATTAAAAACAACATGAATGAATTCATCTATAATCAAAGTTCTTTTATTAAAGATACGAAATGCTTTAGAAATAGAAGAATAACCAAGAAAAATTCCTTCATCGGATTTAGCAGCAAATTTTCCTAAGGCATCTTTTTCATTCAAGATAAAATACTTACACCCAAAAACTTTAAAATATAAAACATTAGGTTTTTTGTTGTTCCATAACTTATAAGGAGTTTTGGTAAGTAAGGGTCTTACTAGAACTCTATTCATGACATAGCATACTATGGTTACGGCTTCGGCCCAAAAATATTTGGGTAGACTATGTTCATTCAACATGGTTCTTGTCATTTCTTATAAATTTCTATTCTTGCTTTCTACTACTCCATTTTGTTGAGGATTTCTTGGAGTAGAGAAGTTGTGGTTGTATCCAATAGATTCACAAAATTCTTGGAAATCACGGTTTTGAAATTCACCATCATGATCACTTCGAATTGATGAAATCATAAAACCCTTTTCATTTTAAACAAGTTTATAAAACTTGGAGAAATACCTAAAGCATTCACTTTTGTGTGTCAAAAAATAAGTCCATGTATATCTACTATAATCATCCATGATGACAAATGCGTATTTGCTATCTCCTAGGCTTGATGTAGAAATTGGTCTAAACAAGTCCATATGGATTAATTGCAAAGGTCTAGAGGTACTTATTTGGTTCTTAGGTTTGAAGCTACCTTTTATTTGTTTTCTTAGTTGACATGCATCACACACATTATCTTTGATGAACTTGATGTGAGGAATTCCTCTTATAAGTTCTTTAGATAAAATTTGAGAGATTAGTTTCATGCTAGCATGACATAATCTCCTATGCCAAAGCCAAGCATCGTTATTTAAAATTAAAAAATATATTTCATTACAAAGATCATTAATGTCGATAGTGTATACATTATTTTAATTTAGAGCAATAGTAGATGTATTTTTGTATGGTTTTTCTATAATACAAGCATTAGATTCAAATATAACAATATATTATTTATCACACAATTGACTAATACTCAAAAGATTATGCTTTAAGCCATCAACTAACAACACATCTTCAATAAAAAAGTTGGATGTGTTACCTATAGTTCCTTTGCCAATGATTTTACCCTTGTTCTTGTCTCCGAAGGTGACATATCCTTCGTTTAGGCTAGTGAGCTTAGAGAATTGAGATGGATCTCCAGTCATATGCCTTGAGCATCTACTATCAAGATACCATCTCTTGCTTCTAGCTTGTGATGGTATACGTTTCTACAAAAAAGGATGATTTTTACGTACCCATTTAACCTTGGGTGCCTCAAAAATCGATTGGCTTAACTTATCATTTTGCATGAAATTCTTTACGATTCCTTTAGGAACCCAAATCAATTTATGTGAACTACGCTTCTTAAATGGACATTGATAAGCTATATGTCCAAGTTGGCAACAAAAGTTGCATTTGTTTTGGGGTGAAATATGCAAGATAGGGCCTTTAACAAAGGTGGTTGGATTTTGGTGAGAGCTACTCACAAATCCGATTCCACTTCTTTTATGAACGTATGACCCTTATTGGCAAGGATCATGTTCAAAGACTTGCTACCAATCTCAAATTTTTCTAAAGTATCTTTGAGCAGCAAGTTTTCCTTTCTAAGTGTTTATACTTCATGGCATTTTGTACATAGAGCTAAACTATCATTATACTCAATTTTTAATTTATCGAAATCACTAACAAGAGAATCAAGCTCCTTTTTTAACAATTTATATTTTTTACTAATTGATTTGCATTCATCAAATAAATCATAAAAAGCATTTAATATTCATCAAATGATAAATTTGCATCAATTGAACTTGTTACCTTATCTCCAATGGCCATTAGTGTATAGTGAGCAACTTGCTTAGTGTTGGTTGGCTCCTCTTCTTCGGAAGTGCTTGAGTTGTCCCACGTAGGTTTGAGCGCCTTCTTCTTTGGTTGCCTCCTCTTTGCTTGGGGACATTCACTCTTGAAGTGTTCCAGTTTCTTGCTTTTGTAGCAAATTACTTTATCTTTCTTGGGTTCAAATTTATTTTTGATGTCATTTTAAAATTTGTTCATTTTAATGAGTTTTTTGAATTTCCTTGTTAAAAGTGTCAAGTCATCATCAAAGTCCTTATCACTTGAGTTTTCTTTCAAGTGGTCTTCTTGTGTTCTCAGTGTCATATCCTTCCTGTTCTTTAGAATGGTGTCCTCAAGCTTTTCATTAGCTTTACGTATCATTTCATAGGTCATTAGTGACCCAATTAGTTCTTCAAGAGGAAAGTTATTTAAATCTTTGGTCTCTTGAATAGCCGTTACTTTAGGGTCCCAACTCTTTAGAAGAGATCTTAAAACTTTATTAACGAGTTCAAAATATGAGAAACCTTTACCAAGTCCTTTTAGACCATTAACGACATCCATAAATCAGGTGTACATGTTTCCAATGGTCTCACTCGGTTTCATTCGAAATAAATTATAAGAATGAACTAAAAGATTAATTTTTGACTCCTTCACTCTACTAGTGCCTTTATGAGTCACTTCGAGTATGTGCCAAATATCAAAAGCTATTTCGCAAATCGACACTCGCTCATTTTTATCTAATGCACAAAACAAGGCATTTGTAACCTTGGCATTTAAAGTGAAAGTCTTCTTCTCTAACTCATGAAGACTTTTGAAAACAGTTTTCGACAACATTCCAAAGCTTAAAATCCATTGAAATTAGGAAGATCCTTATTTTAATCTTCCAATATGTGTAATCCGTCCTATTGAACATAGGTGGACGTGTAATTGAATGACCCTCTTGGTTGCCGGCAAATGCCATCTCTCTTAGGTTTTAAACCAAACGAGAGTGAACCTTGTTCTGATACCAATTGTTAGGATTAAGAGCAGCACTAAGAGGGGCGGGGGGGGGGGGGGGGGGGTGTGAATTAGTACAGTAGAAAACTTTAGCTATTTCAAAAAACTTGTTTTGATTAAAACTGATTCTGATGAGAATGGTTTCGATTCAATCTGTTTTGGAAGGAATTTGAACATGAAACCTTTTGTGAAAGTGCAAGAGAAGACTAAGGTAATTTGCAGCAATGTAAATTGCACAAATGAAAAGCGTCGGTTTCATAAAGTCTTCATACGATTAAAGCCGATCTCGGAAGATATTTACATGAAAGCGTATATAGACGTAGTTAAAGCACAATAAGGAGGAGAGGTTGTTTACTATAAAAGAAAGTTGCTCAAAGTAAATGCAAACCGAGTTTTAGAGTGGTTCGGTCAATGTGACCTACATCCAATTCGGATTTCTCCTCCGATGAGATCACTGACATCCACTAAAGGTCTTCCTTCAATAGGCGAAGGCCAACCACCTTTTACAGCTTTTCTCCTTTTGCCAGGTTTAGGAGACAACCCTTACAAGTCTCACTCCTCTTTCTTGGATGGTTATAAGGTCAAGAGATGAAGGAGGAGAACTCTAACTTTTACAACACTTTAAGGCTCAAGAACTCAAGATTATGCCAATAAGTTTCATGCCATTTCATGCAGGAAAGGGTGGGGTTTTTATAGGTCCCAACGACTTCAAAAATGGAGCCAAAAAGTGTCTAATCCATGATTTCCTAGGTACTGGCGGTACTACCGCCATTACTGGGCGGTCCTACCACTTGACATCTGACACTGGGTAGTACTACTACTTAGTCTGGGCGGTACCATCGGTGGTAGCAATAACTGCCGGCGTTGCCACCGTCGGCCAACTTTTCAGGGTCCTGGTTGGGCCTTGAATCCGGCCTAAACCAGCAACTTAGGGCCCAATTGGCCCCTAATTAAGTTACTGAGATTACCTCCCAATCCTAACTTAATTTATACTCTAACTATGATAATTAAGGCATGATTACTACACTTCATGTTTCGGTGCGTCAATTGCTCTTCCGGCGAGCTTCCGACGTACTTTCGGTGAACATCCGATGAACTCTTGGCAATGCTCCAGCGACTCCCGGCAAGCTCTTGGTGATCTTCTCGATGAGTTCCGATGAGCTTTTATGGCAAGCTCCTAGACTTCTTGGTTGGTTACGATAGAACTTCCGACGAATGTCTGGACTTCCGTCGAACTCTCGAACTCCCAATGAGATCTC
Source organism: Musa balbisiana (assembly GCA_004837865.1). Classification (NCBI taxonomy): domain Eukaryota; kingdom Viridiplantae; phylum Streptophyta; class Magnoliopsida; order Zingiberales; family Musaceae; genus Musa; species Musa balbisiana. The sequence goes on along the minus strand of CM017194.1, from coordinate 14,562,479 downwards.
AATCTTGACTCCGACACAACACCTGCTTTATGTCTTACTGCCATCATTGTTAATCCTGCACACTTTTCTCAACATATAGATTAGATCAAACAAATTACAATTGATTTTATCATCAAAATCCGAGATTCAACAGTCTCACCCGGAAATAAATGTAATTTTTGTGATAGATTTGGACATTATGCCTATAGATGTTCATTTAAAAAGTATAGTCTATACAAATTAGTTTGGGTTCCTAAAGAAACTATGAATAACTCAATGCCTATAGTTAAGATAGGTAGATCTATTAATGAGGGACCCAAAGTTAAATGGGTACCTAAAAGAAAATCCACTTTCCTGTAGATACGTTTATAATCAAAAGCTAGGAGCAAGAAATAGTACCTTGATAGCGGATGCTCAAGGTATATGACCAGAGATCTAACATACTTTTCTAAGCTCAATAACCAAGATGAAGGATATGTCACTTTCAGAGATAATAATAAAGGAAAAATTATTGGCAAATGAACCATAGGTAATAAGTCAAGCCTCTTGATTGAAGATGCATTATTAGAAGATGTGTTTGAAGCCATTTACAGCCTATAAATATCCCACTCTTTCCTGCATGAAAGAGCATGAAAAGTGAATAAAAACTTATGATCTAAGTAAGAAAAAACTGTTGTAATTCCTTGAGAGTTTCCCTCCTTTTCCCTAAGTGTAATATCTATTTAAGGGAGGGCTGAGAGGACTATAAAGATTATCTCCTAAACTTATGAAAAGAAGAATAGAGCTGTAATAGAGTAGTTGATCTTTACCCATTAAAAGAAAATTAATAGTGGAGGCCGGTGACCTCAACGGAGGAGGAATCGGGAATGAACGTAGGTCACGATGACCGAACCATTATAAAATTGGCATGCCTTCTCTTCTTTGCCTTTTTTTTATATTACTTACTAATTTGGCTGCTCACTCCACTTCACAATTTCTCTAAGTTCAAATGAATTTTCGATATGATTTTATCGAATGAAGTTTTTAAATTACTAATGTTTTTACGTAAGCACTAATTCACCCCCCCTCTTAGTGCCAATTTCGATCTTAACAGTTGATATTAGAGCCAATGTTTTTCTTATTTGATTTAACACCGAAGAGAAATGACATTTGTTGGCAATCAAGAGGGTCTTTCTATCACTCGTCCTCCTATGTTCAATGGGATGGACTACATATATTAGAAAACTCGAATGAGAATTTTCTTACTTTTTATGAATTTTGATTTATGGAATATTGTTGAAAATGATTTTCAAAAGTCTTCCAAACCGACGAACGATTGAAATTATTTGGAGAAGAAGACTTTCTCGTTGAATGTTAAAGCGTTGAATGCTTTGGTCTGTGCTCTTGATAAAAATAAATTTAATTATGTTTCTATATGCAAAACTACATATGATATTTGGCACACACTCGAAATCACACATGAAGGTACAAGTAGGGTTAAAGAATAAAAAATTAATCTTTTGGTACATAGCTATGAGTTATTTCGAATGAAACCAAGCGAGACTATTGGAGACATTTATACCTATTTTACGGATATCGTCAATAGTTTAAAAAGACTTAGTAAAAGTTTTTCTAATTTTGAACTTGTTAATAAAATACTAAGATCTATTCTAAAACGTTGGGATCATAAAGTAATGACAATATAAGAAGCAAAGGACCTGAACAATTTTTTGCTTGAAGTACTTATCAGGTCTTTAATGACCTATGAAGTGACATGTAGCATATGATGAACTTGAAAATAACCTTCCAATGAATAGGAAAGACATGACACTTAGAACCAAAGAAGACCACTTGGAAAAAAACTCTAAGTGATAATGATGATGACGACTTAGCACTTCTTATAAGAAAATTTAAATTTTTTTTAGAATGGAACAAAACAAAACAAGATACTAAGAAGAAAAATAAACTCAAAAAAGACACAGTGATATGCTATAAATGCAAAAAGAGGGGATACTTCAAAAATGAATGTCCCTAAGTGAAAAAGAAGCTACCAAAGAAAAAGAAGACACTCAAAGCAACTTAGGATGATTCAAGTGTATCTGAAGACAAGGAGATTCATGAAATATTTCAAGTATCTATGATCCATATGATACATATGCAATACATTTTGATATGTTTCAATTATTTACATTTTGTTGCGATGTATTTGATGATTCCAATCATATTTCAAGCATTCGCAAAACATTCAAGCATTTACGATAAGATACATTTTACATCTTATTTTAAACATTCATAATGCCAATTTATCATCAATTTGCCACATTTCTCCCCCTCTATCATTAACAAAAAGGAGAAACATTCAACAATGCAAGTGTGTTAAAATAAATTCAAGCAAGTTCCACACCAATTTATCCAAGCCACAAAGGAAGGTAAGCAAAAACTTTGTATGATAACTATTTTTGGTTTTTAAAATGGATAAGCTAACATTTTTTACTTTAGATGTGTAAAAGCTTTTTGATTCTTCTTGAGATGTGCAGGTTTCTTTCTTCCTTTGTCATAAAAAATAAGAAGAGGAAGAAGACTACGGATTTGGACTAAGCCAAATCCAAAACAATAAATAAGTTTCATCAAATCAAGCTTCTATTTTAACAAAGAAAAATGATTCATTAAAAAGATCAAGATGTCCATACAAAATCAAATCCTTATAAGTGATAATCACATACTAAAAGTCCATAAAAATTTTTCTTTCATGAGAAGAGTAAAGAAGAATTCATGAGAAAGGAGCATCAAATGAAGGATCAAAAATCCACGATTGAAATCCATGAGAGATGTATTTGTCAATGAAATCCATGAGTGAAGGAACTAAGTGTATCAAAAATCATTAAGTGACGGAGCAAGGGTATGAAATAAATTTGATACTAAGTAAATTGATATTTCGGATTTTATGAAAGCTTTATTTAAAAAAAAAATTGAGAAAGTCCAGAAAAGATATACAACAAACTCATGCATTCGAACAATTTAACATCCCTAACTTTACAAATAATCATCACATGAGAAATAAGGCATCAAGTTATAAATACCAAAAGTCGAATCTTTTCTTTTGTAAATATCACAAGAAAGAAAAATGTTCTTGATTTAAAAAGAAAACTGAGAAATTCGAATAATGTATTAAGGAATTTATGTATTCAAAAGATTTATCATGCCTAATTCTTAGGGTGTTGCAAGCATTAAACCATCATCACGAAGCGCATCAACACATGACATCAAAAGGTACATCATAGAGTATAAGAAGTATAATATATCAAAGAGTACAACTCATAATGGTACTTTTTAATTCTCTACTTCATTTTATCAGTAAAAGGAAATACATAACCTATTCAGGTGGTGGTAAATCAAAATGCCTAAATAAAATATTCAATTGTCGACGAATTTGCTGCGTCTCAGTTAAGATATGATCTTGACGTAGTTCAATTCGATCTAGTCAAGTCACTATTGGATCGGTTGATGAGGAGGGTGCTTGCTTTGTCGAAGGTGCTGCCTCAAGGGGACTAGTAGGAGGAGAATGACTTTTCCTATATACAAGTATTTCTGGTTCTAGTTCAAGTGGGGGAGGTTCAGTCCTCCTAGGTAATCAAGTCCAAATTTCGTTTCTTACTATGCATCTTAATCTCCTTAATAGGTTTCCATTGATAACATTGAATCGATCTAGTTTTAAGGTTTATTCATCAGATGGAATTACTATATTATGTGCACGCATTAGTCTAGTAATTAAACCACCATAAGGAAGCATCATATCTTTTGTTGATAGTTCAGTCATGTTTTGTTTTATCAGATATCCAAAATAGTTATCGTGTCCTATTATAATCTAGTACATTGTTCCTAATTCTATTTGACTAACTTCATTATGATGGTATTATTTTAGAAGTAGGATACTTATTACAATGTGATGAAGTAATTTTATGCTAAAGGGTAGCAAATGTTCATAGATTTTTGGAATGATAGATAGATTTGGGTTACCAAAAATAGTGCCTAATGCCTCAGAATATGTGACCCTAACCGATTCATTATCTCATTGTCCTCTAAAGTAGCAACCTCTTCTTTTTTCAAGAATTCCTATAAGGTTGCAAATTACACTATCCAAGATGGGTATGTGATGCCCTAAGAGATAAGTGGATACCCTATCATTTTCATCCACTTATAAGTTGTTGTAAAACAAATGAACAAGTCTAGGATAAATGAATTCACTTATTTGGAGGATTGGAAGGACATCTAAGTTGGCAAATCATTAAATTAGTTCTAAATTACTCAATTCTTTTCGATCTATATATTTTCCCTTATGAACACTTCTAGATTCAAAGGTTGGGAATTTAAAGGCATGTTGAGGGGAATCAAAGAGTATGGAATCACAGGTTTCATCTACTCTCCTCTTTCTTTTATCCCTTGAGGATCTTCTAGATGCCATGAGACTACACAAATTATCAATGAGAGAAGTACATATATGAAGCAAGATCTATCAATGAATTGAGAGAAAAGTTTTGAGGATTACCCTTGTAGTGATTTCTTAAAATGTTGAGATTGATCCTTAAATTTGTAGAAAAGAAGGGTTTTCCTGGGTTTTTAGAGGAATAGCAAGGAGAATAAGAGGTGGAGAAGGGTTTAGAGGTGTGGGGAAGAGGTGTAGGAAGGCTTGGGGGCAGTTCTACCGCTGACCCTAAAAGGGTTTATATAGGGTAGAGTTGCGGTTGGTGCCACCGCCTACAACCAGTGCTTACTAGTGGTGCTATCGCTAGTCTAGCGGTGCCACCGCCGGTGCACTATTTTTCCTCATGTGGTTGTTTTCTTTGTCTAGCATCATTGCTTCTATTTTGAGATGCACCAAGCAAGTACTCTTGCCTCCTTTTCATTTGAGACAAGCAAGATCACAATTATAGTGTGGTGCAAATGCTTATTTGCATAAATATCATATCAACTCATTTCGAAGTTTTGACTTTCATAAGAATACTTATAGAAATGATTAGTTCAAATATACCAATGATCCATGAATCAGATATCTTGTGAATTGAAAAGAGAGAGAATAAAACTAAACGATCTCAAAAAGGAAGACTCAATTTTCAAAGGTTAAGAAATCAAGAATAATATAAGAGAGGAACTCATGCATAAGAATTTTTCAAGTTTTAAATATCGAGAAATCAAAATCAAACATTTATCACATAATTCCAAAACATGTTTTCAAATCCTAGGTACTAGCGGTACCACCGCTTGACACTTTGAGACTAGGCGATACCACTGCCTGATAGAATCTTGAATGCTGAGCTCTAGCGGTACCACCACTTGGCAGTAATGATTACCGATGGTATCATCGCTCAGTTTGGGTGGTACCATTACCAGACCACCTGAGAGACCGTTCCCTGGGCGATTCTACCACCCCAGTCTAGTGGTGCCACCGCCAAACAAGGTCCAGCAACCTAGTGTGTAACATCCCTCATTTTTGAAAAATTTGTAAGGGCCAATTTGTAATGTAGGGACCTAAGTGTAAATATTAGAAATGTGATATGATTTGTAAAAGATTCATAATAGATTTAAAAAAAAATGATGGGCATGTGTCACTAGCTAACCTAAGATTGGTGCCACCTATGTTTATTCTATGGATAACACATAGGCCTCTTTCATGTATGCTTACCACATTGCAATCCTTATATTAGCCAAAGCTAATGCATTAGAGGAAAATTAAAGTAAGAAAACTTAAGAGATGCAACCAACATGGGTTTGAGAAAAGAAGGGAAGAGAAATTGAAGTAGAAAAATGTTAGGACTCTAGTTGGGAGAGTCCTAATTGATAGGGGCATTTATGTAAAACCTACCTAAGCCGACCCTTATTAAAGAGGTGAAGAGGTTGGCTAGGATTTGGAGGTTATTTCTTAGAGAAGAATTAGGAGTTGTAAAGGAATAGAAGTCTTGAGTAGGAGTCCTATTAGGAGTCTGGGTTTAGAAACCCTTTAAATAGTCATGTATTCATCCTCTTTTGACAAGCAATAGATGAATTTTTTTTGCAGCCTTTGAGTAGTAACTTGGAGGAAGGAACCCCTATAGAGTTCCAAAGAGGTCGATCCCCTAAAGAGATCAACTCCAAGCTTAGAATCTACAAGGGTTCTAACACCTAGTATCAAAGCAGCATTCTTGGCATCTCACTGCCCTTCCACAACCATCCATCATCCCTCCACAGTCGCCCAAAGCAAATTCCCAAAATTGCTTAAAAGATCGTCGCCAAATTTTGCTGTCATCTCCACCATTGTAGATCATCCTTTGATCTCCCCGTGAATTGCAATAGGTTCTGGTTTCCTATGTTAGGATCGGAGCGGCACTAAGAGGGGGGGGTGAATTAGTGCAGCGGATTAAAACGTCGGTTTTGGAAACTTTTTCGTACGATAAAAATCGAACTCGAAAGTGCTTAACTTGAAAGCGTGTTCGTAAATGTGTGCAACAAAAGTAATGAGGAAGCAAAGCACTTATAAAGATTTGCAGTAAGGTAAAGTGCAATAAATAAATGCAAACCAGTGAACATGCCAATCTTAAAGTGGTTCGGTCAAAATGACCTACATCCACTTGCGAAGCCTTCTTCGATGAGGCTCCCAACTTCCACTAGCAAATCACTTTGAAGGGGAAGGACAAATACCCCTCTTACAACTTTTTACAAGTGGTTCACACTCTTACAAAGTTTCAACGAGAAAGAAGGAGGTGAACACTCAAGCAATTGAAAACAAGACTTGCTAAAGACTTTGCTAAGGCTTTTATCCCAATATATTGCTTCTCAAAAGTTGTTCTCTCTGCCGAGAATTGAGGGGTATTTATAGGCCTCAAGAGGATTCAAATTTGGGCTCCAAAATTTGAATTCTCTTCGGTTCCCGAAGCTAGCGGTGCCACCGCCTGTCAGTTGTGACACTGACAGTGTACTGGGCGGTGCCACCGCCTAGCTCTCGGGTGCTGGGCGGTGCCATTGCCCAGACCGGCGGGGCCACCGCCTGGCTATTTCAGCTCACTGGTTGGGCTCCAAACTTGACCCAAACCAGTCCGAACTTGGGCCCAATTGGCCCCTACTTGGGTTATAAGATTAACACCTAATCCTAACCCTAATTAACATACTAACTACGAATTTAAAGACATTTCCTAAGCTATTACAAAGTCCACAAGTCAAGACTTCTTCCGACGAACTTTCGGCGGTCTTCCGATAAACTCTCGGAAACCATTCTGCGGACTCCCGGCAAGCTCTGAGACTTCACGATTTGATCTTGGTGAGTTTCGACAAGCTTCTTCGGCAAGCTATGATCTTTCTCGGTGAGCTCCGCGAACTTCCGACGAACCTTCCGACGAGCTTTCGAAAACCCATCGGCAAGCTCCCTACTCATTCTCGGCTAGTTCCGACAGCATTCCCGACGAACATTCGGACTTCCGTCGAACTCTCGAACTCCCAACGAATCCTTCGCGCTTGACTCCGGCACTTTGTTTCGCTTTATGTCTTCATCGTTATCGTAGTTAATCCTGCACACACAAGCCAAAACTCTACTCTGATCTAGACAATTATTACAACGCGAATTGACATTCTGTTGCCCGACACGTCATTGGTTGGCGCTTCGTCTGATTCTTCAGTGCATCGTCCACTCTTGCGGGTAGTTGCCCAATCGGCGGTTGACCTCCGCAACCCCGATATCCTTGGTGCAATTCCGCTCTCCTTGGCCCGATGCCCGATGTCCGAAGCGTTCTACCATCCAATATCCTAACGTGATCTCCTCCGGCGCAACGTCAATTCCTCCTGCGTCAATTGTCTAATCCTGATCGAGTAGACCTGCATCACTCAAAATGCAGTTAAACATCTAAACACAATCAATTAGTTTCATCATCAAAATCCGAGATTCAATAATCTCCCCCTTTTTGATGATGACAACTAATTGATGACTACTAGAGTTAACCTTAACTCCCTGGAGTTTAAACAAACTCCCCCTATCAATATGCCATTGATAGAACACTTGGATTATCCCAAATCCAAGCAACATTCATCAGATGTTATGAAAAACATTTAAACCATCATGCAACTATATAAAATATTCAATTCAATGCATGAAGTCATCAATATACTTCTCCCCCTATGTCATCAACAAAAAGGAGAAGTCCCAACTCTTATGTGTTTAGAGATATGAGTTCTAATCATTGCATAATAAACATAGTATCCAATTTTTTCATCATGCAATTTAGCAATTATAGATGTGCAAGTTTAGCATGTTTGCTTTTCTTGAGACAGCAACTGTTTGCTTCTCTTTAGACTACAAGCTAGCAATTTTTACGATATGCAAGTTTTGCTACATACAAGCTAGCAAAAATTTCGAAAGCAAATGCAAGATAGCTTTCTTGTGTAAGCCCATGATTCTTGCTTCCTATTGCAATTTACAAGTTTTTGAAATATCCAAGTTCAACACATTGCATAATTAACATAATCTCCTAGTTTTATCATTATGCAATTTTGCTATCATCATAGATATGCAAGGTAGTATGATAGCAATTTCTATAACATACAAGCTAGCAAATTTTACAATATTTTTAGAACATGCAAGCTAGCAGTTTTGAGATGTTCAAGAAAGCAACCCTTGCTTCTTAAAATATACAAGTTTGCTAGATGTGCACGTTAGCATGTTTTGCTTATTGAGATAGGCAAGATAGTGATATTCAAGAAGACAACTTTTGCTTCTTGAAATAAGCAAGTTAGCAATCTTTGCTACTTAAGATAGGCAAGCTAGCAATCAAGTTTTTGCATCTTCTTGACTTGTACAAATTAGCTATCTCCCCCTTTGTCATTGTCAAAAAGAAGGGAAGACCCTTTACATCAATTATGACAAAGGTAAGTATTAATCTTATTTGTGCATCATTATCATACGTTAAAGTATTGCATGCATAATACCAAATCATCAAATTCATCAAAATCTCAACATTACTTTCAAGATATTCAAAATGGTATACATAGATTTATCATAAAGCAAATTAATTTTCAATCATCACATAAGGCGTTTAAAGAATTTTTGGAACATAGGAGAATGATTAATTTAAGCATGCAATATTTCAATCAAATTCAAGTCATGAATACCAATACTTTCATATTGTGAGTATCAATTCATGAATACCAAAAGATATTATTTGTGATTCCAATTTTGCAAGATCAAGATGATGATTTAGATAAAACTTATTCAAATCAAATCATTAACTTGAAACTCATAATCAAGTGATCAAAATCAATTTCGAGATTCACAAAATATCATGAAATCATTAATCTCGATCAGATGGGAAAAGCATTTTTTAAGTAATTCTTTTTCATCTAAGTATGCCTTAGTCTTTATATGTCAAATCAAGATAAGCATGAAAGTTCAAGACATAAAGGCAAAATCTTATAAAACAACTCATTAAGCAAGATTTTAAACATCTATTCTCAAGCCATATAAAGAGTAAGTTAAGGATTCAATTATCTCATGTCATGAATTCCAATAGGCATCTCAAATTATCAACATCACATTAAAAATATATTTCAAAAAGATATAACATGATTGAAGCACAAGTGATTCATTTGTATTATTTCATTCATTCGGAAGATTCTCCTCTTTGGTAAATAAATCTAGGAGAACAACATAAATTAAGGGAGATATAACATGATTGAAGCATTGAACATGATTCATATTTAAAATGTGTCTCATGTCATAAGTATGAATCAAGCATTTGTGAAATCCGAAATCATCCTCAAAGTCACATTCAATAAATTCATACATGACAAGCATAGATTTATTGAAAAGTCGATAAGATAGAGGATCGCATTTCGTTTTTATAAATTTCTATTCATGTGATTTGCTTCTTATAAGCATGCCTTTACCTTTAATAAAACAAGTGTCAACATTTAAGATGGAAAGGTAAATTTCATAAAACAAATCATCAAGCATGATTCCATGATAACACCCTTTTAATATCTTGATATTCATCATCAAGTATGATTTCAAAAAGTATGTTCAAGAGAAATCATTAAGACCAAATGTATGATACACTCATTTATTTGGTAAAATAAATTCATTAATCTCAATATGATAGAAAATTCATTTCCATTTCATACAATTGATTTCATGTGAGGGTATTCAAGTCTTTTGTGAAAACATGTATCATCATTTAAAATCGAAACATAAGTTTCATCATCAAGCCGTCAAGACCAAACACATCATGATATCACATCTGTCATCAAAAGACTATCAAGAAATTCATACATAGATATACATGCACTATGCCATCTTAATATGTCATGAGAATGTCATCTTAATTCATCATAAAAACGATTAGACCAAAAACATGTTAATCTAAAATGAGAGTCTCAAATCAACATTTACTTCAAAATCTCATGCATGACATAAAATCATCAAGATACACATGCATGGATTAATCCTAAGCATTATCACATATCACATAATTATCATCCCTAATGTTGCATACATCATTCAACATTTCAAAACATAACATGCATGAAACCTTAGCAATATACTTTTCATGATCAAAATTTTTAATTTTTCAAAGATGCTAAAAAGAAAAACATGATATAATTTTTTTAAAAAATAATTTTTTATTTCCTATTCCTACTATCTAAACTAAGCACTCATGAAAAACTTCAAGTAATTTCAAAATAATTCAAGAGAGTTGAGTTACTTACCTTGTAGTCGAAGCCCATCAAGCCCAATTCGCCATTTCACTTTTGAAAGTTCTTGATTCATCCTTGGTTGCCTTCCTCTTCTTTGGCCTCTTCCTCCGTTCAAGTTCATTATTTATTTTAGATTTTTGTTTAATAAACTTATTAAGATTTAGTGTTCGAAGTTCAAGTTCATCATTGTCCTCATCACTTGAGTCATCGCTCAAGTGGTATTCATTTGTCCGGAATTCCAAATCCTTCCTATTCTTTGGAAGGTGGTTCAAGTGCTCATCGGGTTCAAAATGTTCCAAAAGTGTCATTTCATAGGTCATTAATGACCCGATTAATTCTTCTAATGGAAAATTATTTAAATTTTTATCTCTTGTATTGCGGTTATTTTATGATCCCACCTTTTTGGAAGGGATCTTAAGATCTTACTTACGAGATCAAAATTCAAAAAAGATTTACCAAGAACTCTTAGATTATTGACGACATCCGTGAAACGGGTGTACATGTCGCCTATAGTCTCGCTTGGTTGCATTCGAAAAAGCTCAAAATCATGCAATAAAATGTTAACTTTCGAGTCTTTGACTCTACTAGTTCCCTCGTGCGTGATTTCAAGTGTTCGCCAAATATCAAAAGCCGTTTTGCACATAGAAACCCGATTGAACTCATTTTTGTCCAAAGCGCAAAATAAGGCATTCATAGCCTTTGCGTTTAAAGAAAAATGCTTCTTCTCCAAATCCGACCATTCGTTCATCGGTTTAGAGGGAAGTTGAAAACTGTTTTCAACAATATTCCATAAATCCAAGTTCATAGAAATCAAGAAAACTCTCATTCGAGTTTTCCAATAAGTGTAGTCCAATCCGTTAAACAACGGTGGACGAAAAACCGAAAATCCCTCTTGAAAGACATGAAGAGCCATTTCTCTCGGGTGTAAATCCGAAATGAGAAATACCGGGCTCTGATACCAATTGTTAGGATCGGAGCGGCACTAAGAGGGGGGGGCGAATTAGTGCAACGGATTAAAACGTCGGTTTTGGAAACTTTTTCGTACGATAAAAACTGAACTCGGAAATGCTTAACTTGAAAGCATGTTCGTAAATGTGTGCAACAAAAGTAATGAGGAAGTAAAGCACTTATAAAGATTTGCAGTAAGGTAAAGTGCAATAAATAAATGCAAACCAGTGAACACGCCAATTTTAAAGTGGTTCGGTCAAAATGACCTACATCCACTTGCGAAGCCTTCTTCGATGAGGCTCCCAACTTCCACTAGCAAATCACTTTGAAGGGGAAGGACAAATACCCCTCTTACAACTTTTTACAAGTGGTTCACACTCTTACAAAGTTTCAATGAGAAAGAAGGAGGTGAACACTCAAGCAATTGAAAACAAGACTTGCTAAAGACTTTGCTAAGGCTTTTATCCCAATCTATTGCTTCTCAAAAGTTGTTCTCTCAGCTGAGAATTGAGGGGTATTTATAGGCCTCAAGAGGATTCAAATTTGGGCTCGAAAATTTAAATTCTCTTCGGTTCTTGAAGCTAGCGGTGCCACCGCCTGTCAGTGGCGGTGCCACCGCCTGTCAGTTGTGACACTGACAGTGTAATGGGCGGTGCCACCGCCTGGCTCTCGGGTGCTGGGCGGTGCCCCCGCCCAGACCGGCGGTGCCACCGCCTAGCTATTTCAGCTCACTAGTTGGGCTCCAAACTTGGCCCAAACCAGTCCGAACTTGGGCCCAATTGGCCCCTACTTGGGTTATATGATTAACACCTAATCCTAACCCTAATTAACATACTAACTACGAATTTAAAGACATTTCCTAAGCTATTACAAAGTCCACAAGTCAAGACTTCTTCCGACGAACTTCCGGCGGTCTTCCGATAAACTCTCAGAAACCATTCTACGGACTCCCGGCAAGCTCCGAGACTTGACGATTTGATCTTGGCGAGTTTCGATGAGCTTCTTCGGCAAGCTATGATCTTTCTCGGTGAGCTCCGCGAACTTCCGACGAACCTTCCGGCGAGCTTCCGAAAACCCATCGGCAAGCTCCCTACTCATTCTCGGCTAGTTCCGACAGCATTCCCGACGAACATTCGGACTTCCGTTGAACTCTCGAACTCCCGACGAATCCTTCGCGCTTGACTCCGGCACTTTGTTTCGCTTTATGTCTTCATCGTTATCGTAGTTAATCCTGCACACACAAGCCAAAACTCTACTCCGATCTAGACAATTATTACAACGCGAATTGACATTCTGTTGCCCGGCACGTCATTGGTTGGCGCTTCGTCCGATTCTTCAGTGCATCGTCCACTCTTGCGGGTTGTTGCCCAATCGGCGGTTGACCTCCGCAACCCCGATATCCTTGGTGCAATTCCGCTCTCTTTGGCCCGATGCCCGACATCCGAAGCATTCTACCGTCCAATATCCTAACGTGATCTCCTCCAGTGCAACGTCAATTCCTCCTGCGTCAACTGTCTAATCCTGATCGAGTAGACCTGCATCACTCAAAATGCAGTTAAACATCTAAACACAAGCAATTAGTTTCATCATCAAAATCCGAGATTCAACATCCTACCTTATTGCTGCTGCAATTTAGTTATCCTTATTCAAAAATCTAAAAAAAATTGTTCCTATATTGCTACATAAACTTTTCGTCATAAAGTTTTCATCTCTACGACGAAAGATACATTGCAGAATTTCAGCCACATAGTACAGTCTGTTTGATCTTGTTACAGCATTTATTTTATCCAAATCTCTATGAAATTTTTATGACAGCTTTGACACTTCCTAACAACATACTTCCCTTTATTTTTGTCAAAAATTCTTAATATAAACTATTAATCTTTTACGTCTAAACTGCTATACTTGAAAATCTGCATTGTAAAATTCCAACCGTATAGCACAGTTTGTTTGATCTTGCTACTACATTTTTTTTATCAAAATCTCTACAAAATTTTTATAATAGATTTGACACTTTCTAATAGTGGATTCCCCTTTAGTTTCATCAAAAAATTCTCAATATAAACCACTGATCTTTTACATCCAATCTTTTATACTTGAAAATCTGTGCTGCAAAAAAATTTCAGCCGCATATTGTTGCCTTAACCAATCTATTTGCAATCTTTTTTGAATGAAATTTCTTATACACTTTATAGATCATCTTGGCTTTTATATAAAATTGATCTATTAAGGAATTCATCTCTAAAAATAATTTTTTATTGCTACAAATTTTCATCGTAAATCGTTGAAATTTTTTCGACGAGAATTCTGCTATCGCAAATTGCACCAATTCCCTTGCTGTTATACTGCCAAAATTTTCTTGATTAAATTGGACATCCTTGCTGTGATATAAACTAAGAATTTTCTTGCAATTTTCTCCTCAAATCTCTTAAGATTTTGGTAGAAATTTCATTGAGAAACTGTTGTTTCTTCGATGACAATTCTGCTCTTACAAGACAATACAATTCTGCAGCAAACTTCCACTGATTTCTTTCAAACCTTTGCTGCCATCTACCATAGATCTAAAACTTTCATCCATAGCCCTAAAACTTCACCAAACCACACCCTCAAACTTCACCCAAAACAGCCGTAAAACAAGCCTAAACCACAGCCTACATCCACCAATCCACCAACTCTTTTGACCATCACTTCTCTCAATCTATACTTGCCTTTAACCCGATAACAAAAGAGAGATCTTAATATCACAGATTTAGAAGCATATACTATGGCATCTAAGGAGGCAATCAATGTTAAATTCGAAGTCTTGGAGGCATGAATGGAGGATAAGATTCAGACTCTCTTTACTGAACTCAGTTTGGGCTGACCACCAAACCCGAAGAAATCATATCAAGGAAAGAGCTCTAACTAATCACACCAAGCCCAAAGGGATAACTTCCAAGAGATGGGAGGTTCTATGATCAATCCCAACTATCCACACATGAGGGTGGACTTTCCTAGATGGGAAGAAGGAGACCTGATTGGTTGGATCTCGCGCGCAGAGCGATATTTTCGGTACCACAAAACTACGGATGCATCTATGGTAGAAATTGCAGCTATACATCTTGAAGGGGATGCCATACAGTAGTTTGATTGGTTTAAATATACTCATGGAGTCCTCTCATGGTGACAATTCAAAGGACTGTTGATCCGCTTCGGACCAACCGATTACGAGAACATTGATGGACAACTAGCAAAGATCCGACAAACCTCCACCATTTAGGAGTACCAAATCAGGTTTGAAAGGTTATTTAATTAAACTTGTGATTGGTCTCAAAAACAACTACTAGGGACCTTCATTAAGGGCTTGAAGCCGGAGATCCGAGGAGAAGTTAAAGAATGACAACCATACATGCTTATGATAGCCATCTTTTTCGCACGACATCAAGAGGAGCGATTGAACCATGAAGCCCGGAGGACTAGGATCACTTCTTGACTTGCAATGCAGAAGCCCTCACCCCCCCCCCCCCCCCCCCCCCCCGTACTATCAACCGAGTCCTTGTACTAAAAATGATGACAAGAGAAGAGCTTCAGGAGCGATCTACGAAAGAGTTATGTTAGCACCGCGACGAGCCGTGGAGCCGCGAGCATCACTGTTGAAAAGGGAGACTTCTTATGATTGAACTAGTAGAAGAAGAGGTCATTGAATA
This sequence comes from Musa balbisiana, assembly GCA_004837865.1. Classification (NCBI taxonomy): domain Eukaryota; kingdom Viridiplantae; phylum Streptophyta; class Magnoliopsida; order Zingiberales; family Musaceae; genus Musa; species Musa balbisiana. Next base: position 14,547,177 of record CM017194.1, on the reverse strand, counting down.
TCTAGAAGAGTGCCTTGATAATGAAGAAGAAGATGTAGAAGAAGAGCCACAACCGACCGAAGTTACGGTACATGCACTAGCCGGCTACTCAAACCCGCAAACGATGAAAGTTGAAGGCCTTCTCAAACAACAATCGATCCGGATGGCCTTACCTTCATTGACACGGGCAGCACTAATAACTTCCTAGACAATAAGGTTGCTATCCGAATGGCCTTACCTATCGAGTATTACAGTAGGTTTGACGTCAAGTTCACCGACGGACGGATTTTGAAGTATGATCGTAGGCGCCCGTGGGAGAAACTGCTACTGCAGGACCGACAGATAATTACAGATTTCTTCCTCCTCCCTCTTGATGATCATAAGGCTATGCTCAGAATTGAATGGTTGACGATATTAGGTAATGTTTCCTAGAATTTTATGAAACTAATTGTGAAATTTTACAATAAGGGGAAACAGGTGATACTGCACGGGAAACGTGGGGGCGATGTAACGACGATTTGCATACAACAAATGGAGAAGGTTTTGCATAAAGCATACAGTAGCTTTTTAGTACAACGTGAGCAGCAAACTAAGGGAGAGTCAATAGAATTTGAAGATCTGAACCTACTTCCTTTGCTTGCTGAATTTTTAGATATATTTGATGAACCGTGCAACCTACCTCTTGCTTGTCGACATGATCATTGTATATCACTTCTTCTAGGCAAACCTCCTGCAAATACTTGGCTATATCAGCATTTATATCTGCAGAAGGATGAAATAGAAAGGATTGTAAAAGAGATGCCCGAAACAGGAGTTATTCGGCTAAGTTGCAACCCCTACTCTTCACTGATGCTCTTTTACGAAAAAAGGATGAAACATGGCGAATGTGCATTGATTACTGAGCCCTCAATGGTGTAATCATCAAGGATAAATACCCTATTCCAATAGCAGAGGAATTGCTAGATGAAAGGGAGCACAAATCTTTACAAAGCTGGACCTTCGATTCGGGTATCATCAAATATGAGTGTGTAAAGAAGACATACCGAAAATCGCCTTTTGAATACACAATGGCCACTACGAATTTTTGCTTTCTTCACTAGAAGGTGGAATATCTTGGGTATATCATATCAAAGGAAGGTGTGGCAGTGGACCCCTCCAAAATTGGAGCAATGTAGAATTGGTCGACCTCGAGGAATATAAAATTGCTACGTAGCTTTTTCAGTTTAATAGGCTACAATCGCAAGTTCATGAAAAACTATGGAAAGATCAGTACACCACTTACTTCCTTGTTGAAAAAAGATACTTTCCAATGGTCAGACAAAGCCACCACTGCCTTCGACGAACATAACGCCGTAGTGACGACAACGCTCAACTTCGGGAAGACTTTTATTATTGAAGCCGATGCCTTCGGAGTCGGAATTGGTGTTGTACTAATGCAAGATGGCCATCCCCTCTCTTATACTAGTAAGGCATTATCTCCTTCCCAACTTAAAATAACTATTTATGATAAGGAGATGCTTGCGATTGTGCATACGATGGCCAAATGAAGATCATACTTGATCGGGTGACGCTTTCAAATCAAGATGAACCATAAAAGTCTAAAATATTTCTTGGAGCAAAAGATATCTTCCCCCAAGCAGCAAAAATGGATAACAAAGCTTTTTGGATATGATTATGAAATAACTTACAAAAAGGGGATAGAGAATGTTATTGCAGATGCGCTTTCATGGCTACCCAAGCAAGTTGAATTTTTGACTATTTTACTTTCGACCTGTGACTTCCTTAAGAATATTAAGAAAGAATGGTAGGAAGATCTAGAGACCAATAAGATTATAAAAAAATTGGAGAAAGTACCAAACTCCATGGCTTATTACAATTATGACTCAAAAGAATTACGCTATAAGGGACGCATTGTGCTTGTGCTAAATTCTACTTGCATCTTCATGAGTAGATTTTAGACAGAGTTATTCGATATGCAGGGCACTAAATTGAAAAGGAGTATGGCGTATCACCCACAAACCGACGGCCAGACGGAAGTGGTAAATAGGTGCTTGGAGACAGTCCAAAGCCACCAACCAAATCTGACTACCCAAGGAGGACTTCAGACCCAGTCGAGTGCCATTATTGATCGACGGATCGTGACTCGACAATGATGACCCATTACTGAAGTGCTAATTCAATGGGCGAACTTACCAGTAGAAGGTGCCACTTGGGAGAATTATGACGACTTGAAGATCAAATTCCCAGAATTCATGGATTGTCAGACTCGAGGATAAGGCTGATTTGAAGAGGGCGGGGTATGTTAGGACTCTAGCTAGGATAATCCTAATTGATAGGGGCATTCATGTAGAACCTACCTAAGCTAACCTTTATTAAAGAGGTGAAGAGGCCAGCTAGGTTTTGGAGGTTATTTCTTACAGAAGAATTAGGAGTTGTAAAAGAATAGTCATATATTCATCCTTTTTTGACAAGCAATAGATGAATCTTTTCTGTAGCCTTTGAGCAATAACTTGGAGACAGAAACCCCTATAGAGTTCCAAGGAGGCCGATCCCCTAAAGAGATCAACCCCAAGCTTAGAATCTGTAAGGGTTCTAACAAAGAAGAAGAAGAAGCATTGCTTTGCTTGAGGTTTTACATCAATTCCCCACATTTGAAAATCAAAATTTTCTAAGGCAAGTATTCTAAACTCTTCCTATAGAACTCAATTCTAAAAACTTTAGAAGATTTTGGCTTCATACATGATATTTCTATCATTTGGGAATGAAACTATGAATCTGAAATTTTTCGAGATTTGACCTTTCTGTATTATTCTAGTCATAACATTCTGCACAGATTCTTGATTTTGGAAAAACCAATACATCCGAAAATAGACTTATAGCTCTTTTTTTTGATACCATAATTGGTAAATTTGGAGTCTATTTACCTATTGAAACTATTATTTCATTTGACCATATAAAATATGTAAAATAGAGATGGTTGGTTTTGACCTTTCAATACTCTCTTGCTTATAACTCTCTATTAAAAATATTAATTTATATGAAAACTGAATTATTAGAAATTAGACTCATAAACATTTCTGTGTAAATCTGATTTGAATGATTTGGAGCAAAAATTCCTATTGAATTATCTATTCTAATTAACTCTATGAATTCTACAAAATAGAGATAATATTCTCTGATCTTTGGTTACTAAATTATTTATAACTCCATGTTGGAAACTACTATTCATACAAAACATAATTTATCTAAAATTAGATTGATACATCTTTCGAATGACACTAATTTTGTATAATTCGGAGCATAATTGATTATCTAAATAATTCATGCAATATGCCTTTTAAATTCTATCAAAATCGAGCTTTGACCGATTTCGCCTATTCTTGTTTCATCTCTTTGGAAATTGATTTAAGCTAAAATGCTTACTTTAGTTGAGCTTTATATTATTACTTCGAATTCATGTATACTCTTGTCCTACAAGTATTTGCAAACTTGAATCTGTGATGTAAAATTTATACTTGAATGTATGTGCATTCCGTTGTCCCGCATGTGTTTCCGATATGTCCCAATTTTATTGTTCACAATACTCTTTTGTACTCTGGTATTTATGGGATAAAGGTGAACCTTTACTAGAAATGGTAAAGGGAGTTATGCTTAGAGCCCGCGATGCTCTGTCGGCACCCTATGACTTCACGCAAACGTGGGTGGATGGAGCTCCCAAACGTGGGAGACTTATGTTTGATGATTATTCAGAAATGGATGAACCATATTATGTTATGATCCCACTTTGCCATCTATATATTTGATATGATATCCAAAGCTTTGTTTATGTACTTCTATATGTGCTTTGGATATGAATGAACTGTATACAACGTCATATGCGATGTTTGAGCTTCTATTTCGTATTTGTTCTTTGATATATTTCAAAATATTTTATTTGTTATTAATATAGTTTGAAATATTTCATACACTCTTGATATGCTCCAAAATGCTTGACATGTTATTGATATGCTTCGAAATATTTCATATGTCATTGATATGCTCCTAAATATTTCATATATCATTGATATGTTTCAAAATATTTTATTTATTATTGATATGCTTCGAAACATTTTATACATCCTTGATATGCTCCGAAATGCTTCATATGCCATTGATATGCTCCGTAACATTTCATATTGTTAGGATCGGAGCGGCACTAAGAGGGGGGGGTGAATTAGTGCAGCGGGCTAAAACGTCGGTTTTGGAAACTTTTTCGTACGATAAAAACCGAACTCGGAAGTGCTTAACTTGAAAGCATATTCGTAAATGTGTGCAGCAAAAGTAATGAGGAAGTAAAGCACTTATAAAGATTTGCAGTAAGGTAAAGAAAAATAAATAAATGCAAACTAGTGAACACGACAATTTTAAAGTGGTTCAGTCAAAATGACCTACATCAACTTGCGAAGGCTTCTTCGATGAGGCTCCCAACTTCCACTAGTAAATCACTTTGAAGGGGAAGGACAAATACCCCTCTTACAACTTTTTATAAGTGGTTCACACTTTTACAAAGTTTCAACGAGAAAGAAGGAGGTGAACACTCAAGCAATTGAAAATAAGACTTGCTAAATACTTTGCTAAGGCTTTTTTTTTTTACTCTATTGCTTCTCAAAAGTTGTAATCTCTGCTGAGAATTGAGGGGTATTTATAGGCCTCAAGAGGATTCAAATTTGGGCTCCAAAATTTGAATTCTCTTCGATTCCCGAAGCTAGCGGTGCCACCGCCTGTCAGTGGCGGTGCCATCACCTGTCAATTCTGACACTGACAGTGTATTGGGCGGTGCCACTGCCCAGTCCAGTGGTGCCACCGCCTAGCTCTTCGAGTGCTGGGCGGTGCCACAGCCTTGCTCGGGTGCTGGGCGATGCCACCGCCCAGTCTGGCGGTTCCACCGCCCAACCTTTCGGGTTCTGGGCGGTGCCACCACCTAGTCTGGTGGTGCCACCGCCTACACTATTTCAGCTCACTGGTTGGGCTCCAAACTTGGCTCAAACCAATCTGAACTCGGGCCTAATTGGCCTCTACTTGGGTTATAAGTTTAACACCTAATCCTAACCCTAATTAACATGCTAACTATGAATTTTAAAGACATTTCCTAAGCTATTACAAAGTCCACAAGTCAAGACTTCCTCCGGCAAACTTCCAACGGTCTTCCGATAAACTCTCGGGAACCATTCCGCGGACTCCTGGCAAGCTCCTAGACTTCACGATTTGATCTTGGCGAGTTTTGACGAGCTTCTTCGGCAAGCTACAATCTTTCTCGGTGAGCTCCACGAACTTCCAACGTACCTTCCGGTGAGCTTCCGAAAACCCTTCAGCAAGCTCCCTACTCATTCTCGGCTAGTTCCGGCAGCATTCTCGACGAACCTTCAGACTTCCGTCGGACTCTCGAACTCCCAACGAATCCTTCGTGCTTGACTCCGGCACTTTGTTTTGCTTTATGTCTTCATCGTTATCGTAGTTAATCCTGCACACACAAGCCAAAACTCTACTCCGATCTAGACAATTATTACAATGCGAATTGACATTTTGTTGGCTGACATGTCAATGGTTGGCGCTTCGTCCGATTCTTCAGCGAATCGTCCTCTCTTGCTGCTTGTTACCCAATCGGCGGTTGACCTCCGCAACCCCGATATCCTTGGTGCAATTCCGCTCTCCTTGGCCCGATGCCCGACGTCCGAAGCGTTCTGCCGTCCAATATCCTAATGTGATCTCCTCCGGCGCAATGTCAATTCCTCATGCGTCAACTGTCTAATCCTGATCGAGTAGACCTGTATCACTCAAAATGCAGTTAAACATCTAAACACAATCAATTAGTTTCCATCATCAAATAGGAGATTCAACAATCTCCCCCTTTTTGATGATGACAACTAATTGATGACTAGCAGAGTTAACCTTAACTCCCCGGAGTTTAACGAAACTCCCCCTATCAATATGCCATTGATAGAATACTTGGATTATCCCAATCCAAGCAACATTCATCACATGTTATGAAAAAAATTTAAACCATCATGCAAATATATATAAAATATTCAATTCAATGCATGAAGTTATCAATATACTTCTCCCCCTATGTCATCAACAAAATGGAGAAGTCGCTCTAGCTATTTTAAAAGATATGCAAGTTCTCCCCCTATGTCATCAACAAAATGGAGAAGTCGCTCTAGCTATTTTAAAAGATATGCAAGTTTTTGTAACATGAAGCTAGATTTTCAGCATAACATATAAGCATAAAAGCATAGCAAGATTCTTAAGTTCAATCATGGCAATTCAACACTTGCTTCTTGTACAAGATTGCACTTTGCTTTTCCCATTGTTTTATCGAAAAGAAGGGAAGAGTACAAGCTAGCCAACATTTGCCTTGAGCTAGCAATCTTCTCCCCCTATGTTTTGCCGAAAAGAAGGAGAGGAACCAATGATTTAGACTTTTACATAAATTATGAATTTGCATCAATCAATATTTCAATCATCACATGATACAAGACAAAAAATGCAAAGAAATCATGTCATGAAAGAACATCAATTGTAAAACATGATATGAGAATAGTCTCAAAAATTTCAATTGCGATACATGTGAGACATTGCGATACTAAAAAATTTAATGTGATGCTTTTAAGAATATCAACCTATTTTTGATACAAAGCATGGCAAGAGCAATTATATTGCAAGTTTTCTAAGTTTTGCATTTTTGCTTGCTTCGAGATAGTAATTCTTGCTTCTCTACAAGCTAGCAACTTTACGATATGCAAGTTTTTACTACATATAGCTAGTAAATTTAAAGATGTGCAAGTTGGCATATTTGCTTTTCTTTGCGATGTGCATGATAGCATTTCTTTGTAATGTTCAAGATAGCAAATTGTACATCATTCTAGCTAGCAAATTAAAGATGTTCAAGAAAGCAAGCTCTTTCTTCTCTTTTGAGAAGTGTCATTTTTGCTTCCTTAGCAAAATGCCAAACTAGCAAGGGACCATGTTTTACATGAGGCAAGCAAACAATTTGGCAAGTGTTACATTTATATCTTTTCTTTAGATGTGCAAGAAAGTAAGCAAGTTTTTGCATTTTCTTGACTTGTGCAAGCTATCAAGTTTTAGATATGTAAGATAGTTAGATAGCATGTCCTTCTTCACAACATTTTACAACATTTTAGAACATGCAAGCTAGCAGTTTTAAGATGTTCAAAAAGCAACTCTTGCTTCTTGAAATATGCAAGTTGCAAGCTATCAAATTTTACTTCCTTTGCAATATGCAAGTTTAGCATATTTAGCATCTTGAGATAGCAACTGTTTACTTCTCTTTAGACTACAAGCTTTGCAATTCATTGGTAGTGTTCATGATAGCAAGTTCTTTCAATGAAATGATCGAGCTAGCAAATTTTCCTTCCTTTGAAATATGCAGGCTAGTAAACTAACTCCCCCTTTATCATTATCAAAAAGAAGGGAGAAATCAATGGCAAAAAAAATTTTTTAATCATTATACAAGCCATATTACAAAATCATGTCATGATATCAAGAAAATTCAAGAAGGACATGATTCATTCGACAAATCTTTTTAATAGAGCAAAAGAATTATACAACCAAGGATCATGATTAAAATATATCAATATCATAGATCAAGTCATGATTCATGATTCATCATAAAGCAAATTAATTTTCAATCATCACATAAGGCATTTAAAGAATTTTTGAAACATAGGAGAATGATTAATTTAAGCATGCAATGTTTCAATCAAATTCAAGTAATGAATACCAAAAAATATTATTTGTGATTCCAATTTTGCAAGATCAAGATTATGATTTGGATAAAACTAATTCAAATCAAATCGTTAACTTGAAATTCATAATCAAGTCATCAAAATCAATTTCGAGATTCACAAAAATATCATGAAATCATTAATCTCGATCAAATGGGAAAAACATTTTTTAAGTGATTATTTTCATCTAAGCATGCCTTAGTCATTATATGCCAAATCAAGATAAGCATGAAAGTTCAAGACGTAAAGGCAAAATCTTATAAAACAACTCATCAAGCAAGATTTTAAACATCTATTTTCAAGCCAGAGTAAGTCAAGGATTCAATTATCTTATGTCATGAATTCCAACAGGCATCTCAAATTATCAACATCACAATAAAAAGATATTTCAAAAAGACATATCGATAAGTGATTCATTTATATTATTTCATTCATTCGGAAGATTCTCCTCTTTAGTAAATAAATCTAGGAGAACAAAATGAATTAAGAGAGATATAACATGATTGAAGCATTGAACATGATTGATATTTAAAATGTGTCTCATGTCATAAGTATGAATCAAGCATTTGTGAAATCTGAAATCATCCTCAAAGTCACATTTAATAAATTCATACATGACAAGCATAGATTTATTGAAAAGTCGATAAGATAGAGGATTGCATTTCGTTTTTATAAATTTCTATTCATGTGATTTGCTTCTTATAAGCATGCATTTACCTTTAAAAAAACAAGTGTCAAAATTTAAGACAAAAAGGTAAATTTCATAAAACAAATCATCAAGCATTATTCCATGATAACATCCTTTTAATATCTTGATATTTATCATCAAGTATAATTTCAAAAAGTATATTCAAGAGAAATCATTAAGACGAAATGCATGATACACATTTATTTTCAAAATATTCATCATGTTTATTTTCATGAGATTCACAAGATTGGTAAAATAAATTCATTAATCTCAATATGATAGAAAATTCATTTCCATTTCATACAATTGATTTCATGAAGGGTATTCAAGTCTTTTTGTGAAAACATGTATCATCATATAAAATTGAAACATAAGTTTCATCATGAAGCCGTCAAGACCAAACACATCATGATATCACATCTATCATCAAAAGACTATTAAGAAATTCATACATAGATGTACATGTACTATGTCATCTAAATGTCATGAGAATGTCATCTTAATTCGTCATAAAAATGATTAGACCAAAAACATGTTTATCTAAAATGAGAGTTTCAAATCAACATTTACTTCAAAAACTCATGCATTGACATAAAATCATCAAGATACACATGCATGGATTAATCCTAAGCATTATCACATATCATATAATTATCATTCCTAATGTTGCATACATCATTCAATATTTCAAAACATAACATGCATGAAACCTTAGCAATATACTTTTCATGATCAAATTTTTTAATTTTTTAAAAATGCTAAAAAGAAAAACATGATATAATTTTTGAAAAACAATTTTTTTATTTCCTATCCCTACTATCTAAATTAAGCACTCATGAAAAACTTCAAGTAATTTCAAAATAATTCAAGAGAGTTGAGTTATTTACCTTGTAGTCGAAGCCCATCAAAGCCCAATCCACCATTTCACCTTTGGAAGTTCTTGATTCATTCTTAGTTGCCTTCCTCTTCTTTGGCCTCTTCCTCCGTTCAAGTTCATTGTTTATTTTAGATTTTTGTTTAATAAACTTATTAAGATTTAGTGTTCGAAGTTCAAGTTCACCATTGTCCTCATCACTTGAGTCATCGCTCAAGTGGTATTCATTTGTCCGGAGTCCCAAATCCTTCCTATTCTCTGGAAGGTGGTTCAAGTGCTCATCGGGTTCAAAATATTCCAAAAGTGTCATTTCATAGGTCATTAATGACCCGATTAATTCTTCTAAAGGAAAATCATTTAAATTTTTTATCTCTTGTATTGCGGTTATTTTAGGATCCCACCTTTTTGGAAGGGATCTTAAGATCTTGCTTATGAGATCAAAATTCAAAAAAGATTTACCAAGAACTCTTAGATTATTGACGACATTCATGAAACGGGTGTACATGTCGCCTATAGTCTCGCTTGGTTGCATTCGAAAAAGCTCAAAATCATGCAATAAAATATTAACTTTCGAGTCTTTGACTCTACTAGTTCCCTCGTGCTTGATTTCAAGTGTTCGCCAAATATCAAAAGCCGTTTCGCACATAGAAATCTGATTGAACTCATTTTTGTCCAAAGTGCAAAATAAGGCATTCATAGCCTTTGCATTTAAAGAAAAATACTTCTTCTCCAAATCCGACCATTCATTCATCGGTTTAGAGGGAAGTTGAAAATTATTTTCAACAATATTCCATAAATCCAAATTCATAGAAATCAAGAAAACTCTCATTCGAGTTTTCCAATAAGTGTAGTCAAATCCGTTAAACAACGGTGGACGAACAACCGATAAGCCCTCTTGAAAGCCATGAAGAGCTATTTCTCTTGGGTGTAAATCTGAAATGAGAAATACTGGGCTCTGATACCAATTGTTAGGGTCAGAGCAGCACTAAGAGGGGGGGGGGGGGTGAATTAGTGCAGCGGATTAAAACGTCGGTTTTGGAAACTTTTTCATACGATAAAAACCGAACTCGGAAGTGCTTAACTTGAAAGCGTATTCGTAAATGTGTATAGCAAAAGTAATGAGGAAGTAAAGCACTCATAAAGATTTGCAGTAAGGTAAAGCACAATAAATAAATGCAAACTAGTGAATACGCCAATTTTAAAGTGGTTCGGTCAAAATGACCTACATCAACTTGCGAAGCCTTCTTCGATGAGACTCCCAACTTTCACTAGCAAATCACTTTGAAGGGGAAGGACAAATACCCCTCTTACAACTTTTTACAAGTGGTTCACACTTTTACAAAGTTTCAACGAGAAAGAAGGAGGTGAACATTCAAGCAATTGAAAACAAGACTTGCTAAATACTTTGCTAAGGCTTTTTTTTTCACTCTATTGCTTCTCAAAAGTTGTAATCTCTAATGAGAATTGAGGGGTATTTATAGGCCTCAAGAGGATTCAAATTTGGTCTCCAAAATTTGAATTCTCTTCGATTCCTGAAGCTAGCGGTGCCACCGCTTGTCAGTGGCGGTGCCACCGCCTGTCAGTTCTGACACTGACAGTGCTAGTTCTTCGAGTGCTGGGCGGTGCCACCGCCTTGCTCGGGTGCTAGGCGATGCCACCACCCAATCTGGCGGTTCCACAGCACAACCTTTCGGGTTCTGGGCGATGCCACCACCTAGTCTGGCGGTGCCACTGCCTACACTATTTCAGCTCATTGGTTGGGCTCCAAACTTGGCCCAAACCAGTCCGAACTCGGGCCTAATTGGCCCCTACTTGGGTTATAAGATTAACACCTAATCCTAACCCTAATTAACATGCTAACTATGAATTTTAAAGACATTTCCTAAGCTATTACAAAGTCCACAAGTCAAGACTTCCTCCGGCGAACTTCCAACGGTCTTCCGATAAACTCTCGGAAACCATTCTGCGGACTCTCGGCAATCTCCTAGACTTCACGATTTGATCTTGGCGAGTTCCGACGAGCTTCTTCGGCAAGCTATGATCTTTCTCGATGAGCTCCATGAACTTCCAACGTACCTTCCGGCGAGCTTCCGAAAACCCTTCGGCAAGCTCCCTACTCATTCTCGGCTAGTTCCGGCAGCATTCCCGACGAACCTTTAGACTTCTGTCGGACTCTCGAACTCCCAACGAATCCTTCGTACTTGACTCCGGTACTTTGTTTCGCTTTATGTCTTCATCATTATCGTCGTTAATCCTGCACACACAAGCCAAAACTCTACTCAGATCTAGACAATTATTACAATGCGAATTGACATTTTGTTGCCCGGCACGTCATTGGTTGGCGCTTCGTCCGATTCTTCAGTGAATCGTCCTCTCTTGTGGCTTGTTACCCAATCGGCGGTTGACCTCCGTAACCCCGATATCCTTGGTGCAATTCCGCTCTCCTTGGCCCGATGCCCGACATCCGAAGCGTTCTGCCATCCAATATCCTAACGTGATCTCCTCCGATGCAACGTCAATTCCTCCTGCGTCAACTATCTAATCCTGATCGAGGAGACCTGCATCATTCAAAATGCAGTTAAACATCTAAACACAATCAATTAGTTTCATCATCAAAATCTGAGGTTCAACACATACACCATTGATATGCTCCGAAATGCTTCCTATGTCATTGATATACTCCAAAATGCTTCATATGCCATTGATATGTTCCAAAGCATTTCATCCGCCATTGAAATATTTCGAAATGTTTCATTCGCTATTGATATGCTTCGAAATGTTTCATATACCATTGATATATTCCGAAACATTTTATATACTAGTCATAGGAGCCCAGCAAGCCAATCACGTGAGTGATGACACGTGTGACTTGACATAGAATCTTTTTGCTTATTATATTTTGGCATTTATCACTTTATATTGACTATTGTATATATGCATGTATATATTATGATGTTCTTGGATCTGTGCAATGGAAATCGGATCATGATGAGATCATGATAATGAGACCGATTCGCCTTTAAACACAAATATTAAATAATCCCAATCATTGGTTACTCGAGAGGGACATCGAGATAACTGGACAGACTGGTGTGCTATATACCCGTCCATATGATGGATGCAGTGGTCTTATAGCGGCTTGTGTAGGGACAGTAGGGATACAGTACAAGTGCTCATTGGAGAATGAGTTCACTGATTGATTCGCTTATGGAATGCTGGATGGTTATGATGCCTTATTGTCAAATAACGATTCCGTAGTCCTAGTGGTGTATCCAGTCCTTAGACTTGAAACACCAAGGAAGTCCTATATGAATGCTCCAATTTTTGATACCAGACTTATATATTTAGATGTTCCAGATCTAGTATAATCGATCATCGAGAGTGGTAGTCAACCTTGCGAGGGCTATTGTGTGTCGATAGAGGATCATCCACTCTCGGTGTCATAAGACGAATATCCTATGTGTTCTTAGAAAAATCCCTGGCTAGGGTCATTTGGATTGAGAGAGAAAGAGTTCTTCGGGAGAATCTGATTAGAGTGAGACTCAAGTAGAAACCATATGGATCTGACAGTACCATACCTAGTATACGGTCTTTAGGATATTAGATGGATGAGGGACTATAGGTATATGGTAACCGAGGACAGATAGATCCAATAGATTAGATTTCCCTATATTGTTTGGGGACTACGATGTAGTAGCCTAGTACGATCGTAGTCGATGAGTCGAGTGAATTATTATGGAGATAATAATTCATTGAGCCAGAAGGAGTTCTAACATGTATGACTTACAGCCAGCTCGATATTGGGTCTAGAGGGTCACACACATATGGTAGGCATTGCGATGAGTAGGGGTTCGCGTAGAATCTCAGGTTTTGATGATGAAACCAATTGATAAGTGTTTATGATTTAATTTGTATTTTAAGTGACATAGGATGCTTCAATTAGGGAGAGATAATTGAAGCAGGAAGAATCATGCTGGGCCGGTGGAGCATGTCAAAAGATTGGATATCGAGCTAGAGGATCGGTCGATGTATCGACAGAAGGCTTCAGGCCATGGTGTTGGGCATCGAGCCAAGAAGAGCAGATATTACGTCAAGGATATTGGAGTTGCGAAGGTCAACTAGCTGATTGGATGATAGGCTATAAGGGAGGACGATGCGCCGAAGAATCGGACGAAGCGTCGATAGACCAATGACATGTCGGACAACATGATTCATGCTTAGTAATAATTGTCTAGATCGAAGTGTGTTTTACATGTGTAGGATTAACTACAATAGTGAGGCATAAAGCAAAATGAAGTCCCAGAGTCAAGAACATGATTTCATTGGGAGTTCGAGAGTTCGTCGAAAGTCCGGACGTTCATCGGAAGTTTTGCCGAAACCGGCCGAGAAGTCTTGGAGCTTGCCAAAGAAGCTTGTCAGAACTTGCCAAGAAGATCATTGTGAAGTCCAAGAGCTTGTTGGGAGTCCGCTGAAACATTACCGAGAGATCGTCGGAAGTTCGCCGAAAGATCGCCGGAAGATCGCTAGAAGAAACTTGACTTATAGACTTGTTTAGCTTAGAAAATGTCTTAAATTTCGTAGTTAGCACATAATTAGGATTGTAATTGGGCCAACCTAATTAGGGGCCAATTGGTCCCATGTAAGGACTGTGTTGTGCCCAATAAAAGGCCCAAACAGTAACCCAATATGTGGTACCATCATGGCACAGTCTCCGAGATTATCAAGCGGTGGTATCGCCAGTCTAGGTGGTGGTACCGCCCAGTACAGCCTCCTAGGTGGTGGTATCGCCCAGTGTAGTGTTAGTGTCAGACTAACACTAGCGATGGTATTGCCTAGCATAGGCGGTGGCACTGCCCGTACTTAGGAAACCTAGGATGGGATATTTTTAGGCTTCAAGTTTGAATCAACTTGAGGCCTATAAATACCCCTTTCATCCCTGGTTAACACACATAAGTATTAAGAGTGATAAAGAAAAGAAATGCTATTGTAATCTTGTGTGGACTCCTCTCAAAAGATCGAAGTGTTAGTATAGATTGAGAGAGGAGTAAGTGGGGAGTGTAAGGGTTATCTCCTAAACCCAGTAAAAGGAGAAAGAGCTATAAAAGATGGTTGGTCTTCGCCTATTGAAGGAAGACCGATAGTGGATGCTAGTGGCCTCGATGGAGGAGGAATTGAGAGTGGATGTTGGTCACGACGACCGAACCACTATAAAAATCTAGTTTACATTTTCTTTAGGCAATTTACTTTAAACTGCAAACCACTTTACTTGCTTACTACTTTCAATACTTTTACGAACTTGCTTTCAAGTTAAGCATATTTTTTAGATCGGTTTCCAACGAACGAAAAAATTTCAGAGCCGACATAGTTTTTACCGCTGCACTAATTCACCCCCCCTCCTCTTAGTGTCGACTCTTTCCTAACAATTGGTATCAGAGCCTCGTGATTTCTCATTTGGTTTAACACCCAAGAGAAATAGTTCTTTTCAATTTTCAAGAGGGACTTTCTCTCATTCGTCCTCTCTTATTCAATGGGATGGACTACACATATTGGAAAACTCAAATAAGAGTTTTTTTACTTTCTTTGGATTTAAATTTATGGAGTATTGTGGAAAATGGTTTTCGAAGGTCTTATCTTCCAATGAACTATTGAAATGATTTGGAGAAGAAAACTTTTTCTTTAAATGCTAGAGCTATGAATGCTCTATTTTGTGCCTTAGATAAAACCAAATTTAATCGGGTTTCTACTTATGAAATGACTTTCGATATTTGGCACACCCTTGAAATCACACACGAAGGCACAAGTAGAATAAAAGATTTGAAGATCAATCTTTTAATGCATGATTTTGAACTCTTCTATATGAAACCAAGAGAAACTGTTGTTGACATGTACACCCATTTTATGAATGTCATCAATGGTTTAAAAGCACTTGGTCAAAGATTTTCGGATTTTGAACTTGTAAACAAAATTTTACATTCTCTTAATAAGAGTTGGGATCCAAAAGTAACCGCAATATAAGAGGTAAAAGATCTTAATAACTTTTCACTTAAAAAACTTTTTGGGTTTATTGATGAGATATAAAATGGCACACAATGCACAAAACGAACATGAGAACAACCTTCCAAAGAATAGGATGGATTTCAGACTTAGAACAATCGAAGACCACTCAAGCATAAGCTCAAGTGATAGTGAACTTGAACTCCTCACTATAAAATTTAAAAAGTTTATGAAATAAAAATTAAAGAACAAAACGAATGCAACTACTTGCTATGAATGCAAGAAGAGGGAAGCACTTCGGGATGAAAAATTAAAGAACAAAACGAATGCAACTACTTGCTATGAATGCAAGAAGAGGGAAGCACTTCGGGATGAATCAAGCTCATCCAATGACGAGGAGTAAACTGATGAAGACGAAATAATGAACTTCGCCTTAATGGCTTTCGACAATGAGGTAAAATACTCAAACGAAACCCATTTAGTTTATTTCAAAATTACATGATGCTTTGCATGAATTATTTTTAATTTAGATTAGAAAAATTATTTTTCTTAAAAATTGCATGTTTAATAATGAAAATACAAAAAATTGGGATCATGCTAGTAATTTTGAAAATGATAATGAAAATTACATATCTTATGACAACCAAACAAAATGATTTTGATTGAAAATACTTTATGAAATCATGCTTGATGAAATAATATAATAATGATTTGAAATCATGCTTAATGAGTTTATATTTCAAAATTATGCATGATGATTCTTAAAATTTATGGATTATTGATTTTTACGATAATGAAAGTGGCTTTTTTGGTTTTAAAAACGATGCATGTTTTGATTTGGCATAAATAAAAAAGGCATGCTTATATGAAATATTGTAAGTGTTGACGATTGTATATTTAATGATGCATAATGATGTAATAAAAATATTAAATATTTTGATACCATGATTGATGATTTTATGCATGAGATTTTAAAGTTATACATGATGATTTTTGTGATTTATTGATCTTGATGATTTTTATGATAAATCTTGCACTTTTATTTTAAACGATGATATATATTTTGATTTGGCATATAAAAGATAAAGGCATGCTTGTATGAAACAAACTAAAAAGAGGAAAGCTTTCTCCTTGAAAAATTTATCTATTTTATCGATTTTTCAAAAAAGGAGAGATTAATGAATTTATCTATGTTTCTTTTTGAATCTATTGAAAATGATTTTGATTTGACGATTTGAATTTGAATGAGCTTTATCTTGATTTTTTGAGATTTATAACTAGAGATTTCCTATGAATCAATCAAGATATTATATCATTTTTTCTCCTATGTTTCTTTTTGCCAATTGCTAAAGAGAAAAAAAAATGATCAAAATGTTGATTTAATGATAGATGTATGGTACCAATAATCATGAAGTGATAAATGCTTTAGTATCATGCATAGGAGTAATGATGAAGGTTTTGAACATAAATATTTGTATCATGTTTGATGATTTTACATTTTGAAATTATGCATGATGAGTTGAAGTGATGTTGGTTTAAATGTATGAATCAACAATATATTTGAATCATGATTTTTTGTGTGAATTCTTGAATTATGACTTGAATCTTATTTTTCAATCAAGATTATTTTCCTATCATTTCATCTATATACAAAAGAAGAGATTTGTCAAAAATCATGACTTGATCTTTCATTTTTGATGATTGAAATAATGATTGGAATATTGATGTAATTATGAATGGTGATTTGGTATTAAGCATGCAATACTTCAACTTATGATAATAATGCATGCAATGATGAAATATTCATGATAAAAAAAATTATTTTGACATTCATGACTTGATTTTTCATCTTTGATATTTACCTTTGTCATGATTTAAAAATTATTATAAAGGGAAAAAGAATTACAAAATTATTTTCTTCCATTCTTTTTGACAATGACAAAGGGGGAGAAATATTGCTAACTCAAGATGCTAACTTGCACAATTCAAGAATGAAACAAAATTTGCTAACTTACGCATTGCAAAGAAAAGCAAAAGTTGCTAGTTTGCACATCATAAAGAGAAGTAAAAAGCTTACTTATCTCAAAAGATACAAAACTTTGCCAATTTTCATATGTGTAAAAAATTGCTAACTTTTAATTTCAAGAAGATACAAAAATATGCTATCTTGCACATTACAAAGAAAAGTAAACTTGTTAACTAACATCACCAAAAACCGTTAGCTTGCCTATCTTAAGAAGCAAAAATGCAAACTTGCAAAATTTGTAATCTTGCATATCTTTTATGATGATTTGGTGATTATGCATGTTGTAAAGTGATAAAAAATTGCTAGCTTGTATGATGAAAAAAAACTGAAGATTATATTTATTATGCAATGAGTTGGACTTCTTCTTTTTGTTGATGACAAAGGGGGAGAAGTACGATGATGTTATGCATAAGTTTTATGATAACATGTTGCTTGGATTTTTGAATCCATGAGTACTATCAAATATGCCATATTGATAAGGGGAGTTTGTTTAAACTTTGAGAGTTAAGGTTAACTCCATGATCAATTGGTTATCATCATAAAAAAGGGAGAGATTGTAGAATCTCAGATTTTGATAATGAAACTAATTGATAAGTATTTATGATTTGATCTACGTTTTGAGTGATGCAGGAAGCTTCGATCAAGGAGAGACAATTGAAGTAGGAAGAATCATGTTGGGTCTGAGAAACATGTTAGAAGATTGGACGTCGCACCGAAAGATCGGTCGACGTATCGACAAATGTCTTCGGGCCATGAATTCGGGCATCGGGCCAAGAAGAGCGGATATTATACCAAGGATATCGGAGTTACGGAGGTCAACTAACCGATTGGGCAATAGGTCATAAGAAAGGACGATGCGCCGAAGAATCAAACGAAGCGTCGATGGACCAATGACATGCCGGATAACATGATTCATGCTTAGTAATAATTGTCTAGATTGAAATGTATTTTACATATGTAGGATTAACTACGATAGCAAGGCATAAAGCAAAATGAAGTCCCGGAGTCAAGAACGCGATTTTGTTGGGAGTTCGAGAGTTTGTCGGAAGTCCGGATGTTCGTCGGAAGTTCTGTTGGAATCAATTGAGAAGTCCTAGAGCTTGCTAAAGAAACTCGTCGGAACTCAACAAGAAGATCATTGTGAAGTCCAGGAGCTTGCCGGGAGTCCGTTGGAACATTGTTGAGAGATTGTCGGAAGTTCACCGGAAGATTGCTAGAAGCTCGTCGGAAGAAACTTGACTTACAAACTTGTTTAGCTTAGAAAATGTCTTAAATTTTGTAGTTAGCACATAATTGGGATTGAAATTGGGCCAACCCAATTAGGGGCCAGTTGGGCTCATATAAGGACTGTGTTAGGCCCAATGAAAGGCCTAAACAGTAACCCAACAAGTGGCACCATCGTGGCACAGTCTCCGAGACTATGTCAGGTGGTGGTACAGCTAGTCTAGGTAGTGGTACCACCTAGCATAGCCTCCCAAGTGGTGGTACCGCCTAGTGGTAGGGTGCTAGGCGGTAGTACTGCCTAGTGCAGTGTCAGTGTCAGACTGACACTGGCGGTGGCACCGCTTGTACACAGGAAACCCGGGATGGGATATTTTTAGTCTCCAAGTTTGAATCAACTTGAGGCCTATAAATACCCCTCTCATCCCTAGTTAACACACACAAGTATTAAGAGTGAAAAAGAAAAGAAACGTTATTGTAATCTTGTGTGGACTCCTCTCAAAAGATCTAATTGTTAGTATAGTTTGAGAGAGGAGTAAGTGGGGGGTGTAAGGGTTATCTCCTAAACCCGGTAAAAGGAGAAAGAGATGTAAAAGGTGGTTGGTCTTCGTCTATTGAAAGAACATCGATAGTGGATGCCGGTGGCTTTGATGAAGGAGGAATCAGGAGTGGATATAGGTCATGATGACCGAACCACTATAAAAATCTGGTTTGCATTTCCTTTGAGCAATTTACTTTAAACTGCAAACCACTTTACTTGCTTACTGCTTTCAATACTTTTACAAACTTGCTTTCAAGTCAAGCATATTTTTGAGATCAGTTTTTAATGAATGAGAAAATTTCAGAACCGATGAAATTTTTACCGCTGCACTAATTCACCCCCCCCTCTTAGTGCCGACTCTTTCCTAATAGTTTGACTATGAGATATCCGCCAGAGCCCTTTTCATATTGGATATCAAATAAGCTCATGAATTATTGGATCCTATGGACGAGATTCAATAAGAGCCCATGAGAGATTATTGGATAGAGATCAACTAATCTAAGAGGCTTGGGTAGTTGGATGGAGATCTAATACCCAATAGGGGAGGATCTATTAGGGTTAAGTTGACAAGAGACCTCTATAAATAGGAGGGATTCAGTGGTTCATAGGCTAGAGCTTTTGCTTGTCACTCATATTCTCCTCCCCCTTTCTACCTCAAAGCAGGCGTGGAGTTTTGAGGAGCGTCATCGCAGCTCTATTGTGTGGATCACCGCTAGAGAGGAGGGCGCTTGACCTCCTTCACCCTCTCCTAGAAATCTGCGGTGATACAGGGATATACGATCTCCCTAGGTAACACAATCTACTATATACACAGTTTTAGGTTTTGTGAATTTTTACGCACCAATCTTCGCATGACGACAAACAAACCTTTGAAAAATTGGGGATTTTGTTTTTTTTTCTTCCACTGCACATGAGATGTCGCCCCCTAGATTTTCCAACAATTGTATCAGCGTCAGGTTTTTCATGCGATAGATTGGTTTTGAACTATGTGTGTTGTGTTTTAAAGAATCTTTTGACGTCAAAATCATTGATGTAAAAGTGAGAAAGGATAGGAACTATTACTACCCTTGCTGGCATCTGCATACAGGCAGGCCCCCTGCAGCGGCGCCCATAGGCACGGTGACCACCTGTGCATGGGCAATATGCCCACGTGTAAGGGCGGCACCTGCAGGTGTTGGACCCACGGGCGTAGGAGGCATCTACCGACGTTGGGCCTGCACGCGAGCTGCTAGCAATGATGGCAGTTAGCCCCAAAGGGTGGTGTTGGCCAATTGGTGCGGCGCCACTCGTGTGTAGAGGCGTCACGCAATAGCGGCGCCCACGGCCGCTGCGCTTGCGTGTAGTGGCACCTATGGCTGTTGCACCCGTGTACAGCGATGCCTGCGACTGCTACGCCCGATGGTAGAGGCACTGGGAGGCATCGGCTCCTGCAGGTGCTTCTCCCGCTGTGGTGCCCACCTGCAAGGGAGGTGTTGCCCGCGAGCAAGTGCGTCGCCCCCCGCCCCCTGCAGTGGCCATTGCCGGTAAGGTGGTAGCTGCGGCAACACAACAAGGGAGAGGTTAGGGTTTTCTGGGCAAAAGATAGTTTTGCCCCTCGAAATTTGAGAAATTCTAGTTCTGTCCTTTGTCCAAATTATGAAAATACCCATCAAAATTTAGAAAATTTCCTGTATATCCCTAATTTAAGAAAATATTAATTAATTAAAAAAATATAATTGATTATTATTTTATTATTATCTAGTAGTCCTACATGATGATGATTTATACATGTGATGTATGATGTGTGAACGGATGATTATGGACCGTGTGATGTGTGTACTTGTGATTATTATTAGTGGGGCCTAAGAGCCTCCATTATATTTCTCATTTATTGTCGGGCCTATATGCTTATGATTAAGTTATAATCACACGAGGAGGCGCAACGGGAGTATGGATGCGATAGCGGGACCCACAAGACGAACGATGCATGGAGATGTGTCGAGATGCCAATGGAACTGATGAGAACGAGATGGACGATCACAAAACATGGAAATGCATCGCTGCACACATAGATTTTGATGTGAGTGATTAGGCCCACTGACTTGGGCCTGATCACATTAGGCTGTGGTCCATAATTATTTGGTGTGATTGCTCATGTGTGATTGCTTATACACCTATTAGATACGTATATATATTTGCATGCGATTAGATATATATTAAATATATATATGTGTGACATGTCATATTAGGAGACCAAATCAAAGAAACCATTCTCTCGACAATATTAAGTCGGTAAACGTGAGGCAATTAGATTGACCCACGTGGCCTTCCATCGTTATAGGTAGGGATCGATTCCCAGTGTAGGTTGAGTTGGTCGAGTCAGCTCACCTATATCGCGATTCACTATTTTGCCTACAACATAGAGATGTCACTGGTGACTTGAGGACATGGTATGCTTGGTTGAGTCCCTCGAGTGTATATCATCAAATCAAACTTATCTTGTAACGATGGTGTTGACTTAACCGAGCATAATGATTAGTTGAGTCCCTCGAGACCATGGTGATTTGAAGGTCGAAAAGGATGGGAATCACAAGGAGTTGTGATCGGCAAGAGTTGCATACCTTTTGGGCTTAGTGTTATTGGTTGAGTCTCTCGAGGTTACACTAAGATGCTGATTGGATCCTGATCGTCATTAGAAGTCTGCCGGAGACTTTCATTTCACGTGCTGAGCGTGTCGCGTGACTTGCTAGTAAAATAGTCGGAGCATATTAAGATAGAAGTCCATATCTTGATTATTTATTTTCATAAAATATGCATATTATTTATTTCGACTACAACTTTATTTTAAAAAAATATCGCTTTCAAATCCCTTACGTGACATACTTGATGTCAACCGCCTCACTTGTCTAAATTATATGGATTGGCTCTACAACTTGAGAATTGTTCTTATGACGGAGAAAATCTCGTACGTCCTTGATATAGTGATGCCTACGCCCGAGGAAGGGGCAAGCGAGGATGAGATCACTCGCTATGTGAAGTACATTGATGACTCCACTCTTGCTCAGTGTTACATGTTAGGCACTATGACTCCTGAGTTATAGAGACAACATGAAAAGATGGATGCCAGATCCATTCTCTTACATGTCCGTAAACTATTTGAGGAATTGGGAAGGACTCAGCGATATGAGATATCCAAGAGCCTCTTCCGTGCTAGGATGACTGAGGGGACGCTGGTTCAGAACAATATCCTAAGAATGATTGAGTCGATAGAGAAACTCATATGTCTAGGAATGATCCTAGAGGATAACCTATGTATAGATCTTATGCTTTAGTCCCTATCAGATTCCTTTTCGCAGTTCATAATAAATTTTAATATGAATAAGCTTGAGGTGACTCTCCCGGAGATCCTCAATATGTTGAGGGAGGCAGAGAGCATTATCAAGAAAGAGAAACCATTTCTCTACACTAGCGAGATCAAAAAGAAAAGGAAAGCAGAAAAGTCCCTTAAGAAGGGCAAGGGCAGATCAGGTAAAACAAAGGTTGCTAAGAGAGACTCGGCAAAGGACAAAGGTGCTTTTACTACAACAAAGATGGGCATTGGAAAAGGAACTGCAAAGAGTACCTTGCAGAGAGGGTGAAACAGAAGCTTTGAGAAGTTTTAGGTATATTCATGATCAATCTTCAGTTGTCATATTTTTGTGATAGTACATTGGTATTGGATATCGGTATTGCTTATCACATCTATAATTTATTGTAGATTTTAGCAAAGTCATAGAGATTGGCAAGTGGAATGTTGCATAATGATTTATTTATGCTAGACATTACTCCACATATCATGAATGTAAGTGTGTCTAAGAGGAAACGAGATAAGGTGAATAGTGCATACTTATGGTATTGTAGGCTACGTCACATCCATGAGAGAAAGATTCAAAAGTTGCTAAAGGATGGATATCTAGATCCATTCGACTATAAGTCATATGCAACTTGCAACCCTTGCCTTTGTGGAAAATTGACCAACTCTCCATTTAGTGAAACTAGAGAGAGAGCCATTGAGCTGCTAGAACTCATATATAGTGATGTATGTGGACCTATGTCAACTCATGTCATTGGTGGTTACTCCTACTTCATTACCTTTATTGGTGATTTCTTAAGGTATGGATATGTGTACTTAATGAAATACAAGTCTGAAGCTTTTGAGAAATTCAGAGAGTATAAGAATGAAGTGGAGAACAAGACTGGAAAGAGTATCAAGACTTTTCGATCAGATCGAGAAGGTAAGTACTTAAGTACATAATTTACTCAGTTCCTCAAGGTCCATGGGATATTATCCCAATGGATACCTCCTTATACACCTCAGCTCAATGGTGTGTCTGAAAGGAGGAATCATATGCTGTTAGACATGGTACGGTCCATGATGAGTTTCGCTGACCTACCCATCTTATTATAGGGATATGCCTTAGAGACCGCAGCTTACCTTCTGAACAGAGTTCCAACTAATTCGGTAGTGTTTACACCATATGTGATATAGAAAGGGAAGAAGCTTGATCTTAAGATTGTTAAGATTGGGGCTGTCCTGCCCACGTTAAAAGACACAACCCCTATAAGTTGGAATCAAGGATGGAGTGGTGCAAGTTCATGGGATACCCCAAGGAAACTTGTGGGTATTATTTTTATCATCTCGAGGACCAAACGGTCTTTGTAGCTAAGTGAGTGATGTTCCTTGAGATGGAACACATTTTTGGCAAAGATATGGATAGAGTGAGTAGGTAGAACCTAACTCAAGCACCACTCTACAGCTTGAGTCTGTTCAGGTACCTAATACATAAGTTCCAACTTTAAGTAGATCCGACAAAGTATCCTATCCTCCTAAGAGATATGTGGGATATATTTTAGGAGATGATGTTAAGGGTATTGGTCCTTAGACTTACGAGGAGGTTATTATGAGTATAGACTCTGGGAAATGACAAGAAGCCATAAATTCTGAGATGGATTCCATGTACTCCAATAAGGTTTGGAACCTAGTTGATGCACCCGAGGGTATTGTACCCATCAGTTGCAAGTGGATCTTTCAAGAAAAGATCGGAGTAGATGGAAAGGTAGAGAGACCTATAAAGCAAGACTAGTGGCTAAGGGGTATCATCAATGGCAAGGTGTTGACTATGACGAAACCTTCTCACCCATAGCCATGCTAAAATCCAACCAAATTCTTTTGACTATTGCATCACATTATGATTATGAGATTTGGCAGATTGACGTGAAAATCGTATTCCTAAATGGCAACCTCGAGGAGGAGGTATATATGATACAGCTCGAGGGATTCGTGTCCAAGGACTGCCCAGATAAGGTATGTAGGTTGCTTAGGTCCATTTATGGATTAAAGCAAGCTTCCTGAAGTTGGAACATAAGATTTGATGAGGCAATCAAATCTTATGACTTCGTGAAGAACGAAGATGAGCCTTGTGTATACAAAAAGATATGTGGGAGCGCTATCACCTTCTTGGTGTTATATGTGGATGACATCCTAATCATTGGGAACGATGTAGGAATGTTATCCACAGTAAAGTCTTGGTTATCTAGATACTTCTCCATGAAAGACTTAGGGGAAGCATCCTATATTTTAAGGATTCAGATCTATAGAGATAGACCCAAGAGGATGCTTGGCTTATCCCAGTCTAGGTAAATAGACATCATTGTCAAAATGTTTGGCATGAAAAATTTCAATAGAGGTCTCATACCGATGAGACATGAGATATCGCTTTCTAGGAGTATGTCCCCAAAGACTCCTAAAAAAGGAGCAAACATGAATACCCTATGCCTCAGCGATAGGGTTTATCATATATGTCATGCTATGTACCAGGCCTAATATAGCACATGCTCTGAGTGTCACGAGCAAGTATCCGGTGGATCCAAGCTTGGAGCATTGGAAAGCAGTAAAGTATATCCTTAAATACTTGAGAAGGACAAAGGATCTTTTACTAGTATATGGAGGTAGTAGCCTTAAGGTTGAAGGCTACACAGACTCGAGTTTTCAATCCGATGTCGTTGATAGCAAGTCGAGTTCGGGGTATGTGTACACCTTAAATGAAGAAATAGTGTGCTGGAAGAGTTCCAAGCAAGATACTACTACTAACTCGACTACAGAGGTAGAGTACATTCTGCAGCAAAGGCAATAAACGAGGGAGTCTGGATGAAGAAGTTCATCACAGATCTAGGAGTCGTGCCGAGTAGCGAGGAGCCGATTTCCTTATAATATGATAACTACAGGGCGATTACTCAAATAAGGGAACCTAGGTCTCATCAGAAGTGTTCTGAGGAGGTTATAGTTTATTAGGGAGATCATGACCCGAGGAGATGTAGTAGTGGAAAGAGTTCCATCCAAAGATACCATTGTAGATCCATTGACAAAGTCGTTTTCTCAGATTGTCTTTGAGCGTCACAGGGGTCTGATGGGGATCAAACACATAGGTAATTGGCTTTAGGTCAACCTTTAGGTCAGACACATAGGTGATGGGGATCAAACATATAGGTGATAGGGATAATGAGACCGATTCGCCT
Source organism: Musa balbisiana (assembly GCA_004837865.1). NCBI lineage: Eukaryota > Viridiplantae > Streptophyta > Magnoliopsida > Zingiberales > Musaceae > Musa > Musa balbisiana. The sequence continues at coordinate 14,521,536 of CM017194.1, read as the reverse complement.
TTAAACATAGCTCCTTAATAATCCCGATCATGGGTTACTTAAGAGAGAAATCGAGATAACCAAATAGACTAGTGTGCTATATACCCATCCATATAATGGATGTAGTTGGTCTCATAGCTACTCATGTGGGGATACTAGGGATACAATACAGATGCTCATTGGAGAATGAGTTCACTGATTGATCCGCTTACGAAATGCTGGATGGTTGATGATGCTTTATTGTCAGACAGTGATTCCGTAATTGTAGTTATGTATCTAATCCTTAGACTTGGGACACCAAGGATGTCCTGTATGAGTGCTCCACTCTTTGATTCTAGACTTATAGGTTTGGATGTCTCAGATCTAGTACAACCGATCATCAAGAGTGGCAATCAACCTTACAAGGGCTATTGGGTGTCGATAGAGGATCATCCACTCTCGACATCATGAGAGAAATATCCCATGTGTTCTTGCTCAGACAAATCCCTAGCCAGGGTCATTCGGATTGAGAGAGAAAGAGTTCTCCGGGAGAATTCGATTAGAGCGAGACTCGAGTAGAAACCGTATGGGTCTGATAGCACCATGCCCGATATATAGTCTCTAGGATATTAGATAGATGAGGGATAATAGGTACATGGTAACTAAGGACAGACATGTCTAATAGATTGGATTCCCCTATATCATCTGGGGATTACGACATAGTGGCCTAGTACCTCTGTAGTCGATAAGTCGAGTGAATTATTATAGAGATAATAATTCACTAAGCCAAAAGGAGTTCTGACAAGTATGACTCACGGTCAACTCGATATTGGGCCTAGAGGGTCACACACATATGATAGACGTTGTGATGAGTAGAGATTCGGATATGAGATATCCGCCGGAGCCCCTCTCTTATTGAATATCAAATAAGCCCCTGAATTATTGGATCCCATGGATGAGATCCAATAAGAGCCCATGAGAGATTATTGGATAGAGATTAACTAATCTAAGAGGCTTGGGTAGTTGGATGGAGATATAATACCTCATAGGGGAGGATCCATTAGGGTTAAGTTGACATGAGATCTCCATAAATAAGAGGGATTTAGTGGTTCATAGGCTAGAGCATTTGCTTGCCTCTCCTATTCTTATCCCCGTCTCCACCTCAAAGCAGGCATGGATTTTGAGGAGTGTTGTCATAGACCTATTGTGTGGATCACTACTAGAGAGGAGGGCGCTTGACCTCCTTTACCCTCTCATAGAGATCTACAGGGATATAGGGATATACGATCTCCCTAGGTAACATAATCTACTCTATATGCAGTTTTAAGTTTCGTGAATTTTTGTGCACCAATCTTCGCATGATAATGAACAAACCTTTGGAGAATTGGAGATTTTGTTTTCTATTCTTCCGTTGCACATGAGATGTTGCCCCCAAGATTTGCCAACATTATATACAATTGATATGCTCCAAAATATTTCATCCGCCATTGATATGATCCAAAATATTAAAATATTTCATCCGCCATTGATATGATCCAAAATATTTCATCCGCCATTGATATGATCCAAAATATTTCATCCGCCATTGATATGATCCAAAATATTTCATCCGCCATTGATATGATCCAAAATATTTCATCCGCCATTGATATGATCCAAAATATTTCATCCGCCATTGATATGATCCAAAATATTTCATCCGCCATTGATATGATCCAAAATATTTCATCCGCCATTGATATGATCCAAAATATTTCATCCGCCATTGATATGATCCAAAATATTTCATCCGCCATTGATATGATCCAAAATATTTCATCCGCCATTGATATGATCCAAAATATTTCATCCGCCATTGATATGATCCAAAATATTTCATCCGCCATTGATATGATCCAAAATATTTCATCCGCCATTGATATGATCCAAAATATTTCATCCGCCATTGATATGATCCAAAATATTTCATCCGCCATTGATATGATCCAAAATATTTCATCCGCCATTGATATGATCCAAAATATTTCATCCGCCATTGATATGATCCAAAATATTTCATCCGCCATTGATATGATCCAAAATATTTCATCCGCCATTGATATGATCCAAAATATTTCATCCGCCATTGATATGATCCAAAATATTTCATCCGCCATTGATATGATCCAAAATATTTCATCCGCCATTGATATGATCCAAAATATTTCATCCGCCATTGATATGATCCAAAATATTTCATCCGCCATTGATATGATCCAAAATATTTCATCCGCCATTGATATGATCCAAAATATTTCATCCGCCATTGATATGATCCAAAATATTTCATCCGCCATTGATATGATCCAAAATATTTCATCCGCCATTGATATGATCCAAAATATTTCATCCGCCATTGATATGATCCAAAATATTTCATCCGCCATTGATATGATCCAAAATATTTCATCCGCCATTGATATGATCCAAAATATTTCATCCGCCATTGATATGATCCAAAATATTTCACTATAGAATTATTAGTCGCACCCTATTGCTATATAAATTTTTTAGGATAAACTTATCCACTCGTAAAATGTGTAAATTGTGCTGAGGCAGTGGAGAACTTGAAGGACTTTGGGCAAACCTTTTGTGGATGATATGTTTTTGTTGTATAAGTACAACTTGGTGTCTAATGGAATGTTTGATGGTAAATTTGAACTTATGAGTTTTGTAAAAGTTAAAGACCCTCTCTTATTTGGATTTTGGAGTGTTAAGTATAATTTGTATAATGATATGAACATGTGGTAAACATTAGTTTTTGTGATTGTATAGAATATCACACTTGTGGATTTATGAGGTGGTTATTATCTTGGTGAGTTGGTTTTAGATTTATGATTTCATCGAGTTAATGTGGTATATGATTTAAACTGCACAAGTTTTATAAATTATAGAATTATGAATGTGAATGACTTGAATGTTTTCGCCAGTGTCCTCAAATGTATGTTTGGATCATGGAATGGATTGTTATTCAATATAATATTATCGATTCAGGGGGCGTGATAGGTTGGGCCTTGTATTCAGCCCAAACTAGTCTAATTACGGGCCCAATTGGCCATTAACAGGGTTAATGGGATTATCTCCGAAACCTAACCCTAATTATGTGCTAACTATGACTTTTAAGGTATACACTAAACAAATAAGCTCGTTAAGTCTATGTTTCTTCTGGCGAGCTTCGGCGATCTTCCAGCGGACTTCCGACGATCTCTTAGCAATATTCCAATGGACTTCCAGTAAGCTCCTAGACTTCACGACGATCTTCTTGGCGAGTTTCGACGAGCGTCTTCCTTGAGAGCTTCTTCTGGTCAATTCCGGTAGTATTTCCGACGAATCTTCGGACTTCCGATGAACTCTCGAACTCCCTACAAAATCTCAATCTTGACTCAAGCACTTCATTTTACTTTATACCTTGATCACAATAGTAGTTCATCCTACACACTTTTCTCAACATATAGATTTGATCAAATAATTTATCAATTGATTTAATCATCAAAATATGAGATTCAACATGCACAATGTAAGATTCATGCTTGTAATAATTTGTTTAGATCGAAGTAGTTTTGGTCTAATTGAGTTAGTTTTGAGTACAATAGGGCTAACTCTATTAGGGGCCCATTGGGCTAGAGTTGGGGTTGTTTTGTACTAAAAGAAAGGTACATTCAATGACCCTTAATTGGCCTAAGCAGTGGCACCGCTTAATGCTCCGCCTCCTAGGTGGTTTAGGTGATGGTACCGCTCAAACTGAGCAATGGTACCACCGACCATTAATGTCTATAGGCAGTGGTACCACTAAGGCCTAGTCTCTAAGGCTTTGTCAAGCGATAGTAGTATCATACTGAGTGGTGGTACCACCTAGTGTCAAGGAGTACTAGCGGTGGTACCGCCAGTACCTTGGAAACTTGGGATGAGACCTTTATTTGCTCCAAATTTAAATCCATTTGGATTCTATAAATATCCTAGCTATTCCTGTTTGAAGTAAGAAGAAAAAGGGTCAAAAGGGGGAAAGAATCTTTGATGAAAAAGAGTTGAAAAAGCTAAAAAAGTGTTGAGTGTTCCCTCCACCTTTTAGAGTTTAGAGTTCATTCTAAGATAGGTGAGAAACTAGTAAAGGTTCTCTCCTGAGCCTATAAAAAGGCGAAAGAGTTGTAAGGGTAGTTGATCTTTGCTTGTTGGAAAGAAAATTGGTAGTGAAAGTCCATGGCCTCGAGTAAAGAGAAATCCGGAGTGGACATAAGTCACAACGATCGAACCACTATAAAATTGGTTTATATTTCTTTCATGCTTTTCATTTATATTACTAACTGATTTACTTGTTTACTTACTCACTATGCTTACGAATATTTTCAAAGGAACCATAAATGTCTTAATGCAAAAAAATTAAAATAGGTAGATCCAACCATAAGGAACCCAAAGCTAAATGGGTACCTAGAACAAACCCACTCTTCTTGTAGACATCTTGACAATTGAAAGCTTGGAGCATAAATACAATTTTAATTGTGGATGCTCATGACTCGAGATCCAAAATACTTCATAAAGCTCACTAGCCGAAACAATAAAGGAAAGAGCATTAGAATTAAAATTATTGGTAGCAAATCCTTTGATTGAAAATGCTTTATGTTTAATGAAATAATGCTTGATGATTTAATGATTTAATTATGCATGATGATTTGAAGTATTGATATTTGTAATGAATCTTGTTTTTCGGTGTTAAACATGATGTATGGTTTTGACATAAAAAAAAACTTAGGCATGCTTGTATAAAATCAATTGCACAAATTGAAAATAAAAAGGGAATGCATTTTTTATCGAAATTTCTCTATCCTATTGAGTTTTCAATAAGAGATTGAAAAATATATTTATGTCATTTTGAATCTCTTGGAAGTGATTTTGATGATTTGAATTTGAATGAGTTTTATCCAAATCTTACACTTGATACTTGAATTTTTTTTTTGAATCATGATCTTGATGACTTAAGATTTCTTATGCATGAATCAAGTTCTCCTATGTTTCTTTTTGCTATAGAGAAGTTTTTATTCTAATCATAATCTTAATTTCTTGATATATATAACTTGATAATTTTTTTTATAAATCAAGATCTCTTATTATTTGTTATCATATAATTATCTCTTTTTACAAAAGAGGTGACTTACCAAAATAAGTCATGATCTTTTCAATTTGAGATTTGTTATAACTCCTTTGTGTTTATGATATTTGTACCTCATCATAAAATTGATCACTCTTGATGTAAATTTATCTTTGCTATTAATATTTGTCATGATTTGAAAACTGATATAAAGGGAAAAGAATTACAACATTGTATTCTTCCCTTCTTTTTGATAATGACAAAGGGGGAGAAATGATTGCTAGCTTGCATATTTCAAAGAAAGGCACAACTTGCTAGCTTACATATCTCGAAAGAGAAGCAAAAAGTGTTATGTTGCCTATCGTTATATTTGACCATCTCAAGAAGCAAAAAGTGTTAGCTTGCCCATCTCAAGAAGAAGCAAAAATTACTATCTTGCAATCTCAAGAGAAGCAAAAGTGCTATCTTGCCCATCTCAAGAAGCAAAGAATTGCTAAACTTGTACATCTTTAAAACTTGCTAGCTTGCATGTTCTAAAATGATGTAAAACTTACTAATTTACTAACTTGCATTTTGTTTCAAAAACTTGCTAGTTGCACTTCTCCTTTTTGTTGATGACAAAGGGGGAGAATTTATGATGATGATATAAAATTATGCATGAAATGTTAGGATCAAGAGCACTAAGAGGGGGGGGTGAATTAGTGCAGCGGAAAACTTTCGACGATTTAAAACGACGTTCGTACGATAAGAACGATTTTGGTATGAAAGTCGATTCGGAAATTGCTTTAACTTAAGATCAAGCAAAGTGTAGTTAAAGTAAATCTATGGAAGTAGTTGCAGTTAAGAGAGAGAACAAAATGTAAATGCAAACCGAGATTTAGAGTGGTTCGGTCAATCTTGACCTACATCCACTTTTGGCTTCCTCCTCCGATGAGGTCACCGACGTCCACTAGAGGCCTTTCTTCAATAGGCGAAGGCCAACCACCCTTTTATAGTTTCACTCCTTTTGACGGGCTTAGGAGACAACTCTTACAGATTTTTCACTCCTCTCTTGAATGATCAAAACTTCGAAGAAAAGAGGGAGAAGAACTTCTAGCCTTTTACAACACTTTTAAGCTCTCAAAATCTCAGAATAAATACTAAGTTTCGGTGCCCTTTCATGCATGAAAGGGTGGGGTTTATATAGGCCCCAAACTGATTTGAATTTGGAGCTCAAAAATGTCATTTTCCATGTTTTCGGGGTCCTGGCGGTACTACCGCCATAAATGGGCGGTACTACCACCATAAATGGGCGGTACTACCGCTTGACAGAGCTCGGAGACCGAGCTCGGGCGGTACCACCGCCTGACAGGGGTGGTACTACCGCCCAGTCTCACTTGGAGACTGAGCCCAGGCGGTGCCATCGCCTGACAGCGGCGGTGCTACCGCCCAGTCTCACTTGGAGACTGAGCCTAAGCGGTGCCACCGCTTGACAGGGGTAGTGCTACCGCCTAGTCTCACTCGGAGACTGAGCCCAGGCGGTGCCACCGCCTGACAGGGGCGGTACCACCGCCCAGCCTCGCTCGGAGACTCAACTACTGGGCGGTGGCACCGCCGACCCAGGCGGTGCCACCGCCGGCCAGGGAATCTGGGTCCGAATGGGCTGATCCATTCGGCCCAATTTGGGTCTGTTAAGGGCCCAATTGCCCCAAGATTAAGTTAATGGGATCACCTCTCATTTCTAACTTAATCATCATGCTAACTATGATATTTTTCAAGACATTTACTGTAACTTGCTCCGGTGCGTCAATCGCTTCTTCCATCGAGCTTTCGGCGATCTTCCGACGAACCCTCGGCGATGCTCCAGCGGACTTCCGGCAAACTCCTGGACTTGTGACGATCCACTTGGTGAGTTCCGATGAGCTTCTTTGGCAAGCTCCTGGACTTCTCAGATTTGTTCCCGCAGAACCTCCGATGACCGTCCGGACTTCCATCGAACTCTCGAACCCCTAACGTGATCATTGTCTTGACTTCGGCGCAACTCCTGCTGCATGTCTTACTTTCATCGTAGTTAATCCTGCACACTTATCTCAACATATGGATTGGATAACAAATGACAATTGATTTCATCATCAAAATCCGAGATTCAACAATCTCCCCCATTTTAATGATGACAATCAATTGATAATGGAGTTAACTTTAACTCCCCCTATCTATATGCCATACTCAAGATAAGTCATTCTTGAATTCAAAGCCTTTGAATTCAAGAGACATATTGATAAGTTAAGATTGTTTAACCTTATCAATACTTCCATCATGATTCCTATCATGATGTATCTCTCTGAAAATGATGTCAAGGCTTGACATCCATTTTCAAGTTTTACATTTCAAATGTGAATGATAGTAATGGTAGCAATTCATCATATGGTAAGATATCAACATGTAAAATTATGATGCAAGTTCTTGATATCTTAACATAATGCAAATATTTCAAGTGTTTAGCAATCATAGCATTTCTATCATCAATTTACCATATATTTCGATGCAAGCTTTTTTAACATAATTCAAATTCAAATATGGCACTCATAGCATCAATTCATATATTTCTCTCCCTTTGTCATCAACAAAAAGGAGAATGATATAAGCAAATTTTAAACACAAGTGTGGTAATTTTTCAACAATGAGTGATAGGATACCAATCATCAATTCATGTCATAACTAGGTTCATGTCATTTTTCAACAATAAGTGATAGGATACCAATTATACAAACATCTCAAGGAAAGATTAAATCACACTTCATTTTTACAAGGATCAAGTAAAAAATCTTCCGTTTTCAAGAAGGAAATTATAAGAAGGAATCATTTTATCAAATCCATTTCTTGAAAATATTTTTTACATTATAAGCCTATGAAAGATGCATTTGCTAATTGATTCCATATGTCAAAAATCAATGATATGAATCAAACTCGATATGACATATGCTTATGAGAGCTATATTAAGGTCGGAAGAGAATAAGGTATCAAGAAAATCTGAAAATAAAATTTAACACTTTCATGCATTCAGACAAGTTTTTGCTATAGATTTTCCAATACAATCATGAAGATAAAATATGCTTATTATTATGGAAATTTTTATATCCAAAACACATAATTTCCAACATATTATTAAGGCATGTAACCATGTAAAATCATCATAGCAATTAAGTGATTTGATTATTGAATCAAGAAAGTCCGAAAAATAAATTTAATGAGTTCAAGCATTCGAACACATTAACATTCCTAATTATATTCTAATGAAATTAAATTGTTCTTCACTTAAAGGCTTTGTAAAAATATCAGCTAGTTGATGTTTAGTATCAATGAACTCTATAACTATATCATGATTAGTGACATGATCTCGTATAAAGTGATGTCTAATATCAATATGTTTTGTTCTTGAGTGTTGAATGAGATTCTTTGTTAAACATATAGCACTTGTGTTATCACATTTAATGGGAATATTTTTAAGATGAACTTTATAATCTTCTAAGGTGTATTTCATCCACATAACTTGTGCACAGCATGCATTAGCTGCAATATACTCAGCTTCGGTTGTTGATAGTGCAACCGAGTTTTGTTTCTTAGATGACCAGGAAACAAGAGCATGTCCCAAAAATTGACATGTTCCTGATGTGCTTTTTCTATCTAATCTATATCCAGCAAATCTGCATCAGCATAAGCAATTAACTCAAACTTCTCAATTTTTGGATACCATAATCCTAGATTTGTGGTACCTTTAAGATATCTAAGTATTCTTTTAACCGCTTTGAGATGAGATATCTTAGGGTTCGATTGAAACCTAGCACAAAGTCCTACACTGAACATGATATCTGGTCTAGTTGCAGTGAGGTAAAGTAAACTTCCTATCATACCCCTATAAGTTTTTTGATCGAAGCTTTCTCCACTTTCATCAACTTCTAACTTAGTGGATGTGCTCATAGGAGTGTTAATAGCTTTTGAGCTTTCCATATTAAATCTCTTTAGCAAATCTAAAGCATATTTAGTTTGACTAATAAAGATGCCATTTCTTAGTTGCTTAATTTGTAAGCCTAAGAAAAAGGTTAATTCTTCCATCAAACTCATTTCAAATTCTAGACTCATGGTTTTACCAAAAGATTCACAAAGAGATTCGTTTGTAGAACCAAAGATAATATCATCAACATAAATCTAAACAATGAAAAAATTATTTTCAAAGTTCGTGATAAACAACAATGTAGTATCAACCTTGCCTTTTGTGAAATTATTTTTAATAAGAAAAGAACTAAGTCTCTCATACCAAGCCCTTGGGGCTTGTTTTAAACCATAGAGAGCTTTAGTTAATTTAAACACATGATTAGTGAGGATATTATTTTCAAATCTGGGAGGTTGTTCAACATAAACTTCTTCGGAAATAAAGCCATTAAGAAAAGCGCTTTTAACATCCATTTGAAATAACTTAAAATTATTATTACTAGCATAGGCAAGGAGCATCCTTATGGCTTCTAATCTAGCCACAAGAGCGAAGGTTTCTTCATAATCGATACCTTCTTCTTGGTTGAAACCTTTGGCTATTAATCTAGCCTTGTTTCTAACCACGATACCATATTCATCTTGCTTGTTTCTAAAGACCCATTTAGTACCAATAACTAAATGGTCATTTGGCCTAGGAACAAGCTTCCCCACTTCATTTCTCTCAAATTGATTTAACTCATCTTGCATTGCGATAATCCATGAATCATCTTTCATGGCTTCGTCAATACATTTATGTTCAATTTGGGAGAGAAAAGCGGCATTGACACAAAATTCTTTAAGAGAAGAACGTGTTTGAACCCCCTTAGATGTGTCTCCTAGAATTAGCTCCTTAGGATGAGCATCTACATATTTCTAATCCTTGGGTAAGGATGTTTCAGAAGTGGATGCATCCAAGTTGCTAGTTGGAGAAGGGGTTTCATTTAAATTCAAAGAATCAAAATTAACATCATTATCAAAATCATTTTTTTGATTTCGGAAATCTCATTGAAAATAACATGAATGGATTCTTCTATAATTAAAGTTCTTTTATTGAAGATACGAAAAGCTTTAGAAACCGAAGAATAACCAAGGAAAATTCCTTCATCGAATTTAGCATCAAATTTTCCTAAGGCATCTTTTTCATTCAAGATAAAACATTTACACCCAAAAACTTTAAAATATGAAACATTGGGTTTTTTGTTGTTCCACAACTCATAGGGAGTTTTGGTGAGTAAGGGTCTTACTAGAACTCTATTCAAAATATAGCATGCAATGTTTACGGCTTCGGCCCAAAAATATTTGGGTAGGCTATGTTCATTCAACATGGTTCTTGCCATTTCTTGTAAATTTCTATTTTTTATTTCTACTACTCCATTTTGTTGAGAATTTCTTGGAGTAGAGAAGTTATGATTGTATCCATTAAATTCACAAAATTCTTGAACCGGTTTTGAAATTCACCACCATGATCACTTCTAATTGATGAAATCATAGAACCCTTTTCATTTTGGACAAGTTTGCAAAACTTGGTAAAATATCTAAAGCATTCATTTTTGTGTTTTAAGAAATAAGTCCATGTGTATCTACTATAGTCATCTATAATGACGAAGGCGTATTTGCTACCTCCTAGACTTGATGTAGGGATAGGTTCAAACAAGTCCATATGGATCAATTGTAAGGGCCTAGAGGTGCTTATTTGATTCTTAGATTTGAAACTACCCTTAATTTGTTTTCCTAATTGACAAGCATCATACACATTATCTTTGATGAACTTGATATGAGAAATTCCTCTTACAAGCTCTTTGGATGATATTTGAGTGATTAGTTTCATGCTAGCATGACCTAATCTCCTATGCCAAAGCCAAGCATCCTCATTCAAAACCGAGAAACACATTTCATTGCAAAGATCATTGATGTCAATGGTGTATACATTATTTTGTTTTAATGCAATCATAGATGTGTTTTTGTGTGGTTTTTCAATGATGCAAGCATTAGATTCGAATTTGACAATATATACTTTATCACACAATTGACTAATGCTCAAGAGGTTATGTTTTAAACCATCAACTAACAAAACATCTTCAATAAAGAAGTTGGATTTGTTACCTATGGTTCCTTTGCCAATAATTTTATCCTTGTTGTTGTCTCCGAAGGTGACATAGCCTTCGTCTATGCTAGTGAGTTTAGAGAATTGAGATGGATCTCCGGTCATATGCCTTGAGCATCCACTATCAAGGTACCATCTCTTGCTCCTAGCTTGTGATGACGTATGTTTCTACAAGAAAAGATGATTTTTAGGTACCCATTTACTTTTGGGTGCCTCAAACACTGATCTAAATTGTTTATCATGTTGCATAGAATTTATTGTGGTTCCTTTAGGAACCCAAATCAATTTGTTTGGACTAACTTTCTTGAGTGGACAATGATAAGTTCTATGTCCATGTTTGCAACAAAAGTTGCATTTGCTTTGGTGCCGAATATATAAGATAGGGCCTTTAATGAAGGTGGTTGGATTTTGGTGAGGACTTCTCACAAATCCGATTCCACTTCTTTTAGGAACATGTCCCTAATTTGTAAGGATCATATTCAAAGACTTGCTACCAACCTTGAATTTCTTCAAGGTGTCCTTAAGTAGCAAGTTCTCCTTTTGGGGAGTTTCTAGATCATGACATTTTTTACATGGAGCTAAACTATCATGATATTCAATTTCTAATTTATCGAAATTACAAGTAAGACTATCATGCTCCTTTTTTAGCAATTTGTCTTTTCTACTAATAGTTTTGCATTCATCAAATAAGTCATGGAAGACATTTAGTAATTCATCAAATGATAAATCTGCATCAATTAAATTTGTTACCTCATCTCCGATGGCCATTAGGGCGTAATGAGTAACTTGCTCGGTGTTGGACTCCTCTTCTTCGGACACGCTTGAGTCATCCCACGTTGCTTTGAGCGCCTTCTTCTTTGGTGTTCTCTTCTTGGCTTGGGGACAATCACTTTTGTAGTGTCCCAACTTCTTGCATTCATAGCAAATAACTTGGTCCTTTTTGGGTTCAAATTTATTTTTTGAGTCATTTTTAAACTTGTTTCTTTTAATGAATTTTTTGAATTTCCTTGTTAGAAGTGCCAAGTCATCGTCACAGTCTTCATCACTTGAGTTTTCTCTCAAGTGGTCTTCGAAAGTTCTAAGTGCCATATCCTTTTTGCTCTTTGGAAGGATGTCTTCTTGCTCTTTATGAGCTTTGCAAGTCATTTCGTAAGTCATTAATGACCCGATTAATTCTTCAAGAGGGAAGTTGTTTAGATCTTTAGCCTCTTAAATAGCAGTGACTTTAGGGTCCCAACTCTTAGGAAGGGATCTTAGAATCTTATTTACGAGCTCAAAATCCGAAAAACTTTTGCTGAGTCCTTTTAGACCATTGACGACATTCGTGAAACGGGTGTACATATCGCCAATAGTCTCGCTCGGTTTCATTCGGAAAAGTTCAAAAGAATGTATCAAAAGATTGATTTTTGACTCTTTCACTCTACTTGTGCCTTCGTGAGTCACTTCGAGTGTATGCAAAATATCAAATGCGGTTTCACAAACCGAAACACGATTGAACTCATTTTTATCAAGCGCACAAAATAAGGCATTCATAGCCTTTGCATTAAGAGCAAAAGTCTTCTTCTCCAATTCATTTCAATCGATCATTGGAAGAGAAGACTTCAAAAATCCATTTTCGACAAGATTCCAAAGTTCAAAATCCATTGAAATAAGGAAGTTCCTCATTCGGGTCTTCCAATAGGTGTAGTCCGTCCCATTGAACATGGGTGGACGTGTAATAGAGTGGCCCTCTTGATTTCCGACGTATGTCATCTCTCTTGGGTTTTAATCCGATTGAGAATTAACCCTGCTCTGATACCAATTGTTAGGATCAAGAGCACTAAGAGGGGGGGGGGGGGTGAATTAGTGCAGCGGAAAACTTTCGATGATTTCAAACGACGTTCGTACGATAAGAATGATTTCGGTATGAAAGTCGATTCGAAAATTGCTTTAACTTAAGATCAAGCAAAGTGCAGTTAAAGTAAATCTATAGAAGTAGTTGCAGTTGAGATAGAGAACAAAATGTAAATACAAACTGAGATTTAGAGTGGTTCGGTCAATCTTGACCTACATCCACCTTTGGCTTCCTCCTCCGATGAGGTCACCAACGTCCACTAGAGGCCTTCATTCAATAGGCGAAGGCCAACCACCCTTTTACAGTTTCACTCCTTTTGACGGGCTTAGGAGACAACCCTTACAGATTTTTCACTCCTCTCTTGAATGATCAAAACTTCGAAGAAAAGAGGGAGAAGAACTTCTAGCCTTTTACAACACTTTTAAGCTCTCAAAATCTCAGAATAAATGCTAAGTTTCGGTGCCCTTTCATGCATGAAAGGGTGGGGTTTATATAGGCCCCAAACTGATTTGAATTTGGAGCTAAAAAATGTCATTTCCCATGTTTTCGGGGTCCTGGCAGTACTACCGTCATAAATGGGCAATACTACCGCCTGACAGAGCTCGGAGACCGAGCTCGGGCAGTACCACCGCCTGACAGGGGCGGTACTACCGCCCAGTCTCACTCGGAGACTAAGCCCAGGCGGTGCCACCGCCTGACAAGGGCGGTGCTACCGCCCAGTCTCACTCGGAGACTGAGCCCAGGCGGTGCCACCGCCTGACAGGGGCGTTGCTACCGCCCAGTCTCACTCGGAGACTGAGCCCAGCCGGTGCCACCGCCTGACAGGGGCGATATCACCGCCCAGGGAATCAGGGTCCGAATGGGCTGATCCATTCGGCCCAATTTGGGTCTGTCAAGGGCCCAATTGCCCCAAGATTAAGTTAATTGGATCACCTCCCATTTCTAACTTAATCATCATGCTAACTCGATATTTTTCAGGACATTTACTACAACTTGCTCCGGTGCGTCAATCGCTTCTTCCGTCGAGCTACCGGCGAACTTTCGGCGATCATCCGACGAACCCTCAGCGATGCTCCGACGGACTTCCGGCAAACTCCTGGACTTGCGACGATCCACTTGGCGAGTTCCGATGAGCTTCTTTGGCAAGCTCCTGGACTTCTAGGATTTGTTCCCGTAGAACCTCCGATGACCGTCCGGAGTTCCGTCGAACTCTCGAACCCCCAACGTGATCATAGTCTTGACTTCGGCACAACTCCTGCTGCATGTCTTACTTTCATCATAGTTAATCCTGCACACTTATCTCAACATATGGATTAGATAACAAATGACAATTGACTTCATTATCAAAATCCGAGATTCAACATGAAATACTTATGATATTATGATGATGCATACAATGAAAATTTATGATGATCATATATGGTAGGACATAATGTAATTTGATATTTTGATACCATGATGATTTAAAATATTTATGATTTAGAATGATGCATGCAATGATGTGATTAATTGGTTCTTTCAATATTCATGATCAATGCAATGATGAGATAGTTATGATTTTCTAAATTCAAAGTTTCTATCAATATGACATATTGATAGGGAGAGTTTAGTTTAAACTCTGTCATCAATTGGTTATCATCTACTAGTCATATGTGCTCTGCAAGCTAATCACGTGAGTGATCACATGTGTGACTTGACAGGCAGTCTTTTTACTTATTATATTTTGGCATTTATCACTTTATATTTGTTGAATCTCGGATTTTGATGATGAAGTCAATTATAATTTGTTTGATCTAATTTGTATGTTGAGAAAAGTGTGTAGGATTAACTTCGATGGCAATAAAATATAAAGCAGGTGTTGTATCAAAGTCAAGATCATGATCACGTTGGGAGTTCGAGAGTTCGTCGGAAGTCCGGACGTTTATCAAAAGTTCTGTTGGAACCAACCGAGAAGTCTAGGAGCTTGCCATAGAAGCTTATCGGAACTTGCTAAGAAGATCGTCATAAAGTCCAGTTGCTTGCTGGAAGTCCGCTGGAGCATCGTCGAGAGTTCATCGGATGTTTGCCGAAAGTACATCGGAAGCTCGTCGGAAGAGTGATTGATGCACCGGAACACGAAGTACAGTAATTATGTCTTAAATGTCGTACTTAGAGTGTAGATTAAGTTAGAATTGGGAGATAATCCCACTAACTTAATTAGGGGCCAATTGGTCCCTTAACAGGCCTTAATTGGGCTGAATGGAGCAGCCCATTCGGCCCCTGAATTCTTGGTTGGCGATGGCACTGCCTGAAAATCAGTGCCCTCCCAGGAATTTTGGGCAATGGTACTGCTGGAAATTATTGCTGCCAATGGTGGTACCACCCCTATCAGGTGGTGGTATCGCCAGAGCTCAGTCTCCGAGCTCTACCAAGCGGTGGTACCACCCAGTAATTGTGGTGGTACCACCAGGACCCCGGAAATTCGGGATAAAACACTTCTTGGCTCCATTTTTGAATGCCATTGGGGTCTATAAATACCCTACTCTTTTTTGCATGAAAGGGCAACAAAATCTTGATATATTCTTGAGTCTTTGAAGTGTTAAAGAGTTGAAAAAGTGCTAGAGTTCTCCTCCTTCCTTTCTAAGTGTTGAGATCATTCAAGAGAGGAGTAAAACTTGTAAGGGTTATCTCTTAAGTCCGGCAAAAGGAGAAAAGCTATAATAGGTGGTTGGCCTTTGCCTATTGAAGGAAGGCCTCTAGTGGACGCCGGTGACCTTGTCGGAGGAGGAAGCCAAAAGTGGATGTAGGTCACATTGACCAAACTACTCTAAAACTTGATTTGCATTTACTTTGAGCAACTTTCTTTTATAACAAATTGCCTATCCTTCTTATTGTGTTTTAACTATGTCTACATATGCTTTGATGTAAACATCTTCCGAGATCGACTTTAATCGTATGAACACTTTACGAAACCGACGCCTTTCATTTGTGCAACTTACATTGCTGCAAATCACCTTAGTCTTCTCGTACACTTTCACGAAATGTTTCAAGTTCAAATTCCTTCCGAAACAGATTGAGTTGAAACCATTCTCGTTGAATCGGCTTTAATCGAAAAAAGTTTTCTTTAAATAGAGAAAGTTTTCCACTGCAATAATTCACCCCCCCCCCTCTTAGTGCGCTCTTGATCCTGACAATTGGTATCAAAGCAAGGTTTACTCTCAGTTGGTTTAAAACCCAAGAGAGATGACATTTGCCGACAACCAAGAGGGTCATTCAATTACTCATCTGCTCATGTTCAATGGGATGGATTACACCTATTAGAAGACTAGAATGAGGATCTTCCTAATTTCGATGGATTTTGAGCTTTGGAATGTTGTCGAAAACGGTTTTCAAAAGTCTTCTCTTCCGATGAACGATTGGAATGAGTTGGAGAAGAAGACTTTCACTTTAAATGCCAAGGCTATGAATTCCTTATTTTGTGCAGTAGATAAAAACGAGTTCAATCGAGTGTCGATTTGTGAAATGGCTTTTAATATTTGGCACACACTCGAAATGACTCATGAAGGCACTAGTAGAGTGAAAGAGTCACTTTTAGTATATTCTTATGAATTATTTTGAATGAAACCGAGTGAGACCATTGGAGACATGTACACCCAATTTATGGATGTCGTCAATGGTCTAAAAGGACTTGGTAAAGGTTTTTCAGATTTTGAGCTCGTTAATAAAGTTTTAAGATCCCTTCCAAAGAGTTGGGACCCTAAAGTCACGGCCATTCAAGAGGCCAAAGATTTAAATAACTTTCCTCTTGAAGAACTAATTGGGTCACTAATGACCTATGAAATGACATGCAAATCTCATGAAGAGCTTGAAGACACCCTTCTAAAGAACAGGAAAGACATGCCACTAAGAATACAAGAAGACCACTTGAGAAAAAACTCAAGTGATGAGGACTTTGATGATGACTTGGCACTTTTAATAAGGAAATTTAAAAAATTTATTAAAAGAAATAAATTTAAAAATGATACTAAAAATAAATTTAAACCTAAGAAAGATCAAGTAATTTGCTATGAATGCAAGAAACCGGGATACTACAAGAGTGAATGTCCCCAAGCCAAGAAGAGGACACCGAAGAAGAAGGCTCTCAAAGTAATATATGACGACTCAAGTGCGTCCGAAGAAGAGGAGTCAACCAACACCAAGCAAGTTGCTCACTATGCACTAATGGCCATTGGAGATGAGGTAACAAGTTCAATTGATGCAAATTTATCATTTGATGAATTATTAAATATTTTTCATGATTTATTTGATGAGTACAAAATAATTAGTAAAAAATATAAATTATTAAAAAAGGAGCATGATTCTCTTGTTAGTAATTTTGATAAATTAAAAATTGAGCATAATGATAGTTTAGCTTTATGTACGAAAGCCATGATTTAGAAATACTTCAAAAGGAAAACTTGCAATTCAAGGATACCATGAAGAAATTTGAGATTTGTAGCAAGTCCTTGAATATGATCCTTGCCAACAAGGGTCACATTCATAGGAAAGGCGGAATTAGATTTGTGAGTAGCTCTCATCAAAATCCAACCACCTTCATTTAAGGCCCTATCTTGCATATTTTGCCCCAAAACAAATGCAACTTTTGTTGCAAACTTGGATATATAGCTTATCATTGTCTATTTAAAAAATGTAGTCCACACAGATTGATTTGGGTTCCTAAAGGAACCGTAAATAACTCAATGGAATATGATAAGCAATTTAGATTGATTTTTGAGGCACCCAAGGTCAAATGGGTACCTAAGAATCATCATCTTTTGTAGAGACGTATACCATCACAAGCTAGGAGCAAGAGATGATATCATGCTTTTTGGGTGCTCAAGGTTTATGACTAGAGATCCAAAATAACTCATAAAGCTCTCTAGCCAAAATAACAAAAAGAGGATCAGTAGAATCAAAACTATCAATTACAAAATGATACTTATATTCCATATGTTAATGATGCAATCTTATGTCACTTAATTTTGATCTCTCAAATTTTGAAACTTGTAAACTCTTATGCATGAATTCTCCTTCACACATCTTCCGGATTTCCGAATTTATCGGATACATTCATTCCTCAATTTTTCCAGATCCAACTATATCCTACAAGATCATGAACTTACGGCTTGCAAGCCAAGTTTGCATACAAATTTTGTATGATGTAAATCATGATCTTGCATTATATATTACAAGGCTTACGATACTTGCATGATGAGTCTAGAACATATTGAAAATATATGAGTTCTATATGACATTTGGGTATGGTATGCATTTTATAAGATCAATCATGAACATATGGATCTTCTCCTCTTGTGATGTGAATTTTTACATGACTATGTAATTAAGGTTGTGTGCTCCACAAACAAAAACTTCCTTCAAGTTGAAATCACCCACATCAGCCCACACACCCTTGTAAGCAGTGCTCATTGCCTATAAGTGGTGGCACCGCCTAGCTGGGTGGTAGCACCACTAGCTATCACGGGTGGCAGGCGGTAGCACCGCCCAGCCAATGGTGCCACCGCCCACAACCTGCCTCCCTTATAAATCTGAGCTAGAGCCAGCGGTAGAACCGACACCAACTCATTTTCCACTCCCCCTTGTAGCTCCAAACCCCCTTTCAACATCATTCTCTCCCTCTAGCTGTCCAAAAATCCCTATCTCCTGCAAGATCAAGGATCAATCCTATATCTTCTTGAAGATCTCAACTAAGTATTTATAGGTTCTAGAAGATCCTCTAGGGACAAAGGGAAGAGGAGATTAGAAGAAAACTATAATTCCACACTTTTCGATTCTAATCAACATACCCTAAAATTTGCATCCATAGAATCTAGACATGTTCATAAGGGAAAATATGTTAATTTAGAGGAATTAAGTGATTTAGAACCCATTCAATGGTTTGCTAATCTAGATATTCTCCCAATCCTTCAAATTAGTGAACTCATCTACCCTAGGTTTGTTAAACTATTTTACAACAATCTACATGTAGATGAAAATGAAAGGGTATCAACTTATCTTTTAGGACATCATATACCTATTACAGATAAGTTGATTTGTAACCTCATAGGAATTGCGGTGAAGAAAAATGGTTGTTATTTTAGAGGACAATGGGATGAAGAACTATTGGAACCACTTATGTTGATGCCTTAGGAACTAGTTTTGGTAATCCTAACTTATCTATTGTTCCAAAAAGTTGTGAACACTTACTACCATTTAGCACTAAAATACTTCATCATATTTTGATAAGTATCATTCTCCCTAAACAATATCATCATGATGAGGTAAGTCAAATAGAATTAGGTACCACATATTGGATTATGAAAGGACACAACAATTGTTTTGGTTACCTAATCCAACAAAACATGATTGAAATATCAAAAAAGGAAATGATGCTTCCATATAGTAGCCTAATCACTAGATTAATTCATGCTTATGATATAGCTATCACACCTGATGAAGAGGTTATAAAACTAGATAGATTTAGTGTCATAAATAAAAATCTACTTCGACAGTTGAGGTGTATGTTTGGAAATAGGATATGGGTTAGACTGCCTAGAAGAACTGATCTCCCACCACCCGAACCAAAACCGATCTCCTCTACCTAGTCCCTTTAAGGCAACACCTCCAGAAGAGCATCCACTTCCCTCATCTATTGACAATATCGGGACTCATATGGATCGATTTGAGCAACGTCAAGATTGACTTGAACAATGCTAAGATCAAATCCTAACTGAGCTACAGTAGATTCACCGATAATTTGATACCTTGTTTAGACATTTTAACTTTCAACCACCTGAATAAGCTTGTGTATGTATTTAGGAAAAGTGGACACAATTCCTCCTTGTCATGTTGTAATACTATGTTGTTTACCTTAATGTTGTAAACTTTTTATGCTACTCACTTTGATGATTGCAATGCTACTTACTTTGATGATCGCAAGTCCTTGATATATTTAACTATTGGTATCTACAACTTGATGTATTATTTGATGAGCATTTGTGGAGTTAGGAATGTTAATGTGTCCGAATTCATGAATATCTTAAATTTCAGTTTCAGACTTTCTTGATTCTTTGATCACTCACTTAAATCCTATGTTAAAAATTTTATGATGCGAATTTTAAATGATGATAAGATTGTGTGCCTCAATAACATAGTTACTTTGATATTGGAAATTTTGTGCCTTAATGCTAAAATTTTCTAAGATGATGAGCATGTTATCATACAATGATGCAATATCATGTTTACTTTCATAATTGAGATTTCTATTGAATATTGAGAAATTTTAATCATACATCATATTCTTAATCCTTGAGTACTACAAAGCACTAATGATTTTGCCTCATGCAAGTAGTGATGAAAAGCTTTATAAATGCATGAATTTGATATATATTTTCTCTCCGGACTATCTTTCACTAATGGATTTCTTGAATGGAGCTTTCTGTTGAATCTCGGATTTTGATGATGAAGTCAATTGTCATGTTTTGTCTAATCCATATGTTGAGATAAGTATGTAGGATTAACTACGAAAGCTTGAAGACATAAAGCGAGTCTACCGGAATCAAGTTCGATGGGTGTTTGAGAGTCCGAAGATTCATCGGAGATGTTGCCGGAACCAATCGAGAAGAAATCGGGGACTTGTCGGAGTTTTCAGAAGTCCGCCGAAGAGATCATCGGAGGTTCGCAGAGATCACCGAGAAGGCTCGGCTACTCATTGATTTTGCCACATGATCGGGAGCCAGCTGGGAGTCCGTCGGAGGAAATCCAAGGGCATATTGGAAGTTCGCCAGAAGATCGTCGGAAAGCTCGCCGGAACAAGACTTGAAGTTCGCCGGTTAAAAACTTGCTTAGGATTATGTTTTTTAGTTACGTAGTTTGCATATAATTAAAGTTAGGATTAAGAAATAATCCCTATATATTGATTAGGGGCCAACTGGGCCCAAAATGAAACCTGGTTTGGGCCGGACTTAAAGCCCAACCAGTAACCAATAAGGTCGGGCGGTGGAACCGCCATACTGGGCGGTGGCACCGCCTAGTACACTGTCAGTGTCAGAATTGATAGGCGGTGGCACCGCTAGCTTCGGGAACCGAAGAGAATTCAAATTTTGGAGCCCAAATTTGAATCCTCTTGAGGCCTATAAATACCCCTCAATTCTCAGTAGAGATTACAACTTTTGAGAAGCAATAGAGTAAAAAAAAAGTCTTAGCAAAGCCTTAGCAAGTCTTACTTTCAAATTGTTTGAGTGTTCACCTCACCTCCCTTTCTTTCTTGCTAAAATTTTGTAAGAGTGTGAACCACTTGTAAAGGTTGTAAGAGGGGTGTTCGTCCTTCCCCTTCAAAGTGATTTGCTAGTGGAAGTTGGGGGCCTCATCAAAGAAGGCTTCGCAAGTGGATGTAGGTCATTTTGACCAAACCACTTTAAATCTACATGTTCCTTGAATGTGTGAGTTGTTATTTTTCTGCAATCATTATCTACATAGAAGCAAGTTTTTGTTCTTCACTTTACTCTAGTTACTATTGAACGAAATATCTTTGCATTTTACGGAATCAGTTTCAAACCTACTAGTTTTAATCCGCTGCACTAATTCACCCCCCCTCTTAGTGCCACTCCGATCCTAACAATTGGTATCAGATCAAGGCTCACTCTCATATTTGGTTTAATACCCAAGAGAGATGGCTTACTCCAGCATGCATGAGGGACATTCTATTACACGTCCACCTATGTTTAATGGGTCGGATTACACTTATTGGAAGACATGTATGAGAATCTTCCTCATTTCCATGGATTTCGAGCTTTGGACTATTATTGAAAATGGATTTCAAAAATCTTCTCTTCCGATGAGCGAATGGAATGAATCGGAGAAGAAAGTTTTTGCTTTAAATGCAAAGGCTATGAATGCCTTGTTTTGTGCACTAGACAAAAATGAATTTAATCGTGTTTCAATTTGTGATTCTGCTTTTGATATTTGGAGAACACTTGAGGTCACTCATGAAGGCACTAGCCGAGTGAAAGAATCCAAAATCAACATTCTTGTGCACTCTTACGAACTTTTCCGAATGAAACCAAGTGAGTCCATCGGAGACATGTACACTCGTTTCACGGATGTCATCAATGGACTCAAAGCTCTTGGTAAAGATTTTTCTAACTTTGAACTAGTAACTAAAATCTTAAGATCCCATCCTAAAAGTTGGGATCCAAAAGTTATTGTCATTCAAGAGGCTAAGGACCTTAAAACATTCTCTCTTGAAGAACTTATTGGGTCTCTAATGACCTACGAAATGTCATGTCAAGCTCATGACGAGCTCGAGAACCCCCTTCCAAAGAACAGGAAGGATATAGCACCCAAATCACAAGAAGACCACTTGAAAGGAATATCAAGTGATGAGGACAGTGACAATGACATTGCACTTTTGACTCAAAAATTTTAAAAAATTTATAAGAAAGAACAAATTTAAAAATAACACCAAAAACAAACTTGAATATAAAAAGGACCAAGTGATATGCTATGAATGCAAGAAGCCGGGGCATTTCAAAAATGAATGTCCCCAAGCCAAAAAGAGAACATCAAAGAAGAAGGCGCTCAAAGTAATGTGGGATGATTCAAGTGCATCCGAAGAAGAGGAGTCCAACACCGAGCAAGTTGCTCATTACGCCCTAATGGCCATCGGAGAGGAGGTAACGAATTTAATTGATGCAGATTTATCTTATCATGAATTATTAAATGCCTTCCATGATTTATTTGATGAATGCAAAACAATTAGTAGAAAATACAAATTGTTAAAAAAGGAGCATGATAGTCTTACTTGTAATTTTGATAAATTAAAAACTGAATATCATGATAGTTTAGCTCCATGCATAAAATGCCATGATCTAGAAACTCTCCAAAAGGAGAACTTGCTACTTAAGGACACCTTGAAGAAATTTGAGGTCGGTAGCAAGTCCTTGAACATGATCCTTACAAATAAGGGTCACGTTCCTAAAAGAAGTGGAATCGGATTTGTGAGAAGTTCTCACCAAAATCCAACCACCTTCATTAAAGGTCCTATCTTACATGTTCAACACCAAAGCAATTGCAACTTTTGTTGCAAATATGGACATAAAACTTATCAATGTCCAGTCAAGAAAATTAGTCCAAACAAATTGATTTGGGTTCCTAAAGGAACCATGATCAAGTCTATGCAACATGATAAACAAGTTAGATCAGCTTTTGAGGCACCCAAAAGTAAATGGGTACCTAAAAATAATCCCTTCTTGTAGAAACATACACCATCACAAGCTAGGAGCAAGAGATGGTACCTTGATAGTGGATGCTCAAGGCATATGACCGGAGATCCATCCCAATTCTCCGAACTCACTAGCATAGACGAAGGCTATGTTACTTTCGGAGACAACAACAAAGGCAAAATCATTGGCAAGGGAACCATATGTAACAAATTAAACTTTTCTATTGATAATGTATTACTAGTTGATGGATTGAAACATAATCTCTTGAGTATTAGTCAATTATGCCATAAAGGTTATATCGTTAGATTTGAATCAAATGTGTATATTATTGAAAAACCAAACAGTAACATTGACTATGATTGCATTAAAACAAAATAATGTCTACACCATCAATCTTGATGAACTAGGTAATGAAATGTGCCTCTTCGCTTTAAAAGATGATGCTTGGCTTTGGCATAGGAGATTAGGCCATGCAAGCATGAAACTAATATCTAAGATCTCATCTAGAGAATTAGTACGAGGGATTCCAAATATGAAGTTTGTTAAGGACAAATTATGCGATGCGTGTCAACTAAGTAAACAAATAAAAACTAGTTTCAAACCAAAAAATCAAATTAGCACCACTAGACCATTACAATTGATCCATTTGGACTTATTTGGACCAATTGACACGACAAGTCTAGGAGGAAGTAAATACGCTTTTGTAATTATATATGATTATACTAGATACACTTGGACCTATTTCTTAGCTCACAAAAGTGATTGTTTCAAATGTTTCTCTAAATTTTGTAAACTCACTCAAAATGAAAAAGGTTTCATGATTTCATCAATTCGGAGTGATCACGGTGGCGAATTTCAAAACCGCGATTTCCAAAATTTTTGTGAAGTTAACGAATATAACCACAACTTCTCTACTCCAAGAAATCCTCAACAAAATGGAGTAGTAGAAAGAAAAAATAGAAATCTACAAGAAATGGTAAGAACTATGTTAAATGAACATAGTCTACCCAAGTATTTTTGGGCCGAAGCCGTGAATACGACTTGCTACATCATGAATAGGGTTCTAATAAGACCATCTCTATCAAAACTCCCTATGAATTATGGAATAACAAAACACCAAATGTTTCTTATTTTAAAGTTTTTGGTTGCAAATGCTTTATTTTAAATGAAAAGGATGCCTTAGGAAAATTTGATGCTAAATCCGATGAAGGCATCTTTCTTGGTTACTCTTCCGTTTCTAAAGCTTTTCATGTTTTTAACAAAAGAACCTTAGTTATAGAAGAGTCTATTCATGTAATTTTTAATGAAATTTCTGAGTTAAAGAAAAATGATTTTGATGATGATATTGGTTTTGAAAATTTGGATTTAAAGGAACCCCCTACTCAAAATAGCAACTTGGATGCATCTTCTTCCAAAATCTCCTTACCCAAGGAATGGAAGTATGTAGATGCTCATCCAAAAGAGCAAATTATAGGAGATACATCACAAGGGGTTCAAACTCGTTCTTCTTTCAAGAATTTTTGTGCTAATGCTGCCTTTGTCTCTCAAATCGAACCTAAATGCATTGACGAGGCCTTGAAAGATGATTCTTGGGTCATTGCAATGCAAGAGGAATTGAATCAATTTGAGAGGAATGAGGTATGGAAGCTTGTTCCTAGACCTAGTGACCATTTAGTCATTGGTACTAAATGGGTCTTTAGAAACAAGCAAGACGAATGTGGTATCGTGGTTAGAAACAAGGCTAGATTAGTGGCCAAAGGTTTCAACCAAGAAGAAGGTATCGACTACGAAGAAACCTTCGCTCCTGTGGCAAGATTAGAAGCCATTAGGATGCTCCTTGCCTATGCTAGTAGTAATAATTTTAAATTATTTCAAATGGACGTCAAAAGTGTCTTCTTGAATGGTTTTATTTCGGAAGAAGTATATGTCGAACAACCTCCTGGATTTGAAAATTCTCTTCTTCCTAATCATGTATTCAAATTGACTAAGGCTCTCTATGGTTTGAAACAAGCTCCTAGAGCTTGGTACGAAAGGCTTAGTTCCTTTCTTATTTTAAATAATTTTATCAAAGGCAAGGTTGATACTACATTGTTTATCAAACATTTTGAAAACAATTTTCTTATTGTGCAAATTTATGTTGATGATATTATTTTTGGTTCTTCGGATAAATCACTATGTGAATCATTTGCCAAAAATATGAGTCATGAATTTGAAATTAGTTTAATGGGTGAATTAACATTCTTTTTAGGATTGCAAATCAAACAACTTAGTGACGGTATATTTCTTAACCAATCTAAATATACATTAGAATTGTTAAAACGATTTAACATGGATAATTCAAAAGCAATAAACACCCCTATGAGTACTTCGACTAAGTTATATATGGATGAAAACAATGAAAATTTCGATCAAAAAACGTATAGGGGAATGATAGGTAGTCTACTCTACCTCACCGCGACTAGACCGGATATTATGTTTAGTGTGGAACTTTGCGCTAGGTTTCAATCTAATCCTAAATTATCTCATCTCAAGAGTGTTAAAAGAATATTTAGATATCTTAAAGGAACTCCAAATTTAGGACTTTGGTATCCAAAATCAGAAAAATTTGATTTAATAGCTTATGTAGATGTCGATTTTGGCGGATGCAGGATAGATAGAAAAAGTACATCCGAAACATGCTAATTTTTAGGACATGCACTTGTTTCTTGGACTTCCAAGAAACAAAATTCAGTTGCACTATCTACAGTTGAAGCCGAATACATCGCTGCAAGTGCATGCTGTGCACAAATTGTTTGGATGAAAAATACATTAGAAGACTATGGAATTCACTTAAAAAATATTCCCATAAAATGTGATAATACAAGTGTCATATGTCTTACCAAAAATCCAATTCAGCACTTTAGAACTAAGCATATTGACGTTAGGCATCATTTCATACGCGATCATGTCCTTAACAATAATGTTGTTCTAGAATTCATTGACACAAAGCATCAATTGGCAGACATCTTTACAAAAGCCTTAAATGAAGACCAATTTGAATTTATTAGAAGGGAACTAGGCATGTTAAATTGTCCCTAAGAATGTACTTTCCGAAAAGTTTTTCATCCTCTTTCCGTTCCTTAGTGGATTTGATTCTTCTCTTTCAATTCCAAAAGAAATGTTTATCCTAACATCTCTGAAAAATTTTAAAAAAAAAAATGGGGAAGGAATGAAAAATTTTTTTCGCGGCATGCCGGCGGTGGGCACCGCTAGAACCGGCGGTAGCACCGCCTTCCTTCCGCGGCATGCCAGCGGTGGCACCGCCAGAACCAGCGGTAGCACCGCCTGAGCGTTCGGTCGCTAGGCGGTGGCACCGCCCGAGAGCCCCTATATAAATCTAAGGGTTAGGGCCGGCGGTGACACCGCCCCCAACCCGTGAGAACCTGCCTCAACCCTCCCCCAACCTCTCTAAAGCCTCATTCCAACATTTAGAAGCCTTGGAAAGGGATTCTTGTTGGTCCAAGCTCTCCATCTTTCAAGAAATTCTCCATAAGGTAAAACCTGAAATTTTCTTCTTCCTCTTTTCATTATTTTCCCTACCCTTTATAGTTTCATATTTTTGATCCATCATCTTGTCTAGATAATGGCTCCTAAGAGATCAAAAGGGAAAAGGATTATAGGAGATTCATATGACCAAAATCTTTTTAAATCTAAAGAAGTAGCACTTAGATTTCCAAATTTCGAAACAAGAACTATACATAAGGGTAAACACGTTGATCTAAATGAACTAGGAAACCTAGAACCCATTAGGTGGTTTGCACATTTAGATGCCTTACCTCTCCTACAAATTAATGAACCAATTTATCCTTGGTTAGTTAGGCTATTTTATGCAAACTTGTGTGTGGACAACGAAAGCCTAAGTACTTACCTTTTAGGAACACAGATTAGAATCTTTGATAGTACTATTTGTGAACTAATTGGAATTACTGAAAAGGATAATGATTGTTACTTTAGAAACAAATGGGATGTCAATGTGATCGGAGCAACTTACTCTGAAGCCTTAGAAACTATCTTTGAAAATTCGAACCCAGGCATGATACCCAAGAGTTGCGAGCACTACTACCCTTTAACTCTAAAATTCTTCATCACATCATGATTAGTATACTACTTCCCAAGCAATTTCATCTTGATGAAATGAGTCAAATAGAGCTAAGCACCATGTACTGGATTATAACCGGACAAAATAATTGTTTTGGATACTTAATCCGGTAACACATGCAGGATATAATAGCTAAAGACACTATGTTACCATATGGGGGGTTAATTACTCGATTAATACTTGCCCATAATATTAGTGTCTCGCCTGATGAAGAAATTATTCAAGTTGATCATTTTAATACCATCAATAAGAATCTATTGAAAAGACTTAGGTGTACTTTTAGCAATGGTATATGGGTGAGGCAACCTAGAAGGACTGATCCAATTCCCCCACTAGTAGAACACCCTGAAACACCAATTCTTAGGGGAAATGAATTTCCTCCTCCTAGTCCCTTTGGCGCAGCACCTTTAGCTCTTGTTTCATCCTCTAAAGAACTCATTTTGGCAGAATTGTATCAAATCAAATTACAACAAGACCAACTCAAAACACAGCAAGAGCAGATTCAAACTCAGCAATTTGAAATTTTGCAGGAACTACGGCAAATGAATCACAAAATAGATGTCCTGTATCAGCACTATGCATTTCCTCCTAAAGATTAATCGATGTATCTTTTATCTTGACATGCGATCTTTGTCATCTTCTTTCCTTGAATGATGTTGAACCATCTTTTGCAATGTATTTTGAATGATGTTGAACTGTCTTTTGCGATGTATTTTGAATGAAAGATAAAGTTTTAATTCTGGATTAATTTTTTTTAAAACTAAATTCTATAGTAATTTTGAATTCCTTTGCTTTAATGGTCACAAATTATACGCTTAAAGTCGCTCTCCTTTTTGTTGATGACAAAGGGGGAGAAATATGGTAAATTGATAATTGCTATGCTATGATTGCCATATTTTCACTATGAAATGTTTGCATTATGTTAAGATATCAAAAGCTTAAATCATAATTTTATATGTTGATATCTTGCTATGATCACTATCATTCACGTTTGAAATATAAAACTTGAAAATTGTTGTCAAGTCTTGACATCATTTTCAGAAAGATACATCATGATAGGAATCATGATGAGAGTATTGATAAAGTTTAACTTATTAATATGTCTCTTGAATTCAAAGGCCTTGAATTCAAGAATGACTTATCTCAAGTATGGCATATAGATAGGGGAAGTTAAGGATAACTCTGTTATCAATTGATTGTCATCATAAAAAACGGGGAGATTGTTGAATCTCGGATTTTGATGATGAAGTCAATTGGCATGTTTTGTCTAATCCATATGTTGAGATAAGTATGCAGGATTAACTATGAAAGCTTGAAGACATAAAGCGAGTCTACCGGAATCAAGTTCGATGGGTGTTTGAGAGTCCGAAGATTCATCGGAGATGCTGCCGGAACCAATCGAGAAGAAATCAAGGACTTGTCGGAGTTTTCGGAAGTCCGCCTAAGAGATCATTAGAGGTTCGCAGAGATCACCAAGAAGGCTCGGCTACTCATTGATTTCGCCACAAGATCGGGAGCCAGCTGGGAGTCCGTTGGAGGAAATCCAAGGGCGTATCGGAAGTTCGCCAGAAGATCGCCGGAAAGCTCGCCGGAACAAGACTTAAAGTTCGCCTATTAAAAACTTGCTTAGGATTATGTTTTTTTGTTACGTAGTTTGCATGTAATTAAGGTTAGGATTAAGAAATAATCCTATATCTTGATTAGGGGCCAACTGGGCCCAAAATGAAACCTGGTTTGGGCCGGACTTAAAGCCCAACCAATAACCAATAAGGTCGGGCGGTGGAACCGCCATACTGGGCGGTGGCACCGCCCAGCACCCGAGAGACAGGCGGTGGCACTACCGATCTAGGCGGTGGCACCGCCCAGCACCCGAAGAGCTAGGCGGTGGCACCGCCACTGACAGACGGTGGCACCGCTTGCTTTGGGAACCGAAGAGAATTCAAATTTTGGAGCCCAAATTTGAATCCTCTTGAGGCCTATAAATACCCCTCAATTCTCAACAGAGATTACAACTTTTGAGAAGCAATAGAGTAAAAAAAAAAGTCTTAGCAAAGCCTTAGCAAGTCTTACTTAAATTGTTTGAGTGTTCACCTCCCTTTCTTTCTTGCTGAAATTTTGTAAGAGTGTGAACCACTTGTAAAGGTTGTAAGAGGGGTGTTTGTCCTTCCCCTTCAAAGTGATTTGCTAGTGGAAGTTGGGGGCCTCATCGAAGAAGGCTTCGCAAGTGGATGTAGGTCATTTTGACCGAACCACTTTAAATCTACGTGTTCCTTGAATGTGTGAGTTGTTATTTTTCTGCAATCATTATCTATATAGAAGCAAGTTTTTGTTCTTCACTTTACTCTAGTTACTATCGAACGAAATATCTTTGCATTTTACGGAATCAATTTCAAACCTACTAGTTTTAATCCGCTGCACTAATTCACCCCCCCTCTTAGTGCCGCTTCGATCCTAACACTTTCATGAGTCTATGCCATATTCAGTTTATTTTATATCCGTGCTCCATCACTTAATGATTTTTGATACATAGAAGTCATTGATAAATGCATCTCTCTCGGATTTATCCCTTGTGAATTTTTATTGAGAAATGGATTTGATATGATAATTATTTCACATGAATTCTTTCTTGATGAAGGAAGAATTTTTTTTTTAGATGAACACTTGCGAGGATTTAATTTCACATGAATATCTTGGTCCTTGTGGAAAATAAAGCATGATTAAATGATACTCTTTTATTGTATTTTAACTTCATTCAAAGTTAGTTCTCAATGGTTTTTTTTTTTTACTTTCCTCCTTTATGCGAAGTTTTAATGAAAAATAAAAAGGGAGAAGTTGATGGAAACCATCTCATTATATATTTATAACTTTTGATGTGAGAATTTTTGAATGATATCATGTCATGAATACTTGAAATATGATTTGTATGAATTTTTTTTACAATTTGAAATATGACATGAATTTTTACCACACTTGCATTTATTGTTGAATCGTTCTCCTTTCTGTTGATGACAAAGGGGGAGAAATAATATCAAAATGTGGTAAATTGATGATAAATATATGTAATTTTACACTTGAAATGTTTGCGATATCTAGAGCTTAACTTGCTATTTTACAAATTGATATCTTGCCATAGAATAAATTGCTATGTTTGTCATCCTTCATATTTAAAGTATCAAGACTTGAAAATGGATGTCATGTCTTGACATCATTTTGAGAATGTTAGATCATGATAGGAATCATGATGTATGTATTGATAAGTTTAAATGAACTTAACTTATCAATATGTCTCTTGAATTCAAAGGCTTTGAATTTAAGAATGACTTTTCTCAAGTATAGCATATAGATAGGGGGAGTTATGGTTAACTCCATCATCAATTGATTATCATCATAAAAAAGGGGGAGATTGTTGAATCTCGGATTTTGATGAGAAAGTCAATTGTAATTTGTTTGATCTAATCTATATGTTGAGAAAAGTGTGCAGGATTAACTACGATGGCAGTAAGACATAAAGCGGTGTTGCGTCGAAGTCAAGATCAAGATTACATTGGGAGTTTGAGAGTTCGTCGGAAGTTCTACGGGAACCAACCGAGAAGTCCAAGAGCATGCCATAGAAGCTCATCGAAACTCGCCAAGAAGGTCATCTCAAAGTTAAGTAGCTTGCCGAGAGTCCGCCGGAGCATTGTTAAGAGTTTGTCTGATGTTCATCGGAAGTACGCCGGAAGCTTGCCGGAAGAGCGATTGACGCACCGGAATATGAAGTGCAGTAATTATGTCTTAAATGTCATAGTTAGAGTGTAGATTAAGTTAGGATTGGGAGGTAATCCCACTAACTTAATTAGAGGCCAACTGGGCCCTTAACAGGCCTTAATTGGGCCGAATGGAGCAGCCCATTCGGCCCTTGAATTCCTGGCCAAGCGGTGGTACCGCCCAGTGTCAGGTGCCAGGTGGTGGTACCACCCAGTAATGTTAGTGGTACCACCCAATAATGGCAGTGGTACCACCCAGTAATGGCAGTGGTACCGCTAGGACCCTAAAAATCTGGGATAAAATACTTCTTGGCTCCATTTTTAAATGTCATTAGGGTCTATAAATACCCCACCCTTTTCCACATGCAAGGGCAACAAAATCTTGATATATTCTTGAGTCTTTAAAGTGTTAAAGAGTTAAAAAAGTGCTAGAGTTCTCCTCCTTCCTTTCTAAGTGTTGATATCATTCAAGAGAGAAGTGAAACTTGTAAGGGTTGTCTCCTAAGCCCTGCAAAAGAAGAAAAGTTGTAAAAGGTGGTTGACCTTCATCTATTAAAGGAAGGCCTCTAGTGGACACTGGTGACCTCATCAGAGGAGGAAGTTGAAAGTGGATGTAAGTCACATTGACCAAACAACTCTAAAGCTCAGTTTGCATTTACTTTGAGCAACTTTCTTTTATAGCAAACTGTCTCTCCTCCTTATTATGTTTTAACTACATCTACATATGCTTTGATGTAAACATCTTCCGAGATCAACTTTAATCGTACGAAGACTTTACGAAACCGATGCCTTTCATTTGTGCAACTTACATTGCTATAAATCACCTTAGTCTTCTCTTACACTTTCACGAAAAGTTTCAAGTTCAAATTCCTTCCGAAACAGATTAAGTTGAAACCATTCTCGTTGAATTGGCTTTAATTGAAATAAGTTTTTTTTAAATAGAGAAAGTTTTTCGCTACACTAATTCATAACGCGCCCCCGCCCCCCCCCAAACCCCCCCCCCCCCTCTTAGTGCGCTCTTGATCCTAATAAAATTGACTATTGTATATATACATATATATATATATATATGTATGTATATATATATATATATATGGATGTATATATATATATGTATGTATATATATATGTATGTATGTATATATATATGTATGTATATATATATATATATATATATATATGTATGTATGTATATATATATATATATATATGTATATATATATATGTATGTATACATACATATATGTATACATACATATATGTATGTATACATACATATATATATATACATACATATATATATATACATACATATATATATACATACATATATATATATATACATATATATTGTAATGCCCTTAGATCTATGCAATGGGAATTGGATCGTGATGAGATTATGATAATGAGACCGATTCGCCTTTAAACATAGATACTAAATAATCTCGGTCATAGGTTACTCGAGAGGGACAACGAGATAACTGGACAGACTAGTGTGTTGTATACCCGTCCATATGATGGATGCAACTAGTCTCATAGTTGCTCATACGGGGACACTAAGGATATAGTATAGGTGCTCATTAGAGAACGAGTTCACTGATTGATCCACTTATGGAATGCTGGATAGTTGATGATGCCTTATTGTCAGATAGTGATTCTGTAATCCTAGTGGTGTATCTGGTCCTTAAACTTGAGACACCAAGGATGTCCTATATGAGTGCTTCACTCTTTGATGTCGAACTTATAAGTTTGGATGTCCCAGATCTAGTACAGCTAGTCATCGGGAGTGCCAATCAACCTTACGAGGGCTATTGAGTGTCGATAGAGGATCATCCACTCTCGGCGTCATGAGAGGAATATCTCATGTGTTCTTGCTCAGACAAATCCCTAGCCAGGGTCATTCAGATTGAGAGAGAAAGAGTTTTCCTAGACAATCTGATTAGAGTGAGACTCGAGTAGAAACCGTATGGGTCTGACAACACCATGCACAATATACGGTCTCTGGGATATTAGATGGATGAGGGACTATAAGGACATGGTAACTGAGGACGGACAAGTCAAATGAATTGGATTCTCCTATATCGTCTAGGGACTACGACGTAGTGGCCTAGTACGTCCGTAGTCGATAAGCCAAGTGAATTTTTATGGAGATAATAATTCATTGAGCCAAAAGGAGTTTTGATAGGTAAGACTCATAGCTAGCTCGATTTTGGGCCTAGAGGGTCACACACATATGGTAAGCGTTGTGATGAGTAGAGATTCAGATATGAGATATGTTGGGAAATCTTAGAGGGCGACATCATATGCATAGTGGAAGAATAAGAAACAAAATCCCCTATTCCCAAAGAGATGTTCATTGTCATGCGAAGATTGGTGCGTAAAAATCCACGAAACAAACTGCATATAGAATATATTGTGTTACCTAGGGAGATCGTATATCCATGTTTCCTTGTAGATCTCTAGGAGAGGGTAAAGGAGATCAAGCATCCTCCTTTCTAGTGATGATCCACACAGCAGGGCTACGACAACGCTCCTCAAAACTTCAAGCCTGCTTTGAGGTGGAGAGGGGGAGGAGAATAGGAGAGGTAAGCAAAGGCTCTAGCCTATGAACCACTGAATCCCTCCTATTTATAGAGGTCCCTTGTCAAACCCTAATGGATCCTCCCCTATTGGGTATTGGATCTGCATCCAATTATCCAAGCCTTTTAGATTAGTGGATCTCTATCCAATAATCTCTCATGGGCTCTTATTGGATCTCGTCTATGGGATTCAATAATTCAGGGCTTATTGGATATCCAATAAGACAAGGGCTTTTGAACCTCTACTCATCGCAATGCCTACCATACGTGTGTGACCCTCTCGGCCCAATATCGAGTTAGCCGTGAGTCATACCTATTAGAACTCCTTTTAGCTCAGTGAATTATTATCTCCATAATAATTCACTCGACTCGTCGACTACAGACGTACTAGGCCACTACGTCGTAGTCCCTAGACGATACAAGGGAATCCAATCCATTGGACCAGTCTATCCTTAGTTACCGTGTACCTATAGTCTCGCATCCATCTAATATCAAAGAGACCATATATCAGGCATGATGCTGTCAGACACATATAGTTTCTACTCGAGTCACGCTCTAATCAGATTCTCTTAGAGAACTCTTTCTCTCTCAATCTGAATGACCCTAGCTACGGATTTATCTGAGTAAGAACACATGAGATATTCCTCTCATAATGCTGAGGGTGGATGATCCTCTATCGACACTCAATATCCCTCATAAGGTTGATTGCCACTCTCGATGACTGGTTGTACTAGATTTGGGACATCCAGACCTATAAGTCTGGTATCAAAGAGTGGAGCACTCTTACAGGACATCCTTGGTGTCTCAAGTTTAAGGACCAGATACACCATTGGGATTATAGAATCGCTGTTTGATAATAAGGCATCATCAACCATCCAGCATTCCATAAGCGGATCAATTAGTGAACTCATTCTCCAATGAGCACCTGTACTGTATCCTTAGTGTCCCCAAACGAGCAACTATGAGACCAGCTGCATCCATCATATGGACGGATATATAGCACACTAGTCTGTCTGGGTATCTCGATGTTCCTCTCGAATAATCTATGACCAGGATTATTTAGGATCTATGTTTAAAGGTGAATCGGTTTCATTATCATGATCTCACCACGATTCAATTCGCATTGCATAGATCCAAGGACATCACAATATATATATGCATATATGCAATAGTCAATATAAAGTGATAAATGCCAAAATATACTAAGCAAGAAGATTCCGTGTCAAGTCACACATGCCATCACTCACGTGATTGGCTTACTAGGCACCTATGACTAGCAATCTCTTACTTGACCTAAAGCCAATCACCGATGTATCTGATCCCCATCAAACCCCTGTGACACTCAAAGACAATCTGAGACAATGGCTTTATCAGAGGATCTGCAATGTTATCTTCTGATGGAACTCTTTCCACAACTACATCTCCTTGGATCATGATCTCTCTAATAAGCTGGTACCTTTTAAGAACACTTTTGATGAGACCCGAGTTCCCTTATTTAAGTAATCACCTCATAGTTGTCACAATATAAGGAATCGACTCCTCGCTACTTGGCCCAACTCCTAGATCTATGATAAACTTCTTCATTTATACTCCCTCCTTTACTGCCTCTATTACAGCAATGTACTCCGCCTCTACAATCAAGTCAGCAGTAGTATCTTGCTTGGAACTCTTCCAGCACACTACTCCTACATTCAAGGTGTATACACACCTCAAACTTGACTTGCTATCATCGACATCGGACTGAAAACTTGAGTCCATGTAGCCTTCAACCCTGAGGCTACTACCTCCATATTCTAGTAAAAGATCCTTAGTCCTTCTCAAGTACTTAAGGATACATTTTACTGCTTTCTAGTGCTCCAAGCCTAGATCCGCTTGATACTTGCTCGTGACACTCAGAGCATGTGCTATATCAGGCCTAGTACATAGCATAGCATATATGATAGACCATATTGCTGAGGCATAAGGTATCATATCCATGTTCATCCTTTCTTTAGGAGTTTTTGGGAACATACTCCTAGAAAGCGATATCCCATGTCTCATCGGTATAAGACCTCTCTTGGAATTTTTCATACCAAACCTTTTGACAATGGTTTCAATGTACCTGGACTGGGATAAGCTAAGGATCCTCTTGGATCTATCTCTATAGATCTGAATCCCCAAGATATAGAATGCTTCCCCTAAGTCCTTCATGGAAAAGTGTCTAGATAACCAAGTCTTTACTATGGATAGTATTCCTACATCATTCCCAATGATCAGGATGTCATCCACATATAACACCAAAAAGGTGACAATGCTCCAACTTACCTTCCTGTATACACAAGGCTTATCTTCGTTTTTAACGAAGTCATAAGATCTGATTGCCTCATCAAATCGTATGTTCTAACTTTGGGAAGCTTGCTTTAGTCCATATATGGATCGAAACAACTTGCACACCTGATCTGGGTAGTCCTTGGACACGAATCCCTCGAGTTGTATAATATACACCTCCTCCTTGAGGTTCCCATTGAGGAATGTGGTTTTTACATCCATCTGCCAGATCTCATAATCATAGTGTGTTGCAATAGCCAATAGAATTTGGATGGATTTTAGCATTACTACGGGTGAGAAGGTTTTGTCATAGTCAACACCTTGCCTTTGACGATACCCCTTAGCCATTAGCCTTA
Organism: Musa balbisiana; assembly: GCA_004837865.1. NCBI lineage: Eukaryota > Viridiplantae > Streptophyta > Magnoliopsida > Zingiberales > Musaceae > Musa > Musa balbisiana. The sequence continues at coordinate 14,485,145 of CM017194.1, read as the reverse complement.
CTTTTTAGGTCTCTACCTTTCCATCTACTCCGATCTTTTTCTTAAAGATCAACTTGCAACTGATAGGTACAATACCTTCGAGCGCATCAACTAGGTTTCAAACCTTATTGGAGTACATAGAATCCATCTCAGAATTCATAGCTTCTTGTCACTTCCCAGAGTCTATACTCATAATAGCCCCCTCGTAGGTCTGAGGATCAATATCCTCAACATCCTCTCCTCTAATATGTCCCACATATCTCTCAGGAGGATGGGATACTCTGCCGGACCTATGTACAGTTGGAACTTATGTATTAGGTACCTGAATAGACTTGGGCTATAGAGTAGTGCTTGAGTTAGGTTCTCCAACCTCACTCAACTCTATCATGCTCCCACTATCTCTGCCAAGATTGTGTTCCTTCTCAAGGAACACTGCTCTCTTGACTATAAAGATCTTTTGGTCCTCGAGATGATAGAAATAATATCCACAAGTTTCCTTGGGGTATCCCACGAACTTGCATTGCTCTATCCTCAATTCCAACTTATCAGGGTTGTGTCTTTTAACGTGGGCAGGGCAACCCCAAATCTTAACAATCTTAAGATTAGGCTTCCTCCCTTTCTATATCTCATATGGTGTAGACACTACTGACTTAGTTGGAACTCTATTCAGAAGGTAAGCTGCGGTCTCTAGGGCATATCCCTAGAATGAGATGGGTAGGTCAGCGAAACTCATCATGGACCGTACCATGTCTAATAGCGTACAATTTCTCCTTTCAAACACACTATTGAGCTAAGGTGCATAAGGAGGTGTCCATTGGGATAATATCCCATGGTCCTTGAGGAACTGAGTAAACTCTGTACTTAAGTACTCACCTCCTTGATCTGATCGAAGAGTCTTGATACTCTTTCCAATCTGGTTCTCCACTTCATTCTTATACTCTCTGAATTTCTCAAAGGCCTCAAACTTGTATTTCATTAAGTACATATATCCATACCTTGAGAAATCATTAGTAAAGGTAATGAAGTAGGAGTAACCACCAATGGCATGAGTTGACATGGGTCTATATACATCACTATGTATAAGTTCCAACATCTCAGTAGCTCTCTCTCTAGTTCTACTAAATGGAGAGTTGGTCAGTTTTCCATGAAGGCAAGACTTACAAGTTGCATATGACTCATAGTCGAATGGATCTAGATATCCATCCTTTAGCAACTTTTGAATCCTTCTCTCATGGATGTGACCTAGCCTACAATGCCACAAGTAAGCACTGTTCACCTCATCTCGTTTTCTCTTAAACACACTTATATTCATGATATGTGGAGTTATGTCTAGCATAAACAAACTATTATGCAATGTTCCTTTTGTGATGATCTCATCATCTAATAATATCGAACAACCATTATTCTCAAAAGCTAATTTATATCCACTAACTGTTAAAGATAATGTTTTTGATAATTGAAGGGACAAAATAACATGTATCTAATGCAATAAAAGCTCCACCAAGAAGATGTAGGGCGAACTCGCCAACAGCTACTATAGTAACTTTTGCTTCATTGCCCATCTTGAGGTCCATCTCACTTCTCTCTAGTCTCCTAGGCCTTGCTAGAACCTACAACAAATTGCATATATGATAAGCACTACCGGTATCCAATACCCATGTGTTATTATAAGAGTCTGATAAATGGAGATTGATCAAAAATGTACCTGAAGTTTCTCCAAGCTTCTGTTTCGCCCTCTGTACAAGGTACTCTTTGCATTTCCTCTTCCAGTGCCCATCTTTGCCATAGTGAAAGCACTGGCTTTTGTCCTTTATCGGGTCTTTCTTAACAACCTTTGCTTTACCTGGTCTGCCCTTTCCCTTTTTAAGGGACTTTTCTTCTTTCCTTTTCTTTCTGGTCTCACCAGTATAGAGAACTGGCTTCTCTTTCTTGATAGTACTTTCTGCCTCCTTCAACATATTGAGGAGCTCTAAGAGAGTTACCTCAAGCTTTTTCGTATTAAAATTCATTATAAACTGTAAAAAGGAATCTGGTAGAGACTGAAGCACAATGTCCAAACACAAGTTATCCTCTAGGACCATTCATAGACCTATGAGTTTCTCTATCCACTCAATCATCTCTAGGACATGATTCTGAACTAGTGTCCCCTCAGTCATCCTAGCGCGAAAGAGGCTCTTGGATATCTCATATCGCTAAGTCATTCCCTATTCCTTAAATAATTTACGGACATGTAGGAGAATGGATCTGGTATCCATTTTTTCATGTTGTCTTTATAACTTAGGAGTCATAGAGCCCAACATGAAGCATTCAGTAAGAGTGGAGTCATCAATGTACTTCACATAGTGAGCGATCTCATCCTTGCTTGCCCCTTCCTCGGGCGTAGGTATTACTATATCAAGGACGTATGCGATTTTCTCCACCGTTAGAACAATTCTCAAGTTGCAAAGCCAATTCGTATAATTTGGACTAGTGAGGCAGTTGACATCAAGTATGCCACGTAAGGGATTCGAAAGTAACATTTTCTGAAAATAAAGATACAGTAGAAAAGAATAACATACAAATTTTACAAGAAATAAACAATCAAGATATAGACTTCTATCTTAATATGCTCCCACTATTTTATTAGCGAGTCACGCAACGCCTTCAGCACAAGAAACGGAAGTCTCCAGCAGACTTCTAGTGGGGATTAGGATCCAATCAGTGTCTTAGTATAACCTCGAGGGACTCGACCAATCACACTAAGCCCAAAAGGTAGACAACTCTTGCCGATCATAGCTCCTTGTGATTCCCATCCTGTTCGGCCTTCGAATCACCATGGTCTCGAGGGACTCGACCAAGTATACCATGTCCTCAGGTCACCGGTGACATCTCTATGTCATAGATTAGACAGTGAATCATGATATAGGTGAGCCTCGAGGGACTCGACCAACTCAACCTACATCGGGAATCGGTTTCTACCTATAACGATGGAAGGCCACGTGGGTCAATCTAATTGCCTCACGTTTACCGACTTAATATTGTCGAGAGAGAGGTTTCTATAATTTAGTCTCCTAATATGATATGTCACACATATACATATTTAATATACATCTACATCGCATGCAAATATATATACATATATAGTATGTGTATAAGAAATCACACTAGATGATCATGGACCACAGCCTAATGTGATCAGGCCCAAGCTAGTAGGCCTAATCACGCACATCAAGATCTATGTGTGCAACGGTGCATCTCTATGCCCTGTGATCATCTATCTTGTTCTTATCGATTCTATCGACATCTCGATGCATCACGATCATCCGTCTCATGGGTCCCGCTATTGCTTCCACGCTCCCATTGCGCCTCCTCGTATGATTACAACTTAATCATAGGTACGCAGGCTTGACAATAAAAGAGAAATATAATGGAGGCTCGCAGGCCCAAATAATAATAATCACAAGTACACACATCACATGGTCCATGATCATTCGTCCACACATCATATATCACATGTATATATCATCATCATGTAGGACTACTAGATAATAATAACATAATAATCAATTAAATATTTTAATTAATTAATATATTCTGAAATCAAGGACATGTAGAAAATTTTCTAAATTTTAAGGGGCATTTTCATAATTTGGATAAAAGGGACAGAACTGGAATTTTTGAAATTCACAAGGGCAAAACTATCTTTTTGCCCAAAACCCTAAGCCCCTCTTCCTCTCCCCTACTGCTACCGCCGCCGCCACCCTATTGGCGGCGGCCTATGCGATGGGGGCCGGGGCATTGTCCTCGCCTGCGGGCGGCATGCTCGTTGTCGGCGCTGCCCCTGCAGGTGAGCGACCCCGTGGATGATTCTACCCTGCTAGGCGGCCACCCATGCGGGGGGCTTTTGACCACAGGAGCAGCGGCTGCAAGCGCCGTTGCCCTGTAGTGCCTCACTCTGCGGGAGAAGCGACGCAAGCGCCGCTACCCCACGGCGCCTCTACCCGTGGGTCCAACACCCGCAAGCACCGCCCTTGCACGCCACCGCTGTAGGCGGCCTACCTGCATAAAGATGGAAGCAAGCATACAGCCATCTTCTAGCGCAGCAAGGGCAGAAACAGTTGTTGCCTTTCCTCATCTATTGCGTCAATAATTTGATGTCAGAATTCTTACTAAACACAACACACACAATTCAAAACCAATCATTCACGCGAACAACCTGGCTCTGATACCAATGTTGGGAAATCTTTGGGGGCGACATCATATGCGCAGCGGAAGAATAAGAAATAAAATCCCCTATTCCCATAGAGATGTTCGTCATCATGCGAAGATTGGTGCGCAAAAATTCGTGAAACAAACTGCGTATAGATTGTGTTACCTAAGGAGATCGTATATCCCTGTTTCCTTGCAGATCTCTAGGAGAGAGTGAAGGAGGTCAAGCATCCTCCTCTCTAGCGGTGATCCACACAACAGGGTTGCGATAACGCTCTTCAAAACTCCAGGCCTACTTTGAGGTGGATAGGGGGAGGAGAATAGAAGAGGCAAGCAAAAGCTCTAGCTTATGAACCACTAAATCCCTTATATTTATAGAGGTCCCCTGTCAAACCCTAATAGATCCTCCCCTATTAGGTATTGGATCTATATTCAATTACCCAAGCATTTTAGATTAGTGGATCTTTATCCAATAATCTCTCATGAGCTCTTATTAGATCTCGTCCATGGGATCCAATAATTCAAGGCCTTATTGGATATCCAATAAGACAGGGGCTCCGACGGATATCTCACATCCGAACCTCTACTCATCGCAACGCCTATCATATGTTGTGACCCTCTAGGCCCAATATCAAGCTGGCCGTGAGTCATACCTGTTATAACTCCTTTTGGCTCAAGAAATTATTATCTCCATAATAATTCACTCGACTCATCGACTACAGACATATTAGGCTACTATATCGTAGTCCTTAAACGATACAGGAGAATCCAATCCATTGAATATGTCTGTCCTCAATTACCATGTACCTATTGTCCCTCATTCATCTAATATCCCAAAGACCATATATCGGGTATGGTGCTGTCAGACCCGTACGATTTCTACTCGAGTCTCGCTATAATCGGATTCTCCCGGAGAACTCTTTCTCTCTCAATCTGAATGACCCTGGCTAGGGATTTGTTTGAGCAGGAACACATGAGATATTCCTCTCATGACGCCGAGAGTCGATGATCCTCTATCGACACTCAATAGCCCTCGTAAGGTTGATTGCTACTTCCGATGACTAGTTGTACTAGATCTGGGACATACAAACCTATAAGTTCGATATCAAAGAGTAGAGCACTCATACAAGACATCCTTGGTGTCTCAAGTTTAAGGACCAAATACACCATTGGGATTATGGAATCATTGTTTGACAATAAAGCATCATCAACCATTCAGCATTCTGTAAGCGGATCAATTAGTGAACTCATTCTCCAATGAGTACCTGTACTGTATCCTTAGTATCCCCACACGAGCAGTTATGAGACCAACTGCATCCATCATATGGACGGGTAAACAGCACACTAGTCTGTCCAGTTATCTCGATGTCCTTCTCGAGTAACCTATGACCGGGATTATTTAGGATCTGTGTTTAAAGGTGAATCGGTCTCATTATCATGATCTTATCATGATCCGATTCCCATTGCATAGATCCAAGGACATCATTATATATACATGCATATATGCAATAGTCAATATAAAGTGATTAATGCCAAAATATAATAAGCAAGAAGATTCTGTGTCAAGTCACACATGTCATCACTCACGTGATTGGCTTGCTGGGCACCAATGACTAGCAATCACCCACTTGACCTAAAGCCAATCACTGATGTGGCTGATCCCTATCAGACCCTGGACGCTCAAAGATATCCGTTGGAGCCCCTCTCTTATTAGATATCAAATAAGCCCATGAATTATTGGATCACATGGATGAGATCCAATAAGAGCCCATGAGAGATTATTGGATAGAGATCCACTAATCTAAGAGGCTTGGGTAGTTGGATGGAGATCCAATACCCAATAGGGGAGGATACATTAGGGTTAAGTTGACAAGGGATCTTTATAAATAGAAGGAATTCAGTGGTTCATAGGCTAGAGCCTTTGCTTGCCTCTCCTATTCTTCTCCTCCTCTCCACCTCAAAGCAGGCATGGAGTTTTGAGTGTCGTCCCAGCCCTACTGTGTGGATCACCACTAGAGAGGAGGGCGCTTGACCTTCTTCACCCTCTCTTAGAGATCTACAGGGATATAGGGATATACAATCTCCCTAGGTAACACAATCTACTCTATATGCAGTTTTAAGTTTCATGAATTTTTGCGAACCAATCTTCGCACGACAACGAACAAACCTTTGGGGAATTGGGGATTTTATTTTTTGTTCTTCCGCTACGCATGAGATGTCGCCCCTAAGATTTGCCAATATTATATGCCATTGATATGCTCTGAAATATTTCATCCGCCATTGATATGATCCGAAATATTTCTTTTGCCATTGATATGTTCTAAAATATTTCATACATTATTGATATGCCCCGAAATGCTCCTTACGTCAATGATTTGCTCCAACTAGTCTTTACTCGTTATGAATAAAATATGCTTCAAATGAAATGATATTGTAATTCTGCATTCGTTGTGTGACTATCTATAAACTATTATATCCCTACATTGTATTTGCTACCTTATTTGTTTGAAAACTATCCTCTTTCACCATAGATATATTAGTCGCTTGCTAAGCTCTATGTGCTCACCTCGTTACTATTTAAATTTTTTAGGATAGCTTATCACTCGCTAAAATATTTAAATTGGGCTGAGGTAGTGGAGAACTTGAAGACTTTGGGCAAACCTTTTGTGGATGATATGTTTTTGTTGTATAAGTACACTTGGTGTCTAATGGAATGTTTGATGGTAAATTTGAACTTATGAGTTTTGTAAAAGTTTAAAGAATTCTCTTATTTTGGATTTTGGAGTGTGAAGTTTAATTTGTATAATGATATGAACATGTGGTAAACATTGGTTTTTGTGATTGTATAGAATACCACACTTGTGGATTTATGAGGTGGTTATTGTCTTGGTGAGTTGGTTTTAGATTTTATGATTCATCGAGTGATATGGTATTTGATTTTAAACTGCATAGGTTTTATGAATTATAGAATTATGAATGTGAATGATTTGAATGTTTTCTTAGTGTCCTCAAATGTATGTTTAGATCATGGAATGGATTGTTATTGAATTATAATATTATCAATTTGGGGGGCATGATAGGTTGAGCCTTGAATTCAGCCCAAACCAGTCCAATTACGGGCCCAATTGGCCATTAACAGGGTTAATGGAATTATCTCCCAATCCTAACCCTAATTATGTGCTAACTATGACTTTTAAGGCATACACTAAACAAAACAAGCTCGTTAAGTCTAGGTTTCTTCCGACGAGCTTCCGACGATCTTTCGGTGGACTTTCGATGATCTCTCAGCAATCTTCCAGTGGACTTCCGGCAAGCTCCTGGACTTCACAATGATCTTCTTGGCGAGTTCCGATGAGGTTCTTCTCGGTCAATTCCGATAGCATTTCTGATGAACCTCCGAACTTCCGATGAACACTCGAACTCCTGATAAAATCTCGATCTTGACTCTGGCACTTCATTTGCTTTATGCCTTGATCACTATAGTAGTTAATCCTGCACACTTTTCTCAACATATAGATTTGATCAAATAATTTACCAATTGATTTCATCATCAAAATACGAGATGCAACATGCACAACATAGGATTCATGCTTACATAATTATAGATCGAAGTAGTATCGAAGTAGATTGAGTGGTGGTACCATTGGCCATTAACAGGGTTAATGGAATTATCTCCCAATCCTAACCCTAATTATGTGCTAACTATGACTTTTAAGGCATACACTAAACAAAACAAGCTCGTTAAGTCTAGGTTTCTTCCGACGAGCTTCCGACGATCTTTCGGTGGACTTTCGATGATCTCTCAGCAATCTTCCAGTGGACTTCCGGCAAGCTCCTGGACTTCACAATGATCTTCTTGGCGAGTTCCGATGAGGTTCTTCTCGGTCAATTCCGATAGCATTTCTGATGAACCTCCGAACTTCCGATGAACACTCGAACTCCTGATAAAATCTCGATCTTGACTCTGGCACTTCATTTTGCTTTATGCCTTGATCACTATAGTAGTTAATCCTGCACACTTTTCTCAACATATAGATTTGATCAAATAATTTACCAATTGATTTCATCATCAAAATACGAGATGCAACATGCACAACATAGGATTCATGCTTACAATAATTTATTTAGATCGAAGTAGTTTAGGTCTAATTGAGTTAGTTTCGAGTACAATTGGGCTAACTTTATTAGGGGCCTATTGGGCCAAAAAAAAACCCATTTAGTGACCCTTAGTTGGCCCAAGCAATGACACCACTTGAGGCTCCGCCTCCTGGGTGGTCTAGCTGGTGCTATCGCTCAGATTGAGTGGTGGTACCATTGGCCATTAATGTCTGCAGGCAGTGGTACCACTAGGGACCAGTCTTTGAGGCTCTGTTAAGCGATAGTACTGTCATACTAAGTGTTGGTACCACCTAGTGTCAAGGAATACTAGCGGTGGTACTGCTAGTACCTCGGAAACATGGGATGAGACCCTTATTAGCTCCAAATTTAAATCTATCTGGATTCTATAAATACCCTACTATTCCTGTTTGAAGTAGAAAGAAGAAAGGGTCAAAAGGGAAAAAGAATCTTTGACAAAAAAGAGTTGAAAAAGCTTAAAAAGTGTTGAGTGTTCCCCTCCACCTTTTAGAGTTTAGAGTTCATTTGGAGATAGGTGTGAAACTAGTAAAGGTTCTCTCCTGAGCTTGTAAAAATGAGAAAGAGTTGTAAGGGTAGTTGATCTTTGCCTATTGGAAAGAAGATTGGTAGTGAAAGTCCGTAGCCTCAAGTAAAGAGGAATCCAGAGTGGATATATATCACAACGATCGAACCACTATAAAATTGGTTTATATTTCTTTCATGCTTTTCATTTATATTGCTAACAGATTTACTTGTTTACTTACTCACTATACTTATGAACATTTTCAAGTTAAACATTTTCTAATACGGCTTTATCGAACAAAAGATTTTTAAACTGATAATTTTATTCAAAGCACTTCACCCCCACCTCTTTGTGCCGAATTCAGTCCTAACAATTGGTATCAGAGCCAAGTTTTTCTTGTTTAGTTTAACACCCAAGATAAATGGCTTTTACCAGTAATCAAGAGGGTCTTTCTATCATTCGTCCTCTAATGTTCAATAGGACGGACTACACATTCAAAAACTTGTATGTGGCTTTTTTTGCTTTCTATGAACTTTGATTTATGAAATATCGTTGAAAATGATTTTGAAAAGTCTTTCAAACCAATAAATGAATGGAATGATTTGGAGAAGAAGACTTTCTCTTTAAATGTTAAAGCGATGAATCCTTTCTTTTGCGCTCTTGATAAAAACAAATTTAATTGGTTTTCTATATGCAAAACTATACGTGAGATTTGGCATATACTCAAAGCCACACATGAAGGCACAAGCAGGGTTAAAGAATTAAAAATTAATCTTTTGGTTTATAGCTATTATTGAATTTCGTATTTTGATGATGAAACCAATTGATAAGTGTTTATGATTTGATATGCGTTTTGAGTGACATATGATGCTTCGATCAGGTTAAGACAATTAAAGTAGGAAGAATCATGTTGGGCCAGTGGAACATGTCAGAAGATTGGACGTCGAGTTGGAGGATCGATCGACGTATCGATAGATGGCTTCGGGCCATTAGTTTGGGCATCGGGCTAAGAAAAGTGGATATTGCACCAAGGATATTGGAGTTGCGGAGTCAACTGGCCGATTGGGCAATAGGTCGTAAGAGAGGACGATGCACCGAAGAATCGGACAAAGCGTCGATGGACCAATGACATGTCGGACAACATGATTCATGCTTAGTATTAATTGTCTAGATCGAAGTATGTTTTTATATGTGCAAGATTAACTATGATAGCAAGGCATAAAGCAAAATGAAGTCCCAAAGTCAAGAACGTGATTTCATTGGGAGTTTGAGAGTTCGTCGGAAGTCCGGATGTTTGTCAGAAGTTTTATGGGAACCAACCGAGAAGTTTTGGAGCTTGCCAAAGAAGCTCATCGGAACTTGCCAAGAAGATCGTTGTGAAGTCCAGAAGCTTGCTAGGAGTCCATTGGAACATTGCCGAGAGATCGTCGGAAGTTCATCGAAAGATCACTAGAAGCACGCCGGAAGAAAACTTGACTTACGGACTTTTTTTAGCTTAGTAAATGTCTTAAAATTCATAGTTAGCACATAATTAGGATTAGAATTGGGCCAACCCAATTAGGGGACAGTTGGGCCCAAGTTTGGGTTGGTTGGGCCAAGAGAAATGCCCAAACAGTGACCAAACAGGTGAAATCATCATGGCACAGTCTCTGAGATTATGTCAGGCAATGGTATCACCTAGCATAGTCTTCTAGACAGTGGTACTGCCTAGTGCCAGACTGTAGGTGGTGGTACCGCCCGTACCCTAAAATTTTAGGGATTTGAATTTTGGGCTCTAAATTTGAATCTATTTGGAGCCTATAAATACCCTAGATATTCCTGCATGGATAAGTAAGGTATATTAAGTAAAACCCTATGATTCTAAAGTTGTAAACCTAAGAAAGTTGAGTTCCCTCCTCCCAAAGCTTAGAGAGAGTTCTAAGGGAGGTGTGAGAGGCATACCTTGTAAAAGAGGGTTGTAGAAGGTTGTCTCCTAAACCTATAAAAAGAAGAAGAGGGGTGTAAAAGGATAGTTGGTCTTCTTCCATTGAAAGAAAACCGATAGTGGATGTCGGTGGCCTCGATGGAAGAGGAATCGGCGAAGTGGATGCAGGTCACGACGACCGAACCACTATAAAAATCTGGTTTGCGTTTCTCTTGTGCAATTTACTTTACTGCAAACCACTTTACTTGCTTTACATCCACTATACTCTTCCATATACTTTCAAAGTTAATACCTTTACGAAACGGTTATTCGTCGGAAACGGATTCAATCATAATGAAGTTTTGAACCGACGTAATTTTTAATGAGAGTTTTCTTGCGTTCCTTGAATCTTGATTTATGAAATATTATTAAAAATAGTTTTCAAAGGTCTTCTCTTCCAATGAACCATTGGAATGATTTGGAGATGAAGACTTTCTCTTTAAATGCTAAGGCTATGAATACCTTATTTTACACTTTGGATAAAATTGAGTTTAATCAGGTTTCTACTTGCGAAATGGCTTTCAATATATGACACTCTTGAAATCACACATGAAGGCACTCGTCGAGTAAAAGTTTCGAAGATTAAACTCAGTTTTATCCAAAGCGTGAAATAAGGCATTCATAGCCTTTGCATTTAAAGAGAAGGTCTTCTTCTCCAAATCATTCCAATGATTCATTGGAAGAAAAGACTTTTAAAAACCTTTTTCAACTTTAGAATCACAGGGTTTTGCTCAATATTTCTTAGTAATCAATGCAAGAATAGCTGGGGTATTTATAGCCCTAAACAGATTCAAATTTGGAGCCCAAAATTCAAACCCCTAAAATTTCAAGGTACGGGCGGTGCCGCCGCCTGCAGTCTGACACTAGGTGGTACCACTACCTAGAAGGCTATGCTGGGTGGTACCACCACTTGACACAGTCTCGGAGACTATGCTATGAAGGTTTCACCTGTTTGGTCACTATTTGGGTATTTCTCATTGAGCCCAACACAGTCCTTACATGGGCCTAACTGGCCCCTAATTGGGTTGGCCCAAATCTAAACCCAATTACATGCTAACTATGATTCCTAAGACATATTCTAAGCTAAACAAGTCCGTAAGTCTAGTTTCTTCTAGCGAGCTTCCAGCAATCTACCGGCGAACTTCTAACGATCTCTCGGCAATGTTCCGGTAGATTCCCGACAAGCTCGTAGACTTCACGATGATCTTCTTGGCAAGTTCCGACGAGCTTCTTCCGGCAAGCTCCTAGACTTCTCGGCTGGTTCCTTCAAAACTTCCGACGAACGTTTGGACTTCCGACGAACTCTCGAACTCCCAACAAAATCGCGTTCTTGTCTCCGGGACTTTATTTTGCTTTATGCTTTGCAGTCATAGTTAATCCTGCACTTGTAAAAATATACTTCAATCTAGACAATTAATACTAAGCATTAATCATGTTGTTCGGCATGTTATTGGTCCCTTGATGCTTCGTTCGATTCTTTGGCGCATCGTCCTCTCTTGTGGCCTATTGCCTAATCGGCCAGTTGACTCTGCAACTCTGATACCTTTGGTGCAATATCCACTCTTCTTGGCTCGATGCCCGAATCCATAGCCCAAAGCCTTCTATCGATATGTCAACCGATCCTCCGGCTTGACGTCCAATCTTCTGACATGTTTTCCTTCAACACGACATGATTCTTCCTGCTTTAATTATCTTATCCTGATTGAAGCATCCTACATCACTCAAAATGCAAATTAAAACATAAACACTTATCAATTGGTTTTATCATCAAAATCCGAGATTCAACAATCTTCTCCTTTTTGATAATGATAACCAATCGATGACGGAGTTAACCTTAACTCCTAGAGTTTAAACAAACTCCCCCTGTCAATATGACATATTTATAGAACCTTGAATTCAAGCTGAATTCAAGTCATTACAAATTTCATCTTGAATAATTGCAATACGTCATCATGCATAACATGATCATACTTCTCCCCCTTTGTCATCAACAAAAAGGAGAAATGTATATTTCATGTGTTTGGTTTGGATATAATTTCAAATTATTATATGAAAAACATAATATCAAGTTTTATCATCATGCAATTTGTAGCTAAAAAATCCTTAATTTAGCAAGTGTTACATCATGCAAGCTATCAAGTTTTAGATATGCAAGATAATAAGATAGCAAGTTTACAACATACAAGCTAGCAATTTTGAGATGTTCAAGAAAGCAACTCTTGCTTCTTGAAATATACAAGTTTGTAAATTTTGCTAGATGTGCAACTTAACATTTTTTGCTTCTTGAGATAGGCAAGATAGCACTTCTTTGCTTCTCTTTTGAGATGAGTAAGCTAGCATGCTTTTGCACTCTTCTCGGAAGTTCTACCGGAACCAACCAAGAAGTCCAGGGGCTTGCCAAAGAAGCTAGTAGGAACTCGACAAAAAGATCGTTGTGAAGTCCAGGAGCTTGTCGGAAGTTCATTGGAACATTGCTGAGAGATCGTCGGAAGTTCACCGAAAGATCACCGGAAGTTCGCAGAAAGAACATTTGACATACCGGAACTTGAATGCTTTGATAAATGTTTGAATTATCATAGTTAGACTGTAAATTAAGTTAGGATTGGGAGGTAAGCCCACTAACTCAATTAAGGGCCAACTGGGCCCTTAATAGGGCTAAATTGGGCCAGATTGAACAGTCCATTCAGTACCTAAAATCACGGTCGGCGGTGGCACCACTGACAATTAATGCTGTCAGGTAGTGGTATCGCCCCTGTCAAGTGGTGGTACTGCTAGAGCTTGTCTCTGAGCTTTGTCAAGCAGTCATATCACCTAGTGTCAGTCTATAGGCAGTAGTACTGCCTAATAATGGTGGTGGTACCACCAATACCTTGAAATCTGAAGAAGTGACACTTTTTGGCTCCAATTCAAAAGCTACTGGAGCCTATAAATACCCTGCAAGCTGATAAATTTGCTTTCTAGCAAGTTTTGCTCCCCCTTTGTTATTGTAAAAAAGAAGGGAAGAATATAATTTTGTATCTCTTTATCCCTTTACATCAATTTCTAAATCATGACAAAGGTAAGTATCAATCTTATTTGTGCATCATTATATTTTCAAATTAAAACAAGCACAATTTCAAAACCATATATTTTATTTTTCATGCACGATACCGAAAAATAAATCAATCATCATTATGAGCATATCATACATGATACTAAAATATTAAAAAAATTTAAGCAATTATCAATATTTTGATCATGAAACCAAACATTCATCATTTAAAGCATTCATGATACATCATTTTGGTAACAAATCATAGCATTTCAAATCATGATGGTATTAATTTTGTCAAGTTACATCCTACCATGTATGGTCAAAACTTCTCCCCATTTTATCATTGTAAACAAGAAAGAAGAAGGGAAGAACATGATAGTGTAAAATATTTCAATCATTTCAAGGCATATAAGCCATAAATACAAAGAAATCATGTCATGAAAGATAAGACCACTTAAATACCAAAAGACATGATTCATATAATAAATCTCTTCGTCAAGTAAAATACCAAGAAAAGATTGTAGGAGTACAAAGAAGAGATATTGATTAAAAAATCTCAAGTAATTCCAATAAACGAAGATCATAATTTTAATAAAACTCATTCAAATTCAAATAATCAAAACCTCAACATTTCTTTCAAAATGACATAAACAACTTTATCAATTTGTTAGTGAAAAATTGATAAGATAGAGAAAAAGAAATTTTCAAGAAAAATATTTTTATCTTTTTAGTTGTTTCAATCCATGTGATTTATTTCATAGAAGCATACCTTTTTCATTTATGCCAAAAACATGCATTAACGTTTAAAAACTAAAAAAGCTACTTTCATTACCGTAAAAATCGATAATCCATAAATCTCATGAATCATCATGCATAATTTCAAAATTTATTAAGCATGATCATTATGCATGACATCAAGACATAGTTTCAAAATATTTAATATTTTCATTATATAATTACATCATTATGCATAATTTCATAATTTTCATTACATAATTTCATAAAGCATTTTCCATTAAGATCATTTTGTTTGTTGTAGTCATGTATTTTTCTTTTTAGGTGAATCTAACTTTTCAAGCTTTGTTTTTGAGACAAAATCCATGCATCATCATTAAGCATGATATCAAACTTCTTAATATTTTCTTTAAGACATCAAGCATGGTCTCAATCAAAATCGTAAATCATCAAATACACGTTATTTCTTCTTGAAAAACATTCATAAGATCATCATTAGATTAAATCTAACATTTTATTCTATTAAAATAAAACATGCAATTTTCATTATCATTTTCAAAATTACTAGCATGATCATAAGTTTTTTTTCATTTTCACTTTTAAACATGTAATTTTCAAGAAAAATAATTATTCTAAACTAAATTAAAATTAACTCATGAAAAGCATCATGTAATTTCGAAATAAATCAAAGAAATTTTGATTACCTCATCGTCGAAAGCCGTTGAGACATAGTTTGCCACGTCGCCTTTGTTGATTTTCTCCTTGTCTTTAGATGAGCTCGATTCATCCCAATTTGTATTCTTCTTCTTGCGTTCATAGTAAGTAGTTATGTTCTTTTTGTTCTTTAATTTTTGTTTCATGAACTTTTTAAATTTCACGAGTAGTTTGAGTTTACCATCACTTGAGCTTATGCTCGAGTGGTCTTCAATTGTTCTAAGTTCAAAATCCTTTCTATTCTTTGAAAGGTAGTTCTCATGTTCGTCAAGTGCCACATTAGTCATTTCATAGGTCATTAAAGACCTAATTAGTTCTTCAATTGGAAAATAGTTCAAATCTTTTTATTCTTGTATTGTCGTTACTTTTGAATTCTAATTTTTAGAAAGAGATCTTAAAATCTTGTTAACGAGTTCAAAATTCGAAAAGCTTTTACCAAGAGCTTTTAAACCATTGACGACATTCGTAAAACGGGTGTACATGTCAACAATGGTTTCACTTGGTTTCATATAAAATAATTCAAAATCATGCATTAAAAGATTAATCTTTGAAACTTTTAATCTACTAGTGCCTTCGTGTGTGGTTTCAAGAATGTGCCAAATATCGAAAGTCGTTTCGTACAAAGAAACCCGATTGAATTCGTTTTTGTCTAAGGCGCAAAACAAGGCATTCATAGCCTTTGCATTTAGAGAAAAAAGTCTTCTTCTCCAAATCATTCCAATGGTTCATTGGAAGAGAAGACCTTTGAAAATCAAATTCGACTATGTGCCATAAATCGAGATTCAATGAAAGCAAGAAAACTCTCATTCGAGTTTTTCAATAAGTGTAGTCTGTCCTATTGAAAAAGGGAGGATGAATGAGAGAGTGACCCTCTTGAAAGCTGAAAAGAGCTATTTCTATTTGGGTGTTAAACCAAATGAGAAAAACGAGGCTCTAATACCAATTGTTAGGATCGGGGTCGGCACTAAGAGAGGGGTGCATTAGTATAGTGGTAAAATAACGTCGGTTTAAAACTTCGTTTCGATAAAACCGATTTCCAACGTAAAATTGTTTCATAAATATCTTAACTTGAAACATGTTTGTAAATATATTGGAAGCAGTGAGCTATTAGAGTGGTTCGGTAAATTCTCCTTTTATCAGGTTTAGAAGACAACCGTTATAGCCCCACTCACTCCTCTCTCAAACTATTCTAACACTTAGAACTTTGAGAAGAGCTCACACAAGATTATAGTAGTGTTTCTATCCTTTTTTACTCTCAATATTTATTTTTTTAACCAGGGATGAGAGGGGTATTTATAGGCTTCAAGTTTATTCAAACTTGGATTTAAAAAGAATTTTGGAAAACCCGAGTGACCACACATATTGGAAAACTCAAATGAGAGTTTTCTTGCTTTCCTTGAATCTTGATTTATGGAATATTATTGAAAATGGTTTTCAAAGTTCTTCTCTTCCAATGAACCATTGGAATGATTTGGAGAAGAAGGCTTTCTCTTTAAATGTAAAGGCTATGAATGTCTTATTTTGTGTTTTGGATAAAACTAAGTTTAATCAGGTTTCTACTTATGAAACGGCTTTCGATATATGGCACATTCTTAAAATTACACATGAAGGCACTAGTAGAGTAAAAGTTTCGAAGATTAATTTTTTAATGCATGATTTCGAACTGTTTCAAATGAAGCCAAGTGAAACTATTGTTGACGTGTACACCCGTTTTATGGATGTCGTCAATAGTTTAAAAGCTCTTGACAAATGTTTTTCGAATTTTGAACTTGTGAATAAAGTTTTATGCTCATTTTCTAAAACTTGGATTTAAAAGTAACGGCTATTGAAGAATAAAAAAACTTGAACTATTTTCCTCTCGAAGAACTAATTGGGTCTTTAATGACCGATGAAATGACTAATCTAGCATGAAGCCAAGTGAAACTAATTTTGTACGTGTACACCCGTTCTTATGGATGTCGTCCATAGTTTAAAGCTCTTGACAAATGTTTTTCCGAATTTTGAAACTTGTGAATAACGTTTTATGCCTCATTTTCTAAACTTGGGATTAAAAGGTAACGGCTATTGAAGAATAAAAAAACTTGACAATTTTCCTCCCGAAGACCTCATTGGGTCTTTAATGACCGATGACATGACTAATCTAGCACTTGATGAATATGAGAACCACCTTCCAATGAACAGGAAGGATTTGAGATTTAGAACAATCGAAGACCACTTGAGCATAAGCTCAAGTGATGGTGAACTTAAACTCTTTACTATGAAATTTAAAAAGTTCATGAAACAAAAATTATAGAATAAAAAGAATGTAACTACTTGCTATGAATGCAAGAAAAAGTAAGTAATCTTAGATGAATCAAGCTCATTCGAAGACGAAGAACAAACCAATAATGGCAAGGTGGCAAACTATTCCTTAATGGCTTTCGACGATGAGGTAATCAAAATGCCCTTAGTTTATTTTGAAATTACATGATGATTTGCATGAGTTATTTTTAATTTAGTTTAAGAATTTCTTTTAATGTAATGAAAAGGCTAAAAATAAAATTTTAGGAATCATGCTTATCCCTCTAGTAATGATCATGAAAATTACATATTTTATGATAAACAAATAAAATGATTTTGATTAAATATGCCTTATGAAATCATGCTATATGTGTTTAAGAAGCAATAATATGTAATTATGTTGATTTTCATATTTGTTTTCGATTTTGTTTGAAAATGCCTTATGCTCAATGAAACCATGATTGATGAATATGCTTTATATTTAATGATTTCTTTGGCTTGTATGCCTTATCATGATAAATGTTTTGAAAATAAATGTTTGTATCATGCTTGATGATTTTTATGCATGAGGACATAAAGTAATAATTTAAAATCATATGTTTTAGAATTATGTGTTACACTTTTTGATTTTGATGATTTTTTATCTTTCCGTTTTAAACATTGATACATGGTTTTGACATAAGAACAAATATTTGGGAATGCTAATATAAAGTCAATCACACAAATTGAAACTAAGGAAGTTTAGATATCCTTAAGAATCATTCAACATCATATTCAACGAAACCATGCTTGATGTCTTAATGAAAATATAATGATGATTTGAAAGCATGCTTAATGAGTTTATATTTCAAACTTATGCATGACAGTTTTTGGGATCTTTTGAAAGTTCTTTTTTTTTTTTGTGTTAATGAATGATGCATGGATTTGGCATAAAAGAAAAGAACATGCATCAATCAATAAGTTGAAACAAAAAGAGGAAAATATTTTTCTTGAAAACCTCTCAAATCCCTATCTTATCAAGCTTTCACTAAGAGATCAATAAAATTATTTATGCTATTTTGAATCTCTTGAAAGTAATGTTGAGATTTTTGATGATTTTGATGATTTGAATTTGAATGAGTTTTATCAAAATCATGATCTTGATTTCTTGGAATTACATGAGATTTTTTTTAATCAAGGTCTCTTCTTTGTACTCTTAGATTTTTTTTTTGGTATTTTATTTAAGATTAGATTTACAATGTGAATCATGTCTTTTTGTATTTACATGATCTTATCTCTAATGATATGATTTATTTTTGCATAATTCCATGTATTCATCACCCAATAAATTTTTCTTGATGAGATGAAATGAATGTGATGAAATGAAATTATGCTTGAAATACAAATGAGAAGTTATGATCAAGCATGATAGGATGTAATTTCACAAATTGATAACATCATAAGGTGAAATATTTATGATTTGGAATGATGCATGCAATACTTATGATTTTATTATGATGATGTATATGATGTATTGCATATTTTGTGAATCATGAAATTGATTTTAATTTTTCATTAATGAATTCATGTTTATTATGCTTTTGTGAATCTCATGGATTATGAAAATGATTTAAATTTAATGGGTTTTATCGAAATCATGATCTTGAATTCTCGATATTGATACTTGAAATTTTTCTATGAATCAAGATCTTGTTTTTGAACTCCCATGTCTCTTTTTGTTATTTATTAAAAGTGAGATTTGTCAAAGTGAATCATATCTATTGATATACAAGAATTGTGATCTTGTTCTTCTACTATTCTTTTTGCTATTCACAAAAAAGAAGACTTATTCCAATAAACCATGATATGCTACGTGACATCTTTTAAAGTTTATGACTTGAATTTTATTATGTAAAATTCCTTGTATTCATAAAGTGTATCTCATCACCAAATTCTTCTTGATATTCTTCATGTGATGATATGAATGCATGCAATACTATGATTTTAACATTCATGACTTATTTTTTTTCTGATTGAAATAATGATTAGAATATTGATATAATTATGAATGGTGATTTTGTATTATGCATGCAATACTTCAACTCATGATAATGATGCATGCAATAATGAAATATTCATGATAAAAAAAAATTATTTTGACATTCATGACTTGATTTTTCATCTTTGTTATTTACCTTTGTCATAATCTGAAAATTGATATAAAGGGTCTTCCCTTCTTTTTGACAATGACAAAGGGGGAGATAAAAGATGCTAGCTCACACAATTCAAGAAGAAAGCAAAAATTACACTTCTCAAAAGAGAAGAAAGAACTTGCTTCTTGAACATCTCAAATTATTAGCTTCTATGTTGTAAAATGATGTAACATTTTGTTAACTTGTATTTTTGCTTTGCAAAGGAAGCAAAAATAATTGCACTTCTCAAAATAGAAGAATTGCTATCTTAAACATCACCGAGAATTGCTAGCTTGAAATCTCAAGCAAAACTTGCTGTCTTTTTCAAACAAATCTCAAGCAAAACTTGCTGTCTTTTTCAAACACTTGCTAGCTTGAAATCTCAAGCAAAACTTGCTGTCTTTTTCAAACACTTGCTAGCTTGAAATCTCAAGCAAAACTTGCTGTCTTTTTCAAACACTTGCTAGCTTGAAATCTCAAGCAAAACTTGCTGTCTTTTTCAAACACTTGCTAGCTTGAAATCTCAAGCAAAACTTGCTGTCTTTTTCAAACACTTGCTAGCTTGAAATCTCAAGCAAAACTTGCTGTCTTTTTCAAACACTTGCTAGCTTGAAATCTCAAGCAAAACTTGCTGTCTTTTTCAAACACTTGCTAGCTTGAAATCTCAAGCAAAACTTGCTGTCTTTTTCAAACACTTGCTAGCTTGAAATCTCAAGCAAAACTTGCTGTCTTTTTCAAACACTTGCTAGCTTGAAATCTCAAGCAAAACTTGCTGTCTTTTTCAAACACTTGCTAGCTTGAAATCTCAAGCAAAACTTGCTGTCTTTTTCAAACACTTGCTAGCTTGAAATCTCAAGCAAAACTTGCTGTCTTTTTCAAACACTTGCTAGCTTGAAATCTCAAGCAAAACTTGCTGTCTTTTTCAAACACTTGCTAGCTTGAAATCTCAAGCAAAACTTGCTGTCTTTTTCAAACACTTGCTAGCTTGAAATCTCAAGCAAAACTTGCTGTCTTTTTCAAACACTTGCTAGCTTGAAATCTCAAGCAAAACTTGCTGTCTTTTTCAAACACTTGCTAGCTTGAAATCTCAAGCAAAACTTGCTGTCTTTTTCAAACACTTGCTAGCTTGAAATCTCAAGCAAAACTTGCTGTCTTTTTCAAACACTTGCTAGCTTGAAATCTCAAGCAAAACTTGCTGTCTTTTTCAAACACTTGCTAGCTTGAAATCTCAAGCAAAACTTGCTGTCTTTTTCAAACACTTGCTAGCTTGAAATCTCAAGCAAAACTTGCTGTCTTTTTCAAACACTTGCTAGCTTGAAATCTCAAGCAAAACTTGCTGTCTTTTTCAAACACTTGCTAGCTTGAAATCTCAAGCAAAACTTGCTGTCTTTTTCAAACACTTGCTAGCTTGAAATCTCAAGCAAAACTTGCTGTCTTTTTCAAACACTTGCTAGCTTGAAATCTCAAGCAAAACTTGCTGTCTTTTTCAAACACTTGCTAGCTTGAAATCTCAAGCAAAACTTGCTGTCTTTTTCAAACACTTGCTAGCTTGAAATCTCAAGCAAAACTTGCTGTCTTTTTCAAACACTTGCTAGCTTGAAATCTCAAGCAAAACTTGCTGTCTTTTTCAAACACTTGCTAGCTTGAAATCTCAAGCAAAACTTGCTGTCTTTTTCAAACACTTGCTAGCTTGAAATCTCAAGCAAAACTTGCTGTCTTTTTCAAACACTTGCTAGCTTGAAATCTCAAGCAAAACTTGCTGTCTTTTTCAAACACTTGCTAGCTTGAAATCTCAAGCAAAACTTGCTGTCTTTTTCAAACACTTGCTAGTATCTAGTAAAATTTACAAACTTGCAAAACTCAAATTTTTGATAGCTTGCATGATGATAAAACTGTAGATTAATGTTTATTATGCAATGACTTGAACTTGTACCTCAAACACTTAGAAAGTTACACTTCTCTTTTTTGTTGATGACACAGGGGGAGAAATATGATCATGTTATGCATGATGATGCATTACAAATATCATGATAATATTTGCAATGACTTGAATTCAGCTTGAATTCAAGGCTCTATCAATATGGCATATTGATAGAGGGAGTTAAGGTTGACTGCGTCATCAATTGGTTGTCATCATCAAAAAGGGAGAGATTGTTGAATCTCGTATTTTGATGATGAACCAATTGATAAGTGTTTCTGAATTTGATATGCATTTTGAGTAACGCAAGATGCTTCGATTAGGTTGAGACAATTAAAGCAGCAAGAATCATGTTAGGCCGGTGGAACATGTCAGAAGATTGGACGTCGAGCCGGAGGGTCGGTCGACGTATCGACAGAAGGCTTCGGGCCATGAGTTCGGGCATCGGGCCAAGAAAAGTAAATATTGTGCCAAGGATATCGAAGTTGCAGAGTCAACTGGTCGATTGGACAATAGGCCGTAAGAGAGGACGATGTGCCGAAGAATCGGATGAAGCATCGATAGACCAATGACATGCCGGACAACATGATTCATGCTTAGTATTAATTATCTAGATTGAAGTATGTTTTATGTGTGCAGGATTAACTACGATAGCAAGGCATAAAGCAAATTGAAGTCCCAGAGTCAAGAATGCGATTTCGTTAGGAGTTCGAGAGTTCGTTTGAAGTTTGGATGTTCGTCGGAAGTTTTGCGGGAACCAACTTAGAAGTCCTAGAGCTTGCCAAAGAAGCTCATCAGAACTCACCAAGAAGATCATCGTGAAGTCCAGGAGCTTGCCGGGAGTCCATTGGAACATTGCCGAGAGATCGTCGGAAGTTCACCGAAAGATCGTCGGAAGCTCGTCGGAAGAAAACTTGACTTACAGACTTTGTTTAGCTTAGTAAATATCTTAAAATTCATAGTTAGCATATAATTAGGATTAGAATTGGGCCAACCCAATTAAGGGATAGTTGGGCCCATGTTTGGGCTGGTTGGGCCAAGAGAAAGGCCCAAATAGTGACCAAACAAGTGAAATCATTATGGCACAATTTTCGAGACTATGTCAAGTGGTGGTACCATCAATCTGGATAGTGGTACCACCTAGCACAGTCTTCTAGATGGTGGTACCATCAGACTAGGCGGTGGTACCACCCAGTGTCAGACTGCAGGTGGTGGTACCGCCCGTACCCTGAAATTTTAGGGGTGTAAATTTTGGGCTCCAAATTTGAATATATTTGGAGCCTATAAATACCCTAGTTATTCCTACATGGATAAGTAAGAAATATTGAGCAAAACCCTATTATTCTAAAGTTGTAAACCTTAGAAAGTTGAGTTTCCTCCTCCCAAAGCTTAAAGAGAGTTCAAAGGGAGGTGTGAAAGGGATACATTATAAAAGAGGGTTGTAAAAAGTTATCTCCTAAAATTGTAAAAAGAAGAAAAGGGGTATAAAAGGGTAGTTGGTCTTTGTCCATTGAAAGAAGACTGATAGTGGATGTCGGTGGCCTCGACAGAAGAGGAATCGGCGAAGTGTATGTAGGTCACGACAACCGAACCACTATAAAAATCTGGTTTGCATTTCTCTTGTGCAATTTACTTTACTGCAAACCACTTTACTTGCTTTACATCCACTATGCTCTTCCGTACGTTTTCAAAGTTAATACCTTTATGAAATTGTTTTTCGTCGGAAACGAATTCAATCACAATGAAGTTTTGAACCGACGTAAATTTTACCGCTACACTAATTCACCCTCCTCTTAATGCCAACTCTTTTCCTAACAGCTATGAGTTATTTTGCATGAAACTAAGTGAGACTATTGTAGACATGTACACCCAGTTTTACGGATATTGTCAATGGTCTAAAAGCACTTAGTAAAAGTTTTTCTAATTTTGAATTTGTTAACAAGATATTAAGATCCCTTCCAAAAAGTTGGGATCCTAAAGTAATAACAATACAAGAAGCAAAGGACCTAAATAACTTTTTTCTTGAAAAACTTATCGGGTCTTTGATAACCTATGAAATGATATATATAGCACATAATGAGCTTGAGAACTACCTTCCAAAGAATAGGAAAGATTTGGTACTTTGAATAATAAAAGACCACTCAAGTGAAAGCTTAAATGATGATGACATAGAACTTTTGACAAAAACTTAAAAAGTTCATGAAAGAGACTAATTCTAAAAATGAACTTAAAAATGACACAACTTGCTATAAATAAAAAAAACTACTAAAGAAGAAGAAAGCATTCAAGGTGATATGGGACGAATCGGGAACATCTAAGAATGAGGAGCAAACCAATAAAGGCGAGGTGGCGAACTACACCTTAATGACTTTCAACGACGAGGTAAATGACTCAATCGAATCTCATTTATCCTATAATGAATTGCTCGATACTTTTCATGATTTATTTGATAAATGTAAGCTAGTTGGTAAAAAATATAAGTTATTAAAAAAGAATCATGCTTCTCTTGCTACTAAATTTAAAAAATTAAAAATGAGCATGATAATTGTATGTTAGCTCCTTGCACTAAGTGGGAAGAGTTAGACTAACTTAAAAATGAAAATTTATTTTTACAATAAACGTTAGATAAATTTAAAATTGGTAGTAAATTTTTAAACATGATTCTTCAAAATAAGAGTCATGTTCGTAGAAAAGAAAGAATTGGCTTTGTGAGTAACACTCAACAAAAGCCAATTACTTTTGTTAAAAGACCCACATTACATGTTTCCCTTGAAAGCAAATGTAATTTGCGTGGTAGACATAGTCATTTTGTATATACATGTCTATTCAATAAGTATGACTCACATAAATTGGTTTGGATTCCTAAAGGAACCATAAATGTCTTAATGCCAAAAATTAAAATAGGTAGATCCAACCATAAGGAACCCAAAGCTAAATGGGTACCTAGAACAAACCCATCCTTCTTGTAGACATTTTTACAATTGAAAGCTAGGAGCATAAATAAAATTTTGACTGTCAATGCTCATGATCGAAGATCCAAAATACTTTATAAAGCACACTAGCTGAAACAATAAGAGAAAGAGAATTAGAATTAAAATTATTAGTAACAAATCCTTTGATTGAAAATGCTTTATGTTCAATGAAATCATGCTTGATAATTTAATGATTTAATTATGTATGTTAATTTGAAGTATTGATTATTTTTGTGATGAATCTTGTTTTTCGGTGTTAAACATGATGCATGGTTTTGACATAAAAAAAAAACTTAGGCATACTTATATGAAATCAATCACACAAATTGAAACTAAAAAGGGGATGCATTTTTTATGAAAATTTCTCTATCCTATTGAGTTTGCAATAAGAGAATGAAAAATATATTTATGTCATTTTGAATCTGAATGAGTTTTATCCAAATTTTACACTTGATACTTGAAATTTTTTTTTGAATCATGATCTTGATGACTTGAGAATTCTTGTGCATGAATCAAGTTCTCCTATGTTTCTTTTTGCTATAGAGAAGTTTTATCCTAATCATAATCTTAATTTCTTGATATATATAACTTGAGAATTTATTTTTATAAATCAAGATCTCTTATTATTTGTTCTCATGTAATTATCTCTTTTTACTAAAGAGGCGACTTATCAAAATAAGTCATGATCTTTTCAATTTGAGATTTGTTATAACTCCTTTGTGTTTATGATATTTATACCTCATCATAAAATTGATCACTCTTAATGTAAATTTATCTTTGCTATTAATATTTGTCATAATTTAAAAATTGATGTAAAGGGAAAAAAATTACAATGTATTCTTCCCTTCTTTTTGATAATGACAAAGGGGGAGAAAGGATTGCTAGCTTGCATATTTCAAAGAAAGGCACAACTTGCTAGCTTGCATATCTCAAAAGAGAAGCAAAAAGTGTTATCTTGCCTATCTTTATATTTGGCCAACTCTAGAAGCAAAAAGTGTTAGCTTGCCTATCTCAAGAAGCAAAAATTACTATCTTGCAATCTCAAGAGAAGCAAAAGTGCTATCTTGCCCATCTCAAGAAGTAAAGAATTGCTAAACTTGTGCATCTCTAACTTGCTAGCTTGCATGTTCTAAAATGATGTAAAACTTACTAATTTACTAGCTTGCATTCTGTTTCAAAAACTTGCTAGTTACACTTCTCCTTTTTGTTAATGACAAAGGAGGAGAAGTTATGATGATGATATAAAATTATGCATGAAATACTCATGATATTATGATGATGCATACAATAAAAAGTTATGATGATCATATATGGTAGGACATAATGTACTTTGATATTTTGATACCATAATGATTTGAAATATTTATGATTTAGAATGATGCATGTAATGATGTGATTAATTGGTTCTTTCAATATTCATTATGCATGCAATGATGAGATAGTTATAATTTTCTAAATTCAAAGTTTCTATCAATATGGCATATTGATAGGGAGAGTTTAGTTTAAACTCTATCATCAATTGGTTGTCATCTACTAGTCATATGTGCCCTACAAGCCAATCACGTGAGTGATGATATGTGTAACTTGACACGCTGTCTTTTTACTTATTATATTTTAGCATTTATCACTTTATATTGATTATTGCATATATATATATATATATATATATATATATATTATGATGTCTTTAGATCTATGTAATGGGAATTAGATCATGATGAGATCACGATAAAGAGACTAATTCGCCTTTAAACACAAATCCTAAATAATCCCGATTATAGGTTACTCGAGAGGGACAACGAGATAACTAGACAGACTAGTGTGCTATATACCCGTCCATATGATTGATGTAGCTGGTCTCATAGCTACTCGTGTGGGGACACTAGGGATACAATATAGGTGCTCATTGGAGAATGAGTTCACTGATTGATCTGCTTACAGCATGCTTGATGGTTGATGATACCTTCTGTCAGACAGCAATTCCATAGTCCAAGTGGTGTATCTAGTCCTTAGAATTGAGACACCAAGGATGTCCTGTTTGAGTGCTCCACTCTTTGATACCGGACTTATAGATTTGGATGGCCAAGATCTAGTACAGCTGGTCATCGAGAGTGGCAATCAACCTTATGAGAGTTATTGAGTGTCGATAGAGGATCATCCACTCTCGGCATCATGAGAGGAATATCCCATGTATTCTTGTTTGATAAATCCCTAGTCAGGGTCATTCAGATTGAGAGAGAAAGAGTTCTTCGGGAGAATCCGATTAGAGCGAGACTCGAGTAGAAACCGTATGGGTCTGATAGCACCATGCCCGATATATAGTCTTTGAAATATTAGATGGATGAGGGACTATAGGTACATGGTAACTGAGGACAAACATGTCTAATGGATTGGATTCCTCTGTATCATCTGAGGACTACGACGTAGTGGCCTAGTACGTCCGTTGTTGATAAGTTGAGTGAATTATTTTGGAGATAATAATTTACTGAGCCAAAAGGAGTTCTAACAAGAATGACTCATGGCTAGCTTGATATTGGGCCTAGAGGGTCACACACATATGGTAGGCATTGCGATGAGTAAAGATTTGGATATGAGATATCCGTCGGAGCCCTTGTCTTATTGGATATCCAATAAACCCTTGAATTATTCGATCCTATGAATAAAATCTAATAAGAGCCCATAATAGATTATTAGATGGAGATCCACTAATCTAAGAGGCTTGGGTAATTGGATGCAGATCCAATATCCAATAGGGGAGGATCCATTAGGGTTTGATAGGGGACCTCTATAAATAGGAGGGATTCAGTGGTTCATAGGCTAAAGCCTTTGCTTGTCTCTCCTATTCTCCTCCCCCTCTCCACCTTAGAGCAGGCTTGGAGTTTTGAGGAGCGTTATCGTAGCCCTGTTGTGTGGATCATCACTAGAGAGGAGGACGCTTGACCTCTTTCACCCTCTCCTAGAGATCTACAAGGAAACATGGATATATGATCTCCCTAGGTAACACAATCTATTCTATATGTAGTTTGTTTTGTGGATTTTTATGCACCAATCTTCGCATGACGAAGAACATCTCTTTGCGAATAGAAGATTTTGTTTCTTATTCTTCTAGTGTATATATAATGTTGCCCCATAAGATTTACCAACATATCTCATATCAGAATCTCTACTCATCACAATGCCTACCATATGTATGTGACCCTCTAGGCCCAATATCGAGCTGGCCGTTGGTCATACATGTCAGAACTCCTTTTGGCTCAGTGAATTATTATCTCTATAATAATTCACTCGACTTATCAACAACGGACGTACTAGGCCACTACGTCGTAGTCCTTAGACGATACAGAGGAATATCTCATGTGTTCTTGGTTAGACAAATCCGTAGCTAAGGTCATTCAAATTGAGAGAGAAAGAGTTCTCCGGGAGAATCCGATTAGAGCAAGACTCGAGTAGAAACCGTATGGGTATAATAGCACAATGCCCGATATACGGTCTTTGGGATATTAGATGAATGAGGGACTATAAATACATGGTAACTAAGGACAAACAGGTCTAATGGATTGGATTCCCCTATACCGTTTTAGGACTATGGTGTAGTGGCCTAGTATGTCCATTGTTGATAAGTCGAGTGAATTATTTTGGAGATAATAATTCATTGAGCCTAAAAGAGTTCTGATAGGTATGACTCACAGCCAGCTCGATATTGGGCCTAGAGGGTCACACACATATGATAGGCGTTGTGATGAGTAGAGGTTCGGATATGGGATATCCTTTGGAGCCCCTATCTTATTGGATATCTAATAAGCCCCTGAATTATTGGATCCCATGGATGAGATCCAATAAGAGCCCATAAGCAATTATTGGATAAAGATCCACTAATCTAAGAGGCTTGGATAATTGGATACAGATCCAATACCCAATAGGGGAGGATCCATTAGGGTTTGATAGGGGACCTCTATAAATAGGAGGGATTCAATGGTTCATAGGATAGAGCCCTTACTTGCCTCTCCTATTCTCCTCTCCCTCTCCACCTCAGAGCAGGCCTAGAGTTTTGAGGAGCGTTGTCGCAGCTCTACTACATGGATCATCGCTATAGAGGAGGACGCTTGACCTCCTTCACTCTATCCTAGAGATCTGCAAGGAAACATGGATATATGATCTCCCTAGATAACACAATCTATTTTGTACGCAGTTTGTTTTGCGAATTTTTGTGCACAAATCTTCGCACGATGACGAACATCTTTTTGGGAAATTGGGGATTTTGTTTTCTTATTTTTCTGCTGCGTATGTGATGTCGCCCCCAATATTTTCCAACAGTGGTATCAGATCTAGGTTGTTCGTGCGATAGATTGATTTTGAACTACGTGTGTTGTGTTTTGGAGAAACTTTTGATATCAAAATTGTTGTCACAAAAGTAAGGAAGGGCAACAATAGTTGTTGCCCTCAATCTTCATACGTATAGCGGCAGCTACCGACAGGCAGCACAGCACCGGCGCACGTGCAGGTGCTATGCCTGCAACATCCGGCCGACGGGGTTGGTAGCCCGCGGGTGCCCACCCGCGGGCGCTGCCTGTGGCCATAGTGCCCACAAGGGCCGGCGATGGCTGTAGGCTACTAGCCCGTAAGGGGCGTCGGCGGTTGCAGGCGACCAGTCCGCAAGGGTAGGCGGTGCTTGCGGCCGCTCCACCCGCAGGCAGAACCCCTCGTAGGTGCGGCCACCCTGCGAGGCAACACTACTTGCTGACGTTGCCCCGTGGGCAGAACCACCCGTAGGGGCAATGCTGCCCGCTAGGGGCGCCCTTCCGCAGGGGCAACCACCTACAGCGGCATTGCCACCAGCGGTCAAGCCGCCCGAAGGTAGGGGCGACGGCTGCAGCAAGCATAGAGAAGGGGAATTATGGCTTTCTGAGCAAAAGATAGTTTTGCCCCTCGAAATTTAAGAAATTTTATTTTCTTTCCTTTATCTAAATTATGAAAATACCCCATAGAATTTAAAAAATTTCTTACATGTCCTTAATTTCAGAAAATATTAATTAATTAAAAGATTTAATTGATTATTATTTTTATTATTATCTAGTTGTCCTAAATGATGATAATTTATACATGTGATGTATGATGAATGGACGGATGATCATGAACTGTGTGATGTGTGTACTTGTGATTATTATTATTGGGGTCTACAAGCCTCCATTATATTTCTCGTTTACTGTCGGGCCTGCGTGTCTATGATTAAGTTGTAATCACACGAGGAGGCACAACGGGAGTGTGGATTTGATAGCGGGACCCACGAGATGGACGATCGCGATGCATGGGGATGCGTCGAGATGTCGACGGAACCGACAACGATGAGATGGACAATCATAGGGCATGAAGATGCACCGCTGCACACATAGATCTTGATGTGAGTGATTAGGCCTACTGGCTCGGACCTAATTATATTAGGTTGTGGTCCATGATCATCTGTTGTAATTACCCATGTGATGTGTGATTGCCTATACACCTACTAGATATATATATATATATATATATATATATATATATATATATATATATATATATATATATATATATATATATTTGCATGCGATGTAAATATATATTAAATATGTATGTGTATAACATGTTATATTAGGAGACCAAACCAAAGAAACCCCTCTCTCGACAATATTAACTCGGTAAACGTTAGGCAATTAGATTGACTCACGTGGCCTTCCATCGTTATAGGTAGGGACCGATTCCTGGTATAGGTTGAGTTGGTCGAGTCCCTCGAGACTCACCTATATCACGATTCATTATCTTATCTACGACATAGAAATATCACCGGTGACCTGAGGACATGGTATGCTTGGTCGAGTCCCTTGAGGGTATATCATCGAATCAGACTCATCTTGTAACGATGGTGTTGACTTAACCAAGCATCATGGTTGGTTGAATCCCTCGAGACCATGGTGATTTGGAGGCCGAACAGGACGGGAATTATAAGGAGTTGTGATTGGCAAGAGTTGCGTACCTTTTAGGCTTAGTATGATTGGTCAAGTCTCTCGAGGTTACACTAAGACGCTGATTGGATCTTGATCCCCACTAGAAGTCTGCCGGAGTGTTTTGTTTCACGTGCTAAGGGTGTCACATGACTCGCAAGTAAAATAGTGGGAGCATATTAAGATAGAAGTCCATATCTTGATTGTTTATTTTTTATAAAATCTATAAGTTATTCATTTCTACTGCATCTTTATTTTCAGAAAATGTCACTTTCAAATCCTTTACGTGACATACATGATGTCAAATGCCTCACTGGTCCAAATTATATGGATTGGCTCTGCAACTTGAGAATTGTTCTCATGATGGAGAAAATCACAAACGTCCTTGATACAGTGATGCCTACGCCCGAGGAAGGGGCAAGCGAGGATGAGATTGCTCGCTACGTGAAGTACATTGATGACTCCACTCTTGCTCAATGTTATATGTTGGGCTCTATGACTCCTAAATTATAGAGACAACATGAAAAGATAGATGCCAGATCCATTCTTCTATATATCCGCAAACTGTTTGAGGAATAAGGAAGGACTCAACGATATGAGATAGCCAAGAGCTTCTTCCGCGCTAGGATAACTAAGGGGACACTAGTTCAAAACCATATTCTAAAGATGATTGAGTGGATAGAGAAACTCACAGGTCTAGGAATGGTCCTAGAGGATAACCTATGTGTGGACATTGTGCTTCAGTCCTTACCAGATTCCTCTTCATAGTTCATAATAAATTTTAATTTAATCAAGCTTAAGGTGACTCTCCTGAAGCTTCTTAATATGTTGAGGGAGGCAGAGAGCACTATCAAGAAAGAGAAGCTAGTTATCTACACTGATGAGACCAGAAAGAAAAGGAAAGCAGAAAAGTCCCTTAAGAAGGGCAAGGGTATGGGTAGATTAGGTAAAGCAAAGTTTGCTAAGAAAGACCCAGCAAAGGACAAAGGCTAGTGCCTCCACTATGGTAAAGATGAGCATTGGAAGAGGAACTACAAAGATTACCTTGTAGAGAGGGCAAAACAGAATCTTGGAGAAGCTTCAGGTACATTCATGATCAATATCCAATTATCATATTTTTGTGACAGTGTATTGGTATTAGATATCGGTATTGCTAATCACATCTACAATTTGTTGTAGATTCTAGCAAAGTCAAGGAGATTGGCGAGAGGAATGTTGCATAATGGTTTGTTTATGTTAGACATTACTCCATATATCATGAATGTAGGTGTGTTCAAGAGGAAATGAGATGAGGTGAACAGTGTATACCGGTGGCATTATAGGCTAGGTCACATTCATGAGGGAAGGATTCAAAAATTGCTAAAGGTTAGATATCTAGATCCATTCGACTATGAGTCATATGCAACCTGCGAGCCTTACCTTCATGGAAAATTGACCAACTCTCTATTTAGTGGAACTAGAGAGAGAGCCACTAAGCTATTGGAACTTATACATAGTGATTTATGTGGACCCATGTCAACTCATGCCATTGGTGGTTACTCCTACTTCATTACCTTTATTGATGATTTCTCAAGGTATGGATATATGTACTTAATGAAGTACAAGTCCGAGGCCTTTGAGAAATTCAGAGAGTATAAGAATAAAGTGGAGAACGAGATTGGAAAGAGTATCAAGACTCTTCGATTAGATCAAGGAGGTGAGTACTTAAGTATAGAGTTTACTCAATTCCTCAAGGACCACGGGATATTATTCCAATGGACACCTCCTTATACACTTCAGCTCAATGGTGTGTCTGAAAGGAGGAATCGTACGGTGTTAGACATGGTAAGGTCCATGATGAGCTTCGCTGACCTACCCTTCTCATTCTAGGGATATGCCCTAAAGACTGCAGCTTATCTTCTGAACAATGTTCCAACTAAGTCGGTAGTGTTTACACCATATAAGATATGGAAAGCGAAGAAACCTGATCTTAAGGTTATTAAGATTTGGGACTGCCCTGCCCACGTTAAAAGACACAATCCCGATAAGTTAGAATCAATGATGGAGTGGTGCAAGTTTGTGGGAGACCCCAAGGAAACTTGTGGGTATTATTTCTATCATCCCGAGGACGAAAAGGTCTTTGTAGCTAAGAGAGCGATGTTCCTTGAGAAGGAACACATTCTTGGCAGAGATAGTAGGAGCATCATAGAGTTGAGCGAGGTTGGACAACCTAGCTCAAGCACCACTTTATAGCCTAAGTCTGTTCAAGTACCTAATATACAAGTTCTAATTTTATATAGGTCCAGCAGAGTATCCCATCCTCTTGAGAGATATGTGGGACATATTAGAGGAGAGGACGTTGTGGATATTGATTATCAGACCTATGAGGAAGCTATTATGAGTATAGACTCTAGGAAGTGACAAGAAGCCATGAATTCTAAGATGGATTTCATGTACTCCAACAAGGTTTAGAACCTAGTTGATGTGCCCGAGGGTATTATAACCATCGGTTGCAAGTGGCTCTTAAAAAAAAAGATCAAAGTAGATGGAAAGTAGAGATCTAGAGCAACGCTAGTAGCTAAGGGGTATCATCAAAGGCAAGGTGTTGACTATGACAAAACCTTCTCACCCATAGCAATGCTAAAATCTATCCAAATTCTATTAGCTATTGCAACACACTATGATTATAAGATCTGGGAGATGGATGTGAAAATCGTATTCCTCAATCATAACCTCGAGGGGGAGGTGTATATGATATAACCCGCGGGATTCGTGTCCAAGGACTGCCCAAATAAGGTATGCAGATTGCTTAGATCCATTTATGGACGAAAATAAGCTTCCCGAAGTTGAAACATAAGATTTCATGAGGCAATCAGATTTTATGACTTCGTTAAGAATGAAGATGAGCCTTGTGTATACAGGAAGGTAAGTGGGAGCACTATCACCTTTTTGTTGTTATATGTGGATGACATCTTGATCATTGGGAATGATGTAGGAATGCTATTTACAGTAAAGGCTTGGTTATCTAGACACTTCTCCATGAATGACTTAAGGGAAGCATCCTATATCTTGGGGATTCGGATCTATAGAGATAGATCCAAAAGGATGTTTGGCTTGTCCCACTCCAAGTATATAGAAACCATTGTCAAAAGGTTTGGCATGGAAAATTCTAAGAGAGGTCTCATACCGATGAGACATGGGATATCATTTTCTAGGAATATGTCCTCAAAGACTCCTTAAGAAAGGATGAACATAGATAGGATACCCTATGCCTCAATAATAGGGTCTATCATGTATGTCATGCTATGTACCAAGCTTGATACAGCGCATGCTCTGATTGTTACGAGCAAGTAGGTATCAGGCGGATCTAGGCTTGGAGCATTGAAAAGCAATAAAGTGTATCCTTAAGTACTTGAGAAGAACTGAGGATCTTTTACTAGTATATGGAGGTAATAGCTTCAAGGTTGAAGGCTACACGGACTTATGTTTTCAGTCCGATGTTAATGATAGTAAGTCGAATTCGGGGTATGTGTATATCCTGAATGGAAGAGCAGTGTATTGGAAGAGTTCCAAGCAAGATACTACTGACTTGATCATAGAGGCAGAGTATATTGCTGTAGTAGAGGCAGCAAAAGAGAGAGTCTAGATGAAGAAGTTCATCATAGATTTGGGAGTCGTACCAGGTAGTGAGGAGCTGATTCCTAATATTGTAATAACTATGGGGCAATTACTTAAATAAGGGAACCTGAGTTTCATCAAAAGTATTCTGAGGAGGTTCTAGTTTATTAAAGAGATCATGACCCGAGGAGATGTAGTAGTAGAAAGAGTTTCATCCGAAGATAACATTGTGTTAGGAACCTTTTAATTTTCCTTTATTTTTGCGTATTTATTAAGTCTGTTTATTTTAACTAAAGTGGGAACTCTATAAATAGGGATGTAACTGCTTCTTTTCGCATCAATGAAAAATACTATTATGTCTTTTGACAAACCGTAGGAGGCCGATCCCCTCGAAGCGATCAAGGAGGGCCGATCCCCTCGAAGCGATCAAGGAGGTCGATCCCCTCGAAGTGATCATCCCTTTCTCTTCTTCTTTTTTACGATAAGACTATAGGGTCTTATCAATTAGTATCAGAGCAGCGATCCTTGGCGTTCTCGCTGAAACGTTAAAAAAAAGAAAAAAAAAGAAAAAAAGAAAAAGAGAAAGTGGGTTGTTACCCCGGCGGCCACCGGGAAGGGTTCCCCGCTTCCCTTCTTCCCCACCGTCGCCCCTGCTCTCCGGCAGGCCGCGCCCTCCCTTGCTGCCTCCTTTCCACCGCCGGCATTGATTCCCGGCTGATCGACCAACACCGTCGCTGCCCCCAGCCGGCGACCTCTCCTCCTCGCTTCCCCATCTCGCTCGAGCCAAAAGGACCACTGGCGCCGTCTCCCTGCCAGTGGACCACCCCTTCGTCGGCGACGCTGCCCTAAATTCCCTGCCACCGTGCCCCCCCCGGGTCGCAGCCGCAGCCGCCGGTTGCCCCCCTCCTCACGGCGACCGAAACAGGGCAACTCACCGCTGCTGCCCTTGTTTCCAGCCGCGCCTCCAGCACTCCTCTTTCCCTCGAGCGCCGTCGCCGCCCAGCCAACCCATCACCGCTGCAGGCCACCGTGCGACGATCGCCGCTCGCCTCCCAGCCGCCGCTCCACCTTGCTCTGCATCCTCTGTAACCGAAACAGAGCACAGGCAGTTCACCTTGCTCTGCCCTTGTTCTCAACCGCGCCGCTCCACCGTGGGTTCCTTGCTGCTTTGCTGCTGTCGGCTGTTGCCACCGTCGCTGCTACTGCCCAGCTACTGTGCAGATGCCCTTGACTAGACATCAGAAACAAGAACTGGGGATTACCAATTTGCAATCGTATGCAATGGCTGCCGATAACTCAGTGAAGGCACAAATGGAAGCGTTGGAAACCAGAATTGAAAATCGGCTACAAAAAACTCTTCATGATTTCAAAAAGAGGTTGTTGGAGCACTTTAGCGGATTTCAACAAGATGAGAGCTCAAGTTCTCCGCTGAATAGATCGAGAGATACAGAAAAAGGGCCCCAGGATGGTGACACATACTACCCACGCATCAGGGTAGAATTTCCACGATGGGAAGATGGGGATCCGACCAGTTGGATCTCTAGGGCGGAAAATTTTTTTCGTTTTCACAGAACCCCAAAAGAATCCAAGGTGGAAGTGGCCTCAATCCAGCTCGATGGAGATGCAATCTAGTGGTATGATTGGTACGAAACTTGCCACGGAATTCCTTCTTGGGAATAGTTTAAAAGAGGACTTCTTGTTTGCTTTGGACCATCCGAATATGAGAATGTTGATGGCCAACTCGCTAAAATTTGGATGACTTCTACAGTCTTGGAATATCAAAGTAGATTTGAACGATTGTCCAACCAAGCTAGAGATTGGTCAGAACGACAACTTCTGGGTACATTTATTGTAGGACTTATTCCCGAGATCCGATGCGAGGTTAAGGCTCGTCAACCCCGCACTATGATGGCTGCGATTTCATTTGCACGCCTACATGAAGAAAAAATTGGTGTGGAATATCGTTGAAACAAAGGTGCCAATAAACAAGTGATTAGCAGGAAACCTACCTCATCTACTCCTAGTTGAAACCATAACACTAGCAGACTAACCCGAGAAGAACTCAAAGAAAGGTTAGCAAAGGGTTTGTGCTGGCATTGCGATGAAAAGTGGAGTAAGGAGCATCGATGCAAACAAGGAAGGCTTTTGATGATTGAACCGATCGAGGAGGAACCAGAAGTAGAAGTATCGGATTCCGATCATGAAGAAGTGGAAACTAATGATGATGTTGAAGCCATCACACATACAGTACATGCATTGACTGGCTACTCTAATTCACAAACCATGAAAATTAGGGGAACTCTGAAACACCAGTCTGTCACTGTTTTAATTGATACAGGTAGCACCAATAATTTTATGGATAGGAAAGTTGCAGCCCGATTAGCTTACCATATCGAATGTTGTGACAAATTTGAAGTTAAGGTAGCCGATGGACGGATTTTAACCTATGACAGCAAGTGCTCAAAGATAAAACTAATGTTGCAAGGCCAAGAATTATTTGTGGATTTCTTTTTATTGCTCTTGGAAGACTATGAAGTGGTGCTCGGAATTGAATGGCTATCAACCCTAGGTGATGTCTCCTGGAATTTTTCTAAACTGATTATGAAGTTCTTTATTAATGGAAGACAGGTGACTCTCCAAGGAAGACGTGGAGGTAAAGTTACAACTATCACTAGCCATCGGATGGAGCGGGTCCTTCGGAAGACACACACTGGATTTTTGGTGCAATTGCATACCATTGAAAAGGAAATGACATTGAACATTCTGGCTGGAAATATTGAATCCTTGCTAGCCGAGTTTGCAGATATATTTGTAGAGCCACACGGACTTCCACCTCTTAGATGTCATGATCATCGGATCCCATTGTTACCCGAGAAGGCACCAACCAATGTCCGACCCTATAGATATCCACATTTCCAAAAGGCAGAGATAGAGAGGATTGTCACAGAGATGCTCAAAACAGGAGTTATACCAACCAATGTTAGCCCATATTCTTCCCCAGTCTTACTAGTCAGAAAGAAGGATGGCTCATGGCGGATGTGTGTCAACTATCGTGCACTTAACAACATTACAGTGAAGGATAAATATCCTATTCCAGTAGTGGATGAACTGTTGGACGAATTGGGAGGAGCTCAGGTCTTCATTAAATTGGACCTACGATCGGGTTATCATCAAATCAGAGTACATGAAAGGGATGTTCAG
Organism: Musa balbisiana; assembly: GCA_004837865.1. Lineage (NCBI taxonomy): Eukaryota > Viridiplantae > Streptophyta > Magnoliopsida > Zingiberales > Musaceae > Musa > Musa balbisiana. Next base: position 14,447,779 of record CM017194.1, on the reverse strand, counting down.
AAAACTGCCTTCAGGACACATAATGGCCATTATGAGTTTTTAGTAATGCCTTTTGGGTTAACCAATGCGCCCTCTACCTTCCAGAGTTTAATGAATGATATATTTCGGGCTCATCTCCGTAAGTTTGTTTTGGTTTTCTTTGATGATATTTTAATATACAGTCATTCCCTAAAAAGTCATTTATTACATTTACGAATTGTCTTTAATATTCTTCGTGAGCATGATCTTTTTGTCAAGAGATCCAAATGCAGTTTTGGGCAACCTGAGGTTGAGTACCTTGGCCATATCATATATCAAAGGGGTGTTGCAGTTGATCCTTCAAAAATCCAAGTGATGACAGATTGGCCAATTCCAAGGTCAATCAAAGCCTTAAGGGGGTTCTTGGGACTAACAGGCTATTATCGAAAGTTTGTGAAGAATTATGGCAAAATTAGTGCCCCCTTGACGTCACTTCTAAAGAAAAATGCATTCAGATGGTCAGAAGAGGCAACTCATGCATTTCAAACCTTGAAAACTGTAATGACTACTACACCTGTACTTGCTCTACCCGATTTTAATAAGATGTTTGTGATTGAATCTGATGCTTCTGGAGCTGGAATAGGGGCTGTATTAATGTAGGAAGGTCGGCCTATCGCTTATGCTAGTAAGGCTCTTTCCCCTTCCCATTTGAGTTCATCTATTTATGACAAGGAGATGCTAGCCATAATACATGCAGTCACAAAATGGAGGCCCTACCTAATTGGTCGACGGTTTCAAATACGCACTGATCACAAAAGCCTCAAATATTTTCTAGAGCAAAAGATTTCTTCTCCAGAGCAGCAGAAATGGGTCACAAAGCTACTGGGATTCGATTATGAGATCGTTTATAAAAAGGGGAGTGAGAATTTAGTAGGCCCTCTCACGCCTTCCAGAACAAGCTGAACTAGTAGCTATTTCTATTCCTATTTGCGAGACTTTGGAAGTTATCAGAAGGGAATGGTCAAATAATCCTGAGATCCAAAACATCATTAAAAAATTAGAAGAAGCCCCAGGTTCTGTCTCAAATTATAGTTGGGATTCGGTGGACTTGCGCTATAAAGGCCGAATAGTGGTTGCCCCACATTCTCCTTGCCAAGCAATAATTCTGAAGGAGTTTCATTCATCACCAGTTGCTGGTCACTTGGGATTTCTCCGCACTTATAAGCGAGTTCGATAACTTTTTTACTTGAAAGGTATGAAAAATTTTATTAAGAAATTTGTTACTGAATGTGATGTTTGCCAACGTCACAAAAGTGAGATAGTAGCCACCCCAGGCTTACTACAGCCCCTTCCTATTCCTGATGCTACTTGGACCGATATATCTATGGATTTCATTGACAGTCTCCCATCATCTCAAGGAAAGAGTACTATACTTGTATTCGTGGATAGACTTACAAAGTATGCTCATTTCTGTGCTTTACGACATCCTTATACTGCTGCAAGTGTTGCTCATATTTTTGTGGAAAACATAGCTAAATTGCATGGGAGTCCCCATTTTATTGTTAGTGACAGAGACAAGATTTTTACTAGCTCCTTCTGGACAGAACTTTTTCGTTTACAAGGTACTCAGCTGAATATGAGCACTGCTTATCATCCATAAACAAATGGGCAAACTGAAGTGGTAAACAGGGGCCTAGAAAATTACCTCCGATGCTTTACTAGCGACAAGCCGAAGGAATGGGTCAAATGGCTTCCTTGGGCAGAGTGGTGGTATAATACCTCTTACCATTCTTCTATTAAAATGACTCCATTTGAAGTAGTTTATGGCCAACCCCCACCTACAATTACAAAGTATGTACCCGGTTCTTCTAAAGTTGATCAAGTGGATAAGGAATTGATGGATAGAAATAAGATTATTCAGCTGTTAAAGGATAACCTCACAGTCGCACAAGCAAGAATGAAACAACAAGCTAATAAACACCGAAGTGAACGAAAATTTACTATGGGTGATTGGGTTTTCCTTCGTCTTCAACCCTACAAGCAAACTTCCATAAAGGTCTAATCTTCCATGAAGCTATCTCCTTGGTTTTTTGGGCCTTATAAGGTATTAGAACGCATTGGACCAGTGGCCTACCGCTTGAATTTGCCTGCTAGTTCTAAAATGCATCCAGTCTTTCATGTTGCATGCCTTAAAAGGAAATTGGGTGAAGATGTACTAGTGCAGTGCCATTTGCCGGACACTACTACTACGGGGGAAGTTCAAGCTCAACCACAAGCCATACTTGATCGACGAGTTGTAATGTACCGCAGACATCCTGTAACTGAAGTGCTAGTGCAATGGGCCAACTTACCAAGGGACAATGCCACTTGGGAGTCCTACGACATGCTAAAGGAGAAGTTTCCAGAATTTGATGCTGCTCAGCCTTGAGGGTAAGGCTGAATTGTAGGAGGCAGGATTGTTAGGAACCTTTTAATTTTTCTTTTATTTTTACGTATTTATTAAGTCTGTTTATTTTAACTAAAGTCGGAACTCTATAAATAGGGATGTAACTGCTTCTTTTCGCATCAATGAAAAATACTATTATGTCTTTTGACAAACCGTAGGAGGCCGATCCGCTCGAAGCGATCAAGGAGGTCGATCCCTTCGAAGTGATCATCCCTTTCTCTTCTTCTTTTTTACGATAAGACTGTAGGGTCTTATCACATTGTAGATCCACTAACAAAGCCGTTAACTCAGATTGTCTTTGAGTATCATAGAGGTCTTATGGAGATCAAATACATAGGTGATTGGCTTTAGGTCAAGTGAGAGATTGCTAGTCATATGTGCCCTGCAAGCCAATCGCGTGAGTGATGACACGTGTGACTTGACACACAATCTTTTTACTTATTATATTTTAACATTTATCACTTTATATTGACTATTGCATATATATATATTGTAATGTCTTTAAATCTGTGCAATAGGAATCAGATCTTGATGAGATCACGATAATGAGACCGATTCGCCTTTAAACACAGATCCTAAATAATCTCAGTCATAGGTTACTCGAGAGGGACATCGAGATAACCAAACAGACTAGTGTGCTATATACCCGTCTATATAATTGATGCAGTTGGTCTTATAGCTACTAATGTGAGGACACTAGGGATATAGTATAGGTGCTCATTGGAGAATGAGTTCACTGATTGATCCGCTTATGGAATGCTAGATGGTTGATGCCTTATTGTTAGATAGCGATTCCGTAGTCCTAATAGTGTATATGGTCCTTAGACTTGAGACACCAAGGATGTCATGTATGAGTACTCCACTCTTTGATATCGGACTTACAAGTTTGGATATCTCAGATCTAGTACAATCGGTCATCGTGAGTGACAATCAACCTTACGAGGGCTATTGAGTGTCAATAGAGGATCATCCACTCTTAGCATCATAAGAGAAATATCCCATGTGTTCTTGCCTGAACAAATCCTTGGCAGGGTCATTCGGATTGAGAGAGAAAGATTTCTTTGGGAGAATCCGATTAGAGCGAGACTCGAGTAGAAACTGTATGGGTTTGACATCACCTTGCCTAATATACAATCTCTGGGATATTAGATGGATGAGGGACTATAGGTATACTGTAACTGAGGATAAACAGGTCCAATGGATTGAATGCCCTTGTATCATATCGGGACTATGGCATTGTTAAGCCCCCTAAATTTCATCCTCATTTAAGAGGTGTGAACCTAACTTAAAATTGATAATATTATAATTCAACAAACAATCCAATATCCAAACACACATTTGAGGCCACTAAGAAAATACTCAAGTTAAAATTCACTTCTATAATCCATAATTCATAAAACCTATGCAGTTTATAGTTATACTATCATATCACTTAATGATTCACAAAATCCAAAGCTAAACTCAACTAAACCATAACCACGATCATGAATCCATAAGCAATGGAATCTACATAATCAGAAAACCAACATGTACCACATGTTATATCATTACATAATTTAAACTTAACTTTCCTAAATCCCGATAATAGAGGTACTTTCCAAATTTTACCAAGGACCATCAATCTAGATTTGTCATTGATATGTTCATTACATACAAAAGGAACTTATACAACATCAACCTATCAAGTATGAAAGATTTGTTTCAACATCTTCTAGCAACTTTCCTAAAATCCCGATATGAGAGGTACTTTCCAAATATTTACAAGACACATCAATCTAGATTTGTCATTGATATTTCATTACATACAAAAGGAACTTATACAACATCAACCTATCAAGTATGAAAGATTTGTTTCAAAATCTTCTAGCTTTCCACTACCTCAACTTAATTTAGACATTTTAGCGAGCGATAAGCTATTCTGAAAAATTTATATAGTAACGGGGTGAGCATATAAGCTCAGCAAGTGACTAAAATATCTGTAGCAAAGAGAACAGTTTTCAAAGCAAATAACGTATCAAAATATAAAGTAGAGATACAAGATGAAATAGAAGCATGTTTTGTTTGAATGTAGAATTACAATATCATTTAGTTCGAAGTATGTTTCATTCATACAATCGAGGAAAGGTAATTGGAGCATATCATTATCATAAGGAGCATATCCATGACATATGGTATGTTTCAAGGCATAATGAAGACATATAAATATTTCGGAAACATATTAAAGAACAAAACATGAATAGAACCTCAAGTGTCACATGACGTTGCATTCATTTCATTCTTATCCAAAGCATGCATAGAAACATAGCCAAAGCTTTAGATAACATGTCAAACACATAGAAGGTGAAGTGGGATTCTAAACATAATATGGTACATTCATTTCTGAATGACCACTAAACATAAGTCTCCCACGTCTAGGAGTCCCATCCACCCACATCTGAGTGAAGTCATAGGGGGCTGGTAGAGCATCACGGGCTGTAAGCATAACTCCCTTTACTATTTCTAGTAAAGGTTTATATTTATCCCACAAACACCGGAGTACAAAAGGATAGTGAACAATAAAATTAGGACATATCGGAAACACATGCGAAACAATGGAATGCATGTGTCCATACGAAACATTGCAATACAAACATGAACTTTACAAAATAAATGCAGGTATACATATAATTGAAGGATAAAATTATATAAGAATTCAAGGCAATAATGTAAAGCTCAACTAAAGTAAGGGTTTGAGCTTAAATCAATTTACAAAGAGAAGAAACAAGAGGTGGTGAAATTGACCAAAGCTTGATTTTGGCAGAATTTGAGAGGCAGATAGTATGAATTATTTGGATGACCAATTATGCTCTAATTTATACAAAATAAGTGTCATTCGAAAATATGTCAATCTATTTTCATTTAAATCAAGTTTTGCAGGAATTAGAGTTTACAATAGGGAGTTACAAATAATTTTGTAGTGAAATGTCTGAAAACATCAGCTTTGTTTTACTGAATCCATAGGGTCGATAAAAACAGATGTTTTCAGTTTGCATTTTATTCTAAAATTTTCAAATCACATAAGAATAGAAAGAGGTTTGAGTCTAGTTTCTATTAGAACTCTTGCAAATTCTAAGCTTGGGGTTGATCTCTTTAGGGGATCGACCTCCTTGAAACTCTATAGGGGTTCCTTCCTCAAATTTCCTACACAAAGGCTGCAGAAAAATTCATCTATTATTTATCAAAAGAGGATGAATACATGACTATTTATAGGGTTTCTAAATCCTAACTCCTAATAGGACTCCTACTCAAGACTCCTACTCAATTAAGACTTCTACTCAGACCTACTCAATTAAGACTTCTACTCAAGACTCCTAATAGGACTCCTACTCAAGACTCCTATTCCTTTACAACTCCTAATTCTTCTTTAAGAAATAACCTCCAAACCCTAGCTGGCCTCTTCACCTCTTTAATAAGGGTCGGTTTAGGTAGGTTTTACATGAATGCCCCTATCAATTAGGACTCTCCTAGCTAGAGTCCTAACAGACCCGCCCTCTTCAAATCAGCCTTGTCCTTGAGGCTAATAATCCATGAATTTTGGGAATTTGATCTTCAAGTCATCATAGTTCTCCTAAGTGGCACCTTCTACTAGTAAGTTTGCCCATTGTATTAGCACTTCAGTAATGGGTTGTCATCATTGAGTCACGATCCGTCGATCAATAATGGCACTCAACTGGGTCTGGAGTTCTCCTTGGGTAGTCATATTTAGTGGGTGGCTTTGGGCTGTCTCCAAGCACCTGTTTATCACTTCCGTCTGGTCGTCAGTTTGTGGGTGATATGCTATACTCCTTTTCAATTTAGCACCTTGCATATGGAATAACTCTGTCCAAAATCTGCTCGTGAAGATGCAAGTAGAATTTGGCACAAGCACAATGCATCCCTTATAGCATAATTCTTTTGAGTCCCAATTGTAAGGAGCCACGGAGTTTAGTGCTTCCTCCAATTTTTTTATAATCTTACTAGTCTCTGGATCTTCTTGCCATTCCTTTTTAATATCCTTAAGGAAGTCACAGGTCGAAAGTGAAATGGTCGAAAATTCAGCTTGCTTGGGTAGCCGTGAAAGCGCATCTGCAACAACATTCTCTTTCCTCTATTTGTAAGTTATTTCATAATTATATCTAAGAAACTTTGTTATCTATTTTTGTTGCTCAGGGGAAGATATCTTCTGCTCCAAGAAATATTTTAGGCTTTTATGGTCGGTTTTGATTTGAAAGCATCGCCCAATCAAGTACGATATTCATTTAGCCACCGCATGCACAATCGCAAGCATCTCTTTGTCATAAATAGTCATTTTGAGATTGGAAGGAAATAATGTCTTACTAGTATAAGTGAGGGGGAGGCCATCTTGTATTAGTACAACACCAATTCCGACTCCGAAGGCATCAGCTTCAATAACAAAAGTCTTGTCGATGTCAAGCGTTGTCGTCACTACGGCTTTATGTTCGTTGAAGGCAGTGGTGGCTTTGTTTGACCATTGGAAAGTATCTTTTTTCAGCAAGGAAGTAAGTGGTGTACTAATCTTTCTATAGTTTTACATGAACTTACGATTGTAGCCTATTAAATCGAGAAAGCCATGTAGCAATTTTATGTTCCTCGAGGTCAGCTAGTTCTGTATTGCTCCAATTTTGGAGGGGTCCACTGCCACACCTTCCTCTGATATGATATGCCCAAGATATTCTATCTTCTTGTGAAGAAAGCAAAAATTCATAGTGTTCGTTGTGTGTTCGAAAGGCGGTTTTTATTATGTCTTCTTTGCACACTCATATTTGATGATACCCGGATCAAAAGTCCAGCTTTGTGAAGATTTGTGCTCCCTTTCATCTAGCAATTCATCTTCTATTGGAATAGGGTATTTGTCCTTGATGGTTATGCCCTTGAGGGTTCGGTAATCAATGCACATTCGCCATGTTTCATCCTTCTTTCGTACGAAGAGCACCGGTGAAAAGTAGGGGCTGCAATTTAGCCGAATAACTCCTATTTCAGGCATCTCTTTTACAATCCTTTCTATTTCATCCTTCTGCAGATATAAATGTTGATATATCCAAGTATTTACAGGAGGTTTACCCAGAAGAATTGGTATACAATGATCATGCCGACGGGCAAGAGGTAGGCTGCGTGGTTCGTCAAATATATCTAAAAATTCAGCAAGCAAAGGAAGTAGGTTTGGATCATCAAATTCTATTAGCTCTCTCTTAATTTGCTGCTTAAGTTGTACCAAAAAGCCACTGCAAGGTTTATGCAATACCTTCTCCATTTGTTGTGTGCAAATCGTCATTACGTCGTCTCCACGTTTCCCGTGTAGAATCACTCGTTTCCCTTTACTGTAAAATCTCAAAATTAGTTTCATAAAATTCTAGGAAACATCACCTAATGTTGTCAACCATTCAATTTTGAGCATGGCTTCATGATCATTAAGAGGGAGGAGGAAGAAATCTACAATTATCTCTTGGTCCTGCAGTAACAGTTTCTCCCGCCGGCGCCTACGATCACACTTCAAAATCTGTCCGTCGGTGAATTTGACATCAAACCTGCTATAATACTCAATAGGTAAAGCCATCCAGACAGCAACTTTACTATCTAGGAAGTTATTAGTGATGCCCATGTCGATGAGAACATTGATCGATTGTTGTTTGAGAAGGCCTTCAACTTTCATCGTTTGCGGGTTTGAGTAGTCGGCTAGTGCATGTACCATAACTTCGGTCGGTTGTGGCTCTTCTTCTACATCTTCTTCTTCATTATCAAGGCTCTCTTCTAGATATTCAATGACCTCTTCTTCTATGGTTTAATCATAAGAAGTCTCCATTTTCTACAGTGATGCTCGCGGCTCCACGACTCGTTGCGATGCCAACATAACTAATTCGTAGATCGCTCCCGAAGCTCTTCTCTTATCATCATTTTTGGTGCAGGGACTTGGTTGATAGTAGGGGGGGCTGAGAGCTTCTGTATTGCAGGTCGAGAAGCGATTCTAGTCCTTTGAGCTTCATGGTTCAATCGCTCCTCTTGATGTCGTGCGAAAGAGATGGCTGCCATAAGCATGTATGGTTGTCGTGCTTTAACTTTTCCTTGAATCTCCGGCTTTAAGCCCTCAATGAAGGTCCCCAATAGCTGTTTTTGAGACCAATCACTAGTTTGATTAGATAACCTTTCAAACCTAGTTTGGTACTCCCAAATGGTAAAGGTTTATCGGATCTTTGCTAGTTGTTCGTCAATGTTCTCATAATCAGTTGGTCCGAAGCGAATCAATAGTCCTTATTTGAATTGTCGCCATGAGAGGACTCCATGAGTATATTTAAACTAGTCAAACCACTGTATGGTATCCCTTTCAAGATGTATAGCTATAATTTCTATCATAGATGCATCCACAGTTTTATGATACCGAAAATATCGCTCTACGCACGAGATCCAACTAATCGGGTCTCCTTCTTCCCATCTAGGGAAGTCCACCCTCATGCATGGATAGTTGAGGTCAATCATAGAACCTCTCCTCTCTTGGAAGTCATCTCTTCGGGTGTGGTATGATTGGTTAGAGCTCTCTCCTTGATGTGATTTTTTCGGGCTTAGTAGTTGGCCCAAACTGAGTTCGGTAAAGAGAGTTCGAATCTTATCCTCCATTCACGCCTCCAAGGCTTCGAATTTAGCATTGATTGCCTCCTTAGATGCCATAGTATATGCCTCCAAATTTGTGATGTTAAGATCTCTCTTTTGTTGTCAGGTTAAAGGCATGTATAGGTTGAGAGAAGTGATGGTCGTAAGGGTTGGTGGATTGGTGGATGTAGGCTGCGATTTAGGCTTATTTTGTAGTTGTTTTGGGTGCAGTTTGAGAGTGTGGTTTGGTGGAGTTTTAGGGCTGTGGATGAAAATTTTAGATTTATGGTAGATGGCAACAAAGGTTTGATAGAAATCAGTGGAAGTTTGCTGCAGAATTGTGTTGTCTTGTAAGAGCAGAATTATCATCGAAGAAACAGCAGTTTCTTGACGAAATTTCCACCAAAAACTTAAGAGATTTGAGGAGGGAATTGACAACAAAATCTCAGTTTATATGACAGTAAAGATTTCCAATATAATCAAGAGAATTTTGGCAGTATAACAGCAGGGAAATTGGTGCAAGTTGCGATAACAGAATTCCCATCCAAAAATTTCAGCAGTTTGCGACGAAAATTTGTAGCAACACAAAATCGTTTTTAGAGATGACTTCCTCAATAGATCAATCTTAGATGGAAGCCAAGATAATCTATAAAGTGTATAAGAAAATTTGTTAAAAAAAGATTGCAAATAGATCAGTTAAGGCAACAATATGCGACTAAAATTTTCTGCAGCATAGATTTTTAAGTGTAGCAGATTGGACGGAAAAGATCAGTAGTTTATATTGAGAATTTTTTGACAAAACCAAAGGGAAATCTACTCTTAGGAAGTGTCAAAGCTGTCATAAAAAATTTATAGAGATTTAGATAGAAAAAACATAGTAGCAAGATCAAACAAACTGTACTATGCGGTTAGAATTCTGCAATGTATCTTTCGTCATAGAGATGAAAACTTTGCGACGAAAAGTTTATGCAGCAATATAGGAACTTTTTTTTTTTGTGAGTAAGGATAACTAAATTGTAGCAGCAGTAAGGTAGGAAACTAAAACTTGTTACAATTCACGGGGAGATCAAAAGATGATCTGCGGTGGTGGAGATGACGGCGAAATTTGGTGACGATCTTTTAAGCAATTGTGGGAATTGCTTTGGGTGGCTGTGGAGGGATGATGGATAGCTATGGAAGGGCAGCGAGATGCCAAGAACACTGCTCTGATATCAAGTGTTAGAACCCTTGCAGATTCTAAGCTTGGGGTTAATCTCTTTAGGGGATCGGCCTCCTTTGAACTCTATAGGGGTTCCTTCATCCAAGTTGCTACACAAAGGCTGCAGAAAAGATTCATCTATTGCTTATCAAAAGAGGATGAATACATGACTATTTATAGGGTTTCTAAACCCTAACTCCTAATATGACTCCTACTCAATTAAGACTTCTACTCAAGACTCCTAATAGGACTCCTACTCAAGACTCCTACTCAATTAAGACTTTTACTCAAGACTCCGAATAGGACTCCTACTCAAGACTCCTATTCCTTTATAACTCCTAATTCTTCTTTAAGAAATAACCTTCAAACCCTAGCCTCTTTAATAAGGGTTGGCTTAGGTAAGTTTTACATGAATGCCCCTATCAATTAGGACTCTCCTAGCTAGAGTCCTAACAATTTCCAATAAATTATACTTTGCATGAATCTGAGTTCCCAGTAGAAAGTTATAAGTAGTTAAGTAACAATAGGTCAGAAATTACAATCTCTGTTTTGCAAATCTATAGGGTTAATTTAAATAGAAGTGCATTTCAACTCCAAATCATTCAATCTATGTATCAAAATAAAGATCTTTGAGTCTACTTTCAAATGGATTAGGCTTTGCCTAAGTCAGAGTTGAGTACTAAAAGTTAGGTCCAAAATAATGCATAGAGGTCAAATTACTAAAAAATTACAGATTTATGTCTTTGTATTAAAACGAAAGAAATATCCGGTGCTAAGCTGAAATCTTTCGAATTATGTAGAATTAAAGTAAAATAGATATTAGGATTTCTATAGGATGGGGTTAGAACACTTGCCTTAGAAAAGTTTGATTCGCAAATGTGGGGAAATTGATGCAAAACCTCAAGCTCCTCTTCTTCTTCTTCTTCTTCTTCTTCTTCTTCTTCTTCTTCTTCTGCTTCTTCTTCTTTTTCTTCCCTTTTCTTCTCTTTTCAAACCAATGTTGGTTGTAGCTCTTAAGTTTTCCTCTTTTAATTTCACCTCTAATGCATTAGATTAGGCTAATACAAGGCTTGCAAGGTGGCAAGCATGTATGAAAAGTTCTTATGTGTCATCTATAGAACAAACATAGGTGGCAAGGTTAGCTAGTGACACATGTCCTATATTTTTTTTTAACTTAAATCTGAATCTTTTATAAATCATATCAAATTTCTAATATTCACATTTAGGTCCATAGCCATACACTTCTAATATAAAATTATTTAATACAAAAGAATTATTAGCTAATCCTCATATTTACAAACAATCATCTATAATTTTTTTTTTTTTTTTACAAAAATATGGGGGATGTTACACTCTCCCCTCCTTAAAAGAGAAATTTAGTCCTCTAAATTTACCATACCTCATTCGACGAAAAGATGAGGATAAGCTTTCTTCTTCAAAGGGTAATCTTTTATTTTATGATACAACTTTCCGCAAGCAAAACAGGCTCTAGTTACCCAAAAACATTGACTTGTTTCATGATTTAACCCATATCTTGCACATGATTGAGTCCTCTATGGTGACTTTTCTTCCTCAAATCTGGACATCTTGACCCTATTATAACTTATTTCAGATTTATTCCCTATCTTAGTTTTGCTAATAAACTTCTCCTTACCTTTCTTGTCCCTAATTTTCTGAATTTTCTCCAAGTCTCTTTTAATTATCAAAGCCCTTTCGACCATAGTAGCATAAGCTTAGAGTTTTAATGTTGATATCCGACTTCTTATAACTAGCTTTAGGTCCCTTTCAAATTTCTTTGCTTTTCTAATTTCATCATCAGTTATATGAGTGGCAAATCTAGAGAGCTAAGTGAATTTAGATTCATACTTTGCAACTATTAAATTTCCCTGGGTGAGATCCAAAAACTCCAATTCTTTCTGCTCTTTAATGCAATCTGAAAAATATTTATCGTTGAAATTTTCTACGAATACCTTCCATGTGATTGGCTCATATTTGATTTTAGAAATCCTTTTAATAATTCTCCACTAGGGCTTAGCCTCTTTTTCCAACATAAAGGCAGCAAGAGAAACCTTCTTATCATCAGGACAATTTAAGATGTCAAATATTTTCTCTATCTGCATTATCCATCATTCTACTACCATTGGATTAGGTTCACCACTAAAATTGGGAGGACTAAGCTTCTTAAATTGTTCAATTCCCAACCCAGTCTGGTTTGATATCCTATTTCCATCATCTCTTTCTTATTGTACTTGTTGTTGTATCACTTGTGTCATAGTCTCAAGATTTCTCATAATTCCACACAATTGATCAGTAGTAGATGCAATAGGAGAACTAGATGATCTCGTCATCCTCGCTTCCTAAAAACAACAAAAGAGAATTTTTTTGATCAATCTCTAAATAAAAGTCACTAAACCTCCAAAAAAAAAATTTATTGTGTATCTAGAGTATAAAAAAAAAATCTTAGTGATCCTCAAATCATGCTCTAATACCATACTGTCACACCCCCTAAATTTAATTCATTAAGGAGGTGTGAACCTAACTCAAAATTGATAATATTATAATTCAATAAACAATCTAGGAACCAAACACACATTTGAGGTCACTAAGAAAATACTGAAGTCAAAATTCACTTCTATAATCCACAATTCATAAAATCTGTGTAGTTTACAATCATACCATCATATCACTTAATGATTCACAAAATCAAAAGCCAACTCAACTAAATATAACCACATCATAAATCCATATGCGTGGGAATCTACACAATCAGAAAACCAACATGTACCACATGTTTATATCATTACACAATTTAAACTTAACATTTCCAAAATCCTGATATTAGAGGTACTTTCCAAATATTTACAAGATACATCAATCTAGATTTGTCATTGATATTTCATTATACACAAAAGGAACTTATACAACATCAACCTATCAAGTACAAAAGATTTGTCCCAAAATCTTTTAGCTTTCCACTGTCTCAACCCAATTTACACATTTTACCGAGTGATAAGCTATCCTAAAAAATTTATATAGTAACGGGGTGATGCAAAGGAGATACGGTTATCCTAAAAAATCTTCTAGCTTGGCTTTGGCATAGGAGATAAGGTTATGCTAGTATGAAACTAATCTCTCAAATCTCATCTAAAGAACTTGTAAGAGAAATTCCTCACATTAAGTTCGTTAAAGACAATTTGTGTGATGCATGTCAACTAGGAAAACAAATAAAAGATAGTTTCAAACCAAAGAACCAAATAAGCACCTCTAGACCATTGCAATTGATCCATATGGACTTGTTCCAACTAATTGCTACATCAAGCCTAGAAGGTAGCAAATACGCTTGTCATCGTGGATTATTATAGTAGATACACTTGGACTTACTTCTTGGCACACAAAAGTGATTGCTTTAGGTATTTTTCTAAGTTTTGTAAACTTGTTCAAAATGAAAAGGGTTTTATGATTTCATCAATTCGAAGTGATCACGGTGGTGAATTTCAAAACCATGATTTCCAAGATTTTTATGAATCTAATGGATATAACCATAATTTCTCTACTCTAAGAAATCCTTAACAAAATGTAGTAGTAGAAAGAAAAAATAGAAACTTACAAGAAACGACAAGATTCATGTTAAATGAACATAGCCTACCCAAATATTTTTGGGTTGAAGCTGTAAATACGATATGCTATGTCATGAATAGAGTTCTAATAAGACCATTACTTTCTAGAACTTCTTATAAGTTGTGAAACAACAAAAAACCAAACGTTTCATATTTTAAAGTTCTTGGATGTAAATATTTTATCTTGAAGGATAAAGATACCTTAGGAAAATTTGATGCAAAATCCAATGAAGAAATTTTTCTTAGCTATTCTTCTATTTTTAAGGCCTTTTATATTTTTAACAAAAGAACTTTGGTTATAGAAGAGTTTATTCATATTGTTTTTATTGAAATTTCTGAAGTGAAGAAAGATGATTTTGATGATGATCTTAATTTTGATGCTTTGAATTTCAATGAAACCCTTTCTCCATCTAGCAATTTAGATGCATCTTCTTCCGAAACATCCTTACCCAAGGAATAGAAGTATGTAGATGCTCATCCTAAGGAGCTAATCATAGGAGACACATCAAAAGGGGTTCAAACTCGTTCCTCTCTTAAATTTTTTTTGTGCCAATGTTGCTTTTCTCTCCCAAATTAAACATAAATGCATTGACGAGGCCTTGAAAGATGATTCATGGGTTATCACAATACGAGAATAGTTGAACCAATTTGAGAGAAATGATGTATGAAAGCTTGTTTCGAGGTCAAATGACAATTTAGTTATTGGTACTAAATGGGTCTTTAGATACAAGTAAGATGAAAATGGTATCGTAGTTAGAAACAAGGCTTGATTAGTGGCCAAGGGTTTCAACCAAGAAGAAGATATCAATTATAAAGAAACCTTTGCTCATGTGGCATAATTAGAAGCCATAAGGATGCTCCTTGTCTATGCTAGTAGTAATAATTTTACGTTATTTCAAATAGATATTAAAAGTGCTTTTCTTAATGTCTTTATTTCTGAAGAAGTTTATGTTAAATAACCTCCTAGATTTGAGAATGATAATTTCTCTAATCATGTGTTTAAATTGACTAAACCTCTTTATGAATTGAAACAAGCCTCTAAGGCTTGGTATGAGAGACTTAGCTCCTTTTTTATCTAAAATAATTTCTCTAAAGGCAAGGTCGATACCACATTATTTATTAAAAATTTTGAAAATAATTTTCTTATTATTCAAATTTATGTTGATTATATTATTTTTGGTTCCACGAATGAATCTTTATGCAAATCATTTGCCAAAAGTATGAGTCAAAAGTTTGAGATGAGTCTAATGGGTGAACTAACCTTCTTTTTAGGCTTATAAATCAAACAACTTAGTAATTATATTTTTCTTAGCCAAACAAAATATGCATTAGACTTGCTAAAATAGTTTAATATGGATAGCTCAAGGGCTATCAACACTCCTGTGAGTACCTCCACCAAGTTAGACATTGACGAAAGTGGAGAAAGTTTTGATAAAAAAGCTTATAGGGGTATAATAGGATGTTTACTTTACCTCACTACAACTAAACCAGATATCATGTTCAGTGTAGGACTTTGTGTTAGGTTTCAATATAATCCTAAGATATCTCATCTTAAAACAGTCAAAAGAATACTTAGATATCTTAAAAGAACCATAAATCTAAGATTATGGTATCCAAAATCAAAAAACCTTAAATTAGTTGCTCATATTAATGCAGATTTTGCTGGATGTAGATTAGATAGAAAAAGTACATCCGAAATATGTTCATTTTTAGGACACGCACTTGTCTCTTGGTCTTCCAAGAAACAAAACTTAGTTGCACTATCCAAGACCGAAGCCGAATATATTACGGCTAGTGCATGTTGTGCACAAGTTGTATGGATGAAAAATACATTGGAAGATTATAAAATTTATCTTAAGGATATTTCTATAAAATGTGATCATACAAGTGCAATATGTTTAATAGAAAATCTTATTAAACACTCTAGAACTAAACATATTGACATTAGGCATCATTTCATAAGAGATCATGTTAACATCCATGACATATCTTTAGAGTTTATTAATATAAAACATCAATTAGCCAATATCTTTACAAAACCTTTAAATGAAGCATAATTTGATTTTATAAGAAGGGAGTTAGGGATGTTAAATTGTTCGAATGCATGAATCTCGGATAACTCACGGCCAGCTCGATATTAGGCCTAGTGTTGAATCTCGGATTTTGTTGATGAAATTGATTGGTAAATTATTTGATCTAATCTATATGTTGAGAAAAGTGTGCAGGATTAACCATAATAGCATTAAGATATAAAGCAAATATTGTGCCGGAGTCAAGATCGAGATTTCATTGGGAGTTCGATAGTTCATCGGAAGTTCAGACGTTCGTCGAAAGTTTTGCCGGAAGTGACTGAGACATCTAAGTACATACTAAAAAAGCTCATGGAAACTCACCAAGAAGATCGTCGTAAAGTCTAGAAACTTGCCGGGTGTCTGTTGGAACATTGCCGAGAGATCATTGGAAGTTCACCGGAAGAACGTCGAAAGCTCGCTAGAGGAAATCAAGACTAACCAAATTTGTTTTGCTTAGAATATGTCTTAAGAGTCATAGTTAGCATATTATTAGAGTGTGATTTGGGAGGTAATCCCATCAGCTCTGTTAAGGGCCAACTGGGCGCGAAGTTAGGCTGGTTTGGGCTAGATTTAAGTCCCAACCAGGATGTTGGACCCTGTTTAGGGATGGCACTGCCAGACTATGGTGGTAGCACCACTTGGGACTCCGTCTCCTAAGTGTTGTGGGCAGTGGTATCGCCCAGAGTAGGCAGTGGTATCGCCAACAGTTATTCCCTGCCAACGGTGGTACCGCTTGTTAGGCGGTGGTACCACCAAAGCTCGGTCTCCGAGCTCTGTCAAGCGGTCGTATCGCTCAGATTGAGTAGTGGTGCCACCATGTTAAGAGAGGCAAATTGATTAAAGTAGGAAGAATCATGTTGGGCTGGCGTGAACATGTCAGAATATTGGACGTCGGGCCAGAGGAATAGTCGAAGTGTCGACAGAAGACTTTGGGCCAAGAATTCAAGCATTGAGCCTAGAAGAACGGACATTACGCCAAGAAGATCAGAGTTGTGGAGGTCAACATGTCGATTGGGCAAAGGCTGCAAAAGAGGATGATATGCCAAGGATCAGATAAAGCACCGAAAGACCCAAATGATATGCCGGCGAACACATGATTAGTACTTGTAATAATTTGCCTAGATCGAGTTAGGTTAAGTTCTAATTGGGTTGGAATTGGGCCAACTATATTAGGGGCTAATTGGGCCTAGGCTTGGGCTATGTTGGGCGAAATGAAAGGCTTAAACAATGACCCAACAGGTGGCACCATCGTGGCATAGTCTCCAAGAATATGTCAAGCGGTGGTACCGCCAAACTAGGTGATGGTACCACCTAGTGTTAGTGTCAGGTGGTGGTACGGCCAATCTAGGCCATGGTACCACCCAAACATAGTCTCCCAAGTGGTGATACCGCTAGATTAGGCGGTGGTAACACCTAGTGTCAATGCTGCAGGCGGTGGTACCACTAAGCACAAGCGGTGGTACTACTAGGACCCGGGAAATCCGGGATAGACCTTTTTAGCCTTTAAGTTTGAATCAACATAAGGCCTATAAATACTCCTCTCATCTTTGGGTAGCACACACAAGCACAGAGAGTTTAAAAGAAAGAAAATGCTACTGTAATCTTGTGTGAACTCCTATCAAACTCTAAGTGTTAGTAAAGTCTAAGAGAGGAGGTTGTGGGGGTTGTAAAGGTTCTCTCTTGAACCCGTCAAAAGGAGAATCGAGTTGTAAGGGTAGTTGATCTTCGCCCATTGAAGGAAGATCATTATTGGATGCCGGTGGCCTCGATAAAAGGGGAATCGGTGGAGTGAATGTAGGTCACAACGACCAAACTACTATAATTCAGTTTGCATTTCTGTTTTGCTATTTGCCTTAACTACAAACTACCTTACTTGCTTTACATGCACTACACTCTTTTATTTGCTTTCAAGTTAACATCTTCTGAAACGGGTTTAATTGCAATGAGATTTTTGAACTGATGTAATTTTTATCCGCTACAGTAATTCACCCCCCCACCCCCCTCCCCTCTCAATGTCGACTCGTTCCTAACAGTTGGTATCAAAGCCTCGTTATTTCTCATTTAGTTTAACACCCAAGAGAAATAGCTCCTTTTGGATTTCAAGAGGGTTTTTCAATCATTCGTCCTCCTATGTTCAATGGGATGAACTACACTTATTGAAAAACTCGAATGAGAGTTTTCTTGCTTTCTATAGATTTAAATTTATGAAATATTATTGAAAATGGATTTAAGAGGTCTTCTCTTCCAATGAAAGATTGGAATGATTTGGAGAAGAAGACTTTTTCTTTGAATACTAGAGCTATGAACGTTCTATTTTGTGCTTTGAGCAAAATTGAGTTTAATCGTGTTTCTACTTACGAAATGGCTTTCGATATTTGACATACTCTTGAAACAACACACGAAGGCACTAGTAGAGTAAAAGATTCAAAAATCAATCTTTTAATGCATGATTTTGAACTATTTCGAATGAAACTAAATAAGACTATCGGAGACATCCATTTTACAAATGTCATCAATAGTCTAAAAGCACTTGGTAAAAGTTTATCGAATCATGAACTTGTTAATAAAGTTTTACGTTCACTTTCTAAAAATTGAGATTATAAAGTAATGGCCATTCAGGAGGCCAAGAATTTGAATACTTTCCCTCTCGAAGAACTTATCGGGTCTTTAATAACTTATGAAATGAGTTGTATGGCACAAAATGAACATAAGAATAACTTTCCAAAGATCAGGAAGGATTTGACACTTGGAACAAAAGAATACCATTTGAGCGAAAGCTCAAGTGATGGTGAACTTGAACTTCTCACAATAAAGCTTAAAAAATTTTTAAAACCAAAATAAAAAATCAAAGAACATAATTAAACTTAAAAAGAACACAACTACTTGCTATGAACGCAAAAAGAACGAAGCACTTTGGGACAAATCGAGTTCATCCAAAGATGAAGAACGAACCAACAAAGGTGAGGTGGTAAACTACGCCTTAAGACAATAAGGTAATCAAATCCCCTTTGCTTTATTTTGAAATTACATGATGTATTTCCTGAATTATTTTTTAATTAGATTAGAAAAATTATATGTAAATTATTTAAAAATATAAAAATTAGGATAATGCTTATCTTTCTAGTGATTTGGAAAATGATACTGACAATTGCATGTTTTATGAAAATACAACAAAATGTTACAATTAAATCTAGTAATTAATTTCTTGTATGTTATAAACAATTATGTGTATTGTGATGATTTTGTATTGCTTTCCGAGTTTTGTTGGATGGTTTTTATATGAAAAATGTGAGCATAATTATATGAAATCAATCACATAAAATGAAACACATAAAAAGAAAAATATATTATTATTGGAATTAAAATGATAAATCAAATCTCTTATTTAAATAAACAATAATGTGTATCATGTTGATTTTCGTATTGATTTCTGACTTTGATTGAAAATGCTCAATGAAATCATGCTTGTTGTTTTAATGAAAGTTTTGGTACGATGTTTGATGACTTTATTCTATGCATCAGATTTTTGAAGTCATACATGATGATGTTTGTGATTTAATGATCTTGATGATTTTTATGATAAATCTTGTACTTTCATTTTAAATGATGATATATGTTTTGATTTGACAAAAAAGAACAAAGACATGATTGAATGAAATCAAATCACTTAAATGAAACAACTAAAAGGGACTGCATTTTGAAAATAAATATTTGTATCATATTTGATGATTTTATATTTTGAAACTATGCATGATGAGTTGAAATAATAATGGTTTGAATGCATGAATCGACAATTTTTTTTTTTACAAGAATCATGATTCCTTCACTTGATACTCTAAATTTTTTTTATGATTCATGATAGATTGAGACATTATACATGAATCTAGTTCTCATGTGAATCTATTTACCTTTATTAAATCTTCCGAAAAGTGATTTTGATGATTTGAATTTGAATGAAAATTTTTCAACCGAATCATGAACTTTCTTTTCGATTTCTCTCCTTGAGCTATCATTTATGAGAATCAAAATATTTTCTATCTTTGATGATTTCTTCTTACCATTTACTAAAGAAGAGACTTATACAAACAAACTATGATCTTGATAATGGTTTGTAATGATTTGAAATTATGCATGTTATATGTTGAACATTTAAAACCATGTTTTGGTATCATGCATATCTAAGAAATATTGATTTGACAAATTGAATGAGTTGAAAATGAATGATAATTTTTCTCTTGATTATAACTTGTGATATATATTTTTATATGAATCATCATCTTGATTTCTCAATATTTGATACATGATATTTTTCTATGAATCAAGATTTTCATACTATGATTCTTCTTGGTATTCACTAAAAAGGATGTATTCAAATTAACCATGATATGCTACTTGACATCTTGATAATTTATGACTTAAGTTTTGTTATGCATTATTCCCCTCTTTTTCATTCTTATTTACAATGATAAAGTGGAGAAAAGAAATCACTAGCATTTTAAGAGATCAATAAATTTATTTATTTCATTTTGAATCTCTTGCAAGTGATTTTGATGATCTTGATTATTTGAAGTCGAATGTTTAGTACCAATAATTATAAATTAATAAATACTTAAAAATATTGATTTAATGTTTAGTATCATGAATGCTTTAGTATCATGCATGAGAGAAATGATTGGTCTCATGAATGCTTTAGTATCATGCATGAGAAAAATGATAAATGTTTGGTATCATGATCAAAATGATTGATTTAATGCACGAAATGATAAATGTTTAAAGATTTTAATGTCTTCGTATCATGTATGATATGCCCATAGTGATGATTGATTTATTTTTGGTATCATGCATACAGTAAGGATGATATGTAAGGTTTTGAAATTGTGCATGTTTTAATTTGAAACTATAATGATGTACAAACATATTGAATTAAGAATGATACTTTATCTTTGTCATGATTTAGAAATTGATATAAAGGAAAAAAGAATTACAAAATTGTATTCTTCTCTTATTTTTGACAATGACAAAGGGGGAGAAAAGTTGCTAATTTGCACATCATAAAGAGAAGCTAAAAGCTTGCTCATCTCAAAAGATGCAAAACTTTGCCAACTTTCGTATATATGAAATTTGCTAGCTTACATGTTCTAAAATATTATAAAATTCACTAGCTTACATTATGTAGAACTTTCTTGAACATCACCAAGAGTTGCTATCTTACAATCTCAAGAGAAACAAAAGTGATATCTTGCTTATCTCAAGAAGTAATACTTGCAACTTGCACATTGCAAAAGAATTGCTAGCTTGCACTCTTCAACAAGAGACAAAAATGCTATCTTGTATTCTTTTTCGAAATATTGCTAGCTTAAACATTGCAAAGAAAAGCAAACATGCGAAACTCTGCAAACATGCTAAACATTGCACATCTCTAAAACTTGCTAACTTGCATGATAATAAAACTTCATATTATGTTTATTATGCAATGATTTGAACTTGTATGTCTCAAACACTTGATAATTGAACTTCTCCTTTTTGTTGATGACAAAGGGGGAGAAGTATAATGTTATGCATGAATTTATCATGACATGTTGTTTGGATGTCTGAATCCAAGGTTCTATCAATAGAGCATATTGATAGAGGGAGTTAAGGTTAACTCTATCATCAAAAAAGGGGTAATTGTTGAATCTCAGATTTTGATGATAAAACCAGTTGATAGTGTTGATCTATTGTGCATTTAGTGATGTATGGCTAACAATGATCAGGAGAGGCAAATTGATTAAAGTAGGAAGAATCATGTTGGGCCAGAGTGAACATGTCAAAATATTAGACGTCGAGCCGGAGGAATGGTTGACGTATCGGCAGAAGGCTTCGGGCCAAGAATTCGGGCATCGAGCCTAGAAGAGCGGATATTGCACCAAGAAGATCGGAGTTGTGGAGGTCAACATGCCAATTAGGCAAAGGCCGCAAAAGAGGACAATGTGCCGAAGGATCGGATGAAGCGCTAGAAGAACCAATGATATGCTAGACAACACATGATTAGTGCTTGTAATAATTCACCTAGATCGAGTTAGGTTAAGTTCTAATTGGGTTGAAATTTGGCCAACTCAATTAGGAGCCAATTGGGCCTAGGCTTGGGCTGTATTGGGCTAAGTGAATGGCCTAAATAGTGACCCAATAGGTTGCACCGTCGTGGCACAATCTTTGAGACTATGTTAGGCGATGGTATCATCTAGTGTTAGTGTTAGGTGGTGCCAATCTAGGCAGTGGTACCACCCAAACACAGTCTCCCAAGCGGTGGTACTGCCCAGTGTCAATGCTGCAGGTGGTGGTACCGCCCAGCACAAGCGATAGTACAGCCCGAACCCGGGAAACCCGGGATAAGACCTTTATAGTCTCCAAGTTTGAATCAACTTGAGGCTTATAAATACCCCTCTCATCCCTGGGCAACACACATAAGCACAAAGAGTTTAAAAGAAAGAAAATGCTACTGTAATCTTGTGTGAACTCCTCTCAAACTCTAAGTGTTAGTGAACTCTAAGAGAGGAGGTTATGGGGATTATAAAGGCTCTCTCCTGAACCTATCAAAAGGAGAATCGAGTTATAAGGGTAGTTGATCTCCGCCTATTGAAGGAAAATCATTAGTGGATGCAAGTGGCCTTGATGAAGGGGAATCAATGGAGTAGATGTAGGTCACGATGGCCGAACCACTATTATTCGGTTTGTATTTCTGTTTTGCTATTTACCTTAACTGCCTTACTTGCTTTACATCCACTACACTCTTTCGTATACTTTCAAGTTAACATCTTTCAAAATGGGTTTAATCGTAATAATATTTTGAACCTATATAATTTTTACCCACTACACTAATTCATAACAGTGTTGACTCATTCATAACAGGAATCACAAGGAGTTGTGATCGGCAAGAGTTGCCTACCTTTCAGGCTTAGTATAATTGGTTGAGTCCCTCAAGATTACACTAAGACGTTGATTAGATCTTGATCCCCACTAGAAGTCTGTCGGAGTCTTCCATTTCATGTGCTGAGGGTGTCGCGTGACTAGCCAATAAAATAGTGGGAGCATATTAAGATAGAAGTCTATAGCTTGATTATTTATTTTTTATAAAATCTACATGTTATTTATTTTTGTTGTATCTTTCTTTTAAACAATTATTGCTTTCAAATCCTTTACATGGCATACTTGACGTCAACCACCTCACTGGTCCAAACTATATGGATTGGCTCCGCAACTTGAGAATTGTTCTCACGACAGAGAAAATCATGTATGTCCTTGATACAATGATTGTAACATCCCTCGTTTCTAAATTTTCATATAAGTTTTAATTATAATGTAAGTATCCATTTTAAATTTGATAGATGAGCCTAAATATAATTCTGGGGACCTATTTGAAATAGAAAAAATAGATTCTGAGGACCTATTTATAAACCTTGAGGACCTAATCATAAATATAATAATACAAGGACTAAATTACAAAATGTATAAAATTACAAATCCCACCGCTTAAGCCTCTCTACCTTCGTTCTCAAGGAACCTGAGAAGGCAGCTGCATGGAAGAACAGAGGAAGGGAGAAAGAAGAAAAAAAAAAGGGGAAGAAGAGCAAGAGAAATTTGGGGTTTTGGGTATTTTTTGCTCAAATTTTCTCATTTGGGGTCAAAATTTCTCAAAGGCAAGTGTTCTAACCCCATCCTATAGAAATATTAGTCTCTATTCTCATATTAATTCTGAATAACTTGAACAATTTCTCCTTAGAACCATATATTTCTCTTGTTAGACCCAAAACTATAGATCTGGAATTTTTTGGTAAACTCACCCCTGTAGATTGTTTCAGTCATAATATTTAGCATCAAAGGTGAATTTAGGAAAGACCTTATTAATTTGACATTAGACTCATATACCTTTCTTTTGACACTAATTTTGAAAATTTTGGATATCGAATACTTACCCAAACTCCTGTTTCAAATGAGCCTATGGATGTTGTAAAACAGGGATCAAAATTTTTGACCTTTCGATACTAAAATGCCTATAAGTCCCTGTTGGAAATTCTAATTTGTACCAAACTGACTTCACCTGAAACTAGGCTTCTAGCTCTTTCTTTTGATATATAGATTGAAAATTTTGGAATTCAAATGCCTATCTTATTATCTATTGAAACTGACTCTATGATTTTTGTAAAACAGTGATTTTTGTTTTTAACCTTTGGTTACTAAATCAATGGTAACTCCTTGTTGGAAACCTTGTTTCATATGAAACTTATTTCATCAGAAAATAGATTGATATATCATTCGATAATAGTTTTTTTTAGGGTATTGGAGCATAATCGATAATCAAAAGTATTTGTTCAATGTGCCTCTCGAACTTTGTCAAAAATCGAGCTTGGGTTGATTTCTCATATTCTGTTTTCATTCGTTTGGAAATAGATTTGCATTCAGTTTCCTTCACTCAATTAAGGTTTAAATTAATGCTTGAATTCTGGTTTATGCTTGTCTATAAGTTATTTACATTCTTGAACCATATTGTGTAACGTTTATGCTATAACATATTGACTCATATAGGCACATGTATATTCCCTTGTTCCGCATTTGCTTTCGATATGTGCCTGATCTAGTTTCATCTCTTTGGATATTAAATTCATCTAACCTTCTTATTTGAATTGAGCTAAATATGATTGCTTGGGATCTGTGTGTACTCTTGCTTTCATTTTCTTTCAAATCTAAATACACTTGTGAAAGGTTATTTGCTTGCATCATATTGACTCGTAAAGGCACATGTATATTTTGTTGTTCCGCGTATGCTTCCGATATGTGCTATTTATTGTTCATACTACCCTTTTATACTTTGGTGTTTGTGGGATAATTTGAACCTTTGCCAGAAATGGTAAAGGGAGTTATGCATAGAGCCTGCGATGCTCTACCGGCCCCCTTTGACTTCACCTAGACGTGGGTGGATGGAGCACCTAGACGTGGGAGACTTATGTCTGGTGGTCATTCAGAAATGGATGAATCACATTTTGTTTGTGGTCCCACTACACCTTCTATATGTTTGATATGATATCTAGAGCTTTAGTTATGTATTTTTGTATGCGCTTTAGATAAGAAAGATATGAATGTAACGTCAAATACGACGTTTCAGCTTCTATTTCGTATCAATCTTTGATATGTTCCGAAATGCTCGTATACCATTGATATGCTTTGAAATATTTCATATGCTATTGATATGTTTTGGAATGTCCTTTTTGCCGTTCATATGCTCAGAAATCTTTCATACGTCATTGATAAGCTCCAAAACGTTTCATTGGTTACTAATATGCTCCAATTACTCTATGCTCCATTTGTTATGAACCAAATATGTGTGATTGGAATGACATTTGTGATTCTGCACCTAGTGAGATTTCGTCTATGAATTCTTTTTAATTTGCCTTGTATTTTGAAACCTTATTTGTTTGGAAGTTATCCTCTTTTACCATGGATATGTTAGTCATCTACTGAGCTTTATATGCTCACTCCATTACTATATAATTTTTTTAGGATAACTTGTCGCTTGCTTAAATGTTAAAATTGGGCTGAGGTAGTGGAAAGCTAGAAGATTTTGGGTAGATCTTTATTAGTATACATGTTTTGTCATATAAGCACACTCTACGACTAATGAAATGTTGACAGTGAATCTAAGCTTGTGGATTTTGTATATGTTTAAAGAACCTCTCATGTTTAGGATTCTAGAATGTTAAGTGTAATTTGTGTTATGATATGAACTTGTGGTAAACGTTGGTTTTGTGATTGTATAGACTCCCATACTTGTGAATTTATATTATGGTTATTATTTTGGTGAGTTGGGTTTAGATTTTATGAATCGTCGAGCGATGTGTTATATGATTATAAACTACATAGGTTTTATGTATTGTTAGATGTTTGAATGTTTTTAGTATCCTCAAATGTTAGTTTGGATCCTGGATTTATTTATGATGAAAAATTTAATTTTATCAATATTTTTAAGGGGCATGACAGAGGTGGTATCAGAGCATGATTTGAGAATCACTAAGAATTTTTTTGATGTACTAGATGAAAAAAAAAAGGAGGTTTATTGACTTTCATTTAGAGATTGATCAAAAAAATCTTTCTTTTGATGTTTTAGGAAGCAAGGATGACGAGATCATCTGGTTCTCTTATTATATCTACTGTTGATCAATTAAGTGGTATCATGCGGACTTTGGAGACTATGGCACAAGTGATGCAACAACAACAACAACATGTCCAACAAGGAAGAAATGATGGAACAGGGACATCAAACCAGACGGGGTTGGGAATTGAACAGTTTAAGAAGCTTAGTCCTCCCAGTTTTAGTGGTGAGTCTGATCCAATGGCGGCAGAACGATGGATGATGCAGATAGAGAAAATATTTGATGTCTTAAATTACCCTAATGATCAAAAAGTTTCTCTTGCTACCTTTATGCTGGAAGGAGAGGCTGAACACTGGTGGAGAATGACTAAGAGGATTTTTGAAGTCAAGCATAAGTCAATGACATGGAAGGTATTCAAAGAAAAGTTTAACGATAAATATTTTCCAGATTGTATAAGAGAGCAAAAAGAATTGGAGTTCTTGAATCTTATCCAGGGAAATATGATGGTTACAAAGTATGAATCTAAATTCACTAAGCTCTCTAGGTTTGCCACACATATGACTGATGATGAATCTAGAAAAGAAATAAGGTTTGAAAGGGGATTACGGCCAGCAATAAGAAGTCGAATGTCAGCCATAAAGCTACAAACATATGCTGATGCGGTAGAAAGAGCTTTGAAAATTGAAAAAGACTTGGAGAAAATTTAAGAAATCATGGGCAAGAAAAAAAAGGATAAATTTACTAGCAAAAGTAGGAGAGAAAATGAATATGAAGCTAGTAACAAGAGGATTAAAACATTTAGATTTGAGAAAGGGAAACCACTATGGAGGACTCAGTCATGTGCAAAATGTGGATTAAATCATGAAACAAGTCAATGTTTTCAGGTGACTGGAGCCTGTTTTGCTTGTGGAAAGTTGGATCATCAAATAAAAGATTGCCCTTTGAGAAAGAAGAAAGAGCCATTGTCTCCTAGACCCTCGGCTCATGCTAGAGTGTATGCTATCACTGAACAAGATTCTAAAGCTTCTAAATCAGTGGTTGAAGGTATTCTTCATGTTTCTAAAAGAAATGCAAAAGTTTTGTTTAATCCCGGTTCCAACTTATCTTTTGTTTCACAATACTTTGCTTGTCACTTGGATGTTCTACCTAGACCCCTGGATTATATTATATATGTAACAACTGCTGTTAGGGATTCTTTGGCAACAAATTTGGTTTACCCATCTTGTTTGATCTCTATTGGAGAACACGAACGCCTTGCTAATTTGATTCTCCTAGAGATCCAAGGTTTTGATATTATACTTGGCATGGATTGGTTATCTTCTCATCACGCTAGTATTGATTGCTACACAAAAATACTTACCTTCTGCATACCAGATCAGCCTATATTTTACTTTGAGGGCATTAGGCATGATTTGCCTCCTTGATTGATATCAGCACTTCAAGCTTATTATCTTATGCAGAAGGATTGTTTTTGTTATATGGTGTGTGTAAAGGAGCATCCAAATCAGGAAACTCATCTAGATAAAATTTTAGTGGTCAAAGAGTTCCCTGATGTATTCCTAGATGACTTGCCTGGTTTACCTCTAGATAGAGAGGGTGAATTTGCTATTGATCTGGTCCCCAGTACAACCCCAATATCTAAGCCTCCTTATACAATGGCACCACTCGAGCTAGAGGAATTAAAGAAGCAACTACAAGAATTATTAGATAAGGGTTTCATATGACCCAGCATTTCACTGTGGGGTGCTCCGGTACTATTAGTGAAGAAGAAGGATGGAACATTGAGGCTTTGTATTGATTATAGACAATTGAATCAAGTGACCATCAAAAACAAGTATCCCATACCTAGAATTGATGATTTGTTTGATCAATTGAAGGGTGCACAAGTATTCTCTAAGATTGACCTGAGGTCAGGTTATTATCAGTTGAAGATCAAGGAGGAGGATATTCCAAAAACAACTTTTAGAAACCGATATGGTCACTATGAATTCTTGGTGATGCCTTTTGGTTTGACTAATGCCCCTGCAGCTTTTATGGAACTAATGAATAGGATATTTCAACCACTCTTGGATGATTGTGTAATTGTATTCATTGATGATATATTGGTGTATTCAAGGAGTAATCAGGAGCATGAGGAACACTTAAGAAATGTATTGTCCATACTAAGAGAAAAGAAGTTGTATACAAAGTTTAGCAAATGTGAATTTTGGTTGAATGAAGTTGCTTTCTTAGGCCATGTGATTTCAAGGAAGGGTATATCTGTTGATCCAAAGAAAGTAAAAGCTGTAGTTAAATGGGAAGTACTAACAAATATAATAGAAGTTAGAAGTTTCTTAGGCATGGCAGGTTATTACAAGAGATTCATGGAGGGATTTTCTCGAATCGCTCAGCCTCTCACCAAACTCACTAAAAATAATGTGAAATTTGTATGGGATGATGATTGTGAGCAAAGTTTTCAAGAATTAAAAAGAAGATTGACTAGTGCCCCTATTCTCACTATTCCAAGTGGTAGTGAGGGATTTGTAGTTTATACTGATGCTTTAAGAAAGGGCCTAGGATGTGTTATGATGCAGGAAGGGAGAGTGATTGCTTATGCTTCTAGACAACTAAAAGTTTATGAATTGAATTATCCAACTCATGATTTGGAATTGGCAATAATTATTTTTGCCCTAAAGATTTAGAGACATTATTTGTATGGGCGGCAATTTGAAATCTTTATCGACCACAAGAGTTTGAAATATATTTTCACTCAAAAAGAGTTAAACATGAGGCAGCGAAGATAGATAGAACTTCTAAAGGATTATGATTGTGCCATCTGTTATCACCCGGGCAAAGCCAATGTTGTGGCTGATGCACTTAGTAGAAAATCTACAAATTTTATGGCTAGTTTAGTCGTGAAGCAATGGAAGTTATTAGAAGAAAATTTTGATTTGAATACTATGAGGAAAGAGCAAGACTCAATGATATTGATGGCCTCTATTCAAGTGCAATCTGATCTTACTCAACAAATTAAAGAAGGACAATTACGAGATCCACATTTAATCTACTTGAGGAATGAAGTAGAAAAGGAATTGAAGCCAAAATTTCAAGTTTCAAAAGATGGCCTATTGAGATTTGGGGATAGAGTATGTATACCAAATGAATCAGATATCAAGAATCAAATCCTAAAGGAAAGTCATACTTTAAAGTACACCATGCATCCTGGGAGCACTAAGATGTATAGAGATATCCAAAGTCATTATTGGTGGGAAGGCATGAAGAAGGAAATTGCAATGTATGTATCAAAATGTCTGACTTGTCAGCAAATTAAAGGAGAACACCAAAGACCTGGAGGGTTGTTGCAACCTTTAGACATTCCTGAATGGAAATGAGAATGTGTTACCATGGATTTTGTTTCAGGACTACCCAGAACCTCTAGAAAGCATGATGCTATTTGGGTTATCATTGATAGGTTAACAAAATATGCATATTTCCTACCGACTAATATGACTTATTCACTTAACAGACTTGCAGATTTATATGTCAATGAAATAGTAAGACTTCATGGTATTCCAAAGGAGATCATCTTTGATAGAGACTCCAGATTTCTCTCTAGATTCTAGAGAAGATTATAGGAATCTATGGGCACTAAAGTCAAGTTTAGCACGGCATATCATCCTCAAATTAATGGTCAGTCAGAAAGAACAATTCAAACACTTGAGGATTTGCTTAGAGCCTATGTTATGGATTGGAAAGGTGAATGAGATAAAGATATTGCACTTATTAAATTCACTTATAATAATAGTTATCATTCAAGTATTCAGATAGCTCCTTATGAAGCTTTATATGGGCGAAAGTGCATAACACCTATATGTTGGGAGGAAGTTGGTGATAGAAAGTTGTTAGCACTAGACAAAGTACAAGAAACTACCAAGAAAATTCAAGTTATAAGGAAAAGGTTGAAAACTGCTCAGAGTCATCAAAAGAGTTATGCTGACAATAGAAGGTTAGATATTGAGTTTGAAATCGGAGATTTTGTGTTCTTAAAGGTCTCCCATTCTAAAGGCATTATAAAGTTTGGGAAGAAAGGAAAGTTAAGCCCAAGATTTATTGGACCTTTTGAGGTCCTTGAGAGGGTTGGTTCTATCGCTTATAGGATTGTCTTTTTGAATCTCGGATTTTGATAATGAAGTCAATTGTCATTTGTTATCTAATCCATATGTTAAGATAAGTGTGCAGGATTACCTACGATGAAAGTAAGACATGCAGTAGGAGTTGCGCCGAAGTCAAGACTATGATCACGTTGGGGGTTCGAGAGTTCGACGGAAGTCCGGACGGTCATCGGAGGTTCTGCGAGAACAAATCCGAGAAGTCCAGGAGCTTGCCAAAGAAGCTCATCGGAACTCGCCAAGTGGATCGTCGCAGTCTAGGAGTTTGCCGGAAGTCCGCCGGAGCATCGTCGAGGGTTCGTCGGATGATCGTCGGAAGTTCGCTGGAAGCTCGACGGAAGAAGCGATTGACGCACCGGAGCAAGTTGCAGTAAATGTCTTGAAAAATATCGTAGTTAGCATAATGATTAAGTTAGAAATGGGAGGTGATCCCATTAACTTAATCTTGGGGCAATTGGGCCCTTGATAGACCCAAATTGGGCCGAATGGATCAGCCCATTTGAACCCAGATTCCCTGGCCAGTGGTGGCACCGCCTGGGTCGGCGGTGGCATCGCCCAGCAGCCGAGCCTCGGAGTGAGGCTGGGCGGTGGTACCGCCCCTGTCAGGTGGTGGCACCGCTTGGGCTCAATCTCCGAGTGAGATTGGGCGGTAGCACCGCCCCTGTCAGGCGGTGGCACCGCCTGGGCTCAGTCTCCGAGTGAGACTGGGCGGTAGTACCGCCCCTGTCAGGCAGTGGTACTGCCCGAGCTTAGTCTCCGAGTTCTGTCAGGCGGTAGTACCGCCCATTTATGGCGGTAGTACCGCCAGGACCCCGAAAACATGGGAAATGACATTTTTGAGCTCCAAATTAAAATCAGTTTGGGGCCTATATAAACCCCACCCTTTCATGCATGAAAGGGCACCGAAACTTAGCATTAATTCTGAGATTTTGAGAGCTTAAAAGTATTGTAAAAGGCTAGAAGTTCTTCTCCCTCTTTTCTTCGAAGTTTTGATCATTCAAGAGAGGAGTGAAAAATTTGTAAGGGTTGTCTCCTAAGCCCGTCAAAAGGAGTGAAACTGTAAAAGGGTGGTTGGCCTTCGCCTATTGAAGGAAGGCCTCTAGTAGACGTTAGTGACCTCATCGAACGAGGAAGCCAAAAGTGGATGTAGGTCAAGATTGACCGAACCACTCTAAATCTCGGTTTGCATTTACATTCTGTTCTCTATCTTAACTGCAACTACTTCCATAGCTTTACTTTAACTCCACTTTACTTGATCTTAAGTTAAAGCAATTTCCGATTCGACTTTCATACTGAAATCGTTCTTATCATACGAACGTCGTTTTAAATCGTCAAAAGTTTTTCGCTGCACTAATTCACCCCCCCCCTCTTAGTGCTCTTGATCCTAACAATTGGTATCAGATCGGGGTTAACTCTCAATCGGATTAAAACCCAAGAGAGATGGCATACGTCGAAAATCAAGAGGGCTACTCTATTACACGTCCACCCATGTTCAATGGGGCAGACTACACCTATTGGAAGACCCGAATGAGGATCTTTCTTATTTCAATAGATTTTGAACTTTGGAATCTTGTCGAAAATGGATTTTCGAAGTCTTCTCTTCCAATGATCGATTGGAATGAATTGGAGAAGAAGACTTTCGCTCTTAATGCAAAGGCTATGAATGCCTTATTTTGTGCGCTTGATAAAAATGAGTTCAATCGTGTTTCGGTTTGTGAAAGCGCATTTGATATTTGGCATACACTCGAAGTGAAACCACGAAGGCACAAGTAGAGTGAAAGAGTCAAAAATCAATCTTTTGATTCATTCTTTTGAACTTTTCCGAATGAAACCGAGCGAGACTATTGGCGATATGTACACCCGTTTCACGGATGTCGTCAATGGTCTAAAAGGACTCGGCAAAAGTTTTTCGGATTTTGAGCTCGTAAATAAGATTCTAAGATCCCTTCCTAAGAGTTGGGACCCTAAAGTCACTGCTATTCAAGAGGCTAAAGACCTAAACAACTTCCCTCTTGAAGAATTAATCGGGTCATTAATGACCTACAAAATGACTTGCAAAGCTCATGAAGAGCAAGAAGAGATCCTTCCAAAGAACAGGAAGGATATGGCACTTAGAACTTTCGAAGACCACTTGAGAGAAAACTCAAGTGATGAAGACTGTGACGATGACTTGGCACTTCTAACAAGAAAATTCAAAAAATTCATTAAAAGAAACAAGTTTAAAAATGACTGAAAAAATAAATTTGAACCCAAAAAGGACCAAGTTATTTGCTACGAATGTAAGAAGCCGGGATACTACAAAAGTGATTGTCCCCAAGCCAAGAAGAGAACACCAAAGAAGAAGGCGCTCAAAGCAACGTGGGATGACTCAAGCGCGTCTGAAGAAGAGGAGTCCAACTCCAAGCAAGTTGCTCATTACGCCCTAATGGCCATCGGAGATGAGGTAACAAATTTAATTGATGCAGATTTATCATTTGATGAATTACTAAATGCCTTCCATGACTTATTTGATGAATGCAAAACTATTAGTAGAAAATATAAATTACTAAAAAAGGAGCATGATAGTCTTACTTGTAATTTCGACAAATTAGAAATTGAATATCATGATAGTTTAGCTCCATGTAGAAAATGTCATGATCTAGAAACTCTCCAAAAGGAGAACTTGCTACTTAAGGACACCTTGAAGAAATTCGAGGTTGGTAGCAAGTCTTTGAATATGATCCTTACAAACAAGGGTCATGTTCCTAAAAGAAGTGGAATCGGATTTATGAGAAGTCCTCACCAAAATCCAACCACCTTCATTAAAGGCCCTATCTTATATGTTCGGCACCAAAGCAAATACAACTTTTGTTGCAAACATGAACATAGAACTTATCATTGTCCATTCAAGAAAGTTAGTCCAAACAAATTGATTTGGGTTCCTAAAGGAACCACGATAAACTCTATGCAACATGATAAACAATTTAGATCAGTGTTTGAGGCACCCAAAAGTAATGGGTACCTAAAAATCATCCTTTCTTGTAGAAACATACATCATCACAAGCTAGGAGCAAGAGATGGTACCTTGATAGTGGATGCTCAAGGCATATGACCGGAGATCCATCTCAATTCTCTAAACTCACTAGCATAGACGAAGGCTATGTCACCTTCGGAGACAACAACAAGGGTAAAATCATTGGCAAAGGAACCATAGGTAACAAATCCAACTTCTTTATTGAAGATGTTTTGTTAGTTGATGGTTTAAAACATAACCTCTTGAGCATTAGTCAACTGTGTGATAAAGGATATATTGTCAAATTCGAATCTAATGCTTGCATTGTTGAAAAACCATACAAAAACACATCTATGATTGCATTAAAACAAAATAACGTATACACCATTGACATCAATGATCTTTGCAATGAAAAGTGTTTCTCGGTTTTGAATGAGGATGCTTGGCTTTGGCATAGGAGATTAGGTCATGCTAGCATGAAACTAATCACTCAAATATCATCCAAAGAACTTGTAAGAGGAATTCCTCATATCAAGTTCATCAAAGATAATGTGTGTGATGCTTGTCAATTAGGAAAACAAATTAAGGGTAGTTTCAAATCTAAGAATCAAATAAGCACCTCTAGGCCCTTACAATTGATCCATATGGACTTGTTTGGACCTATCTCTACATCAAGTCTAGGAGGTAGCAAATACGCCTTCGTCATTGTAGATGACTATAGTAGATACACATGGACTTATTTCTTAAAACACAAAAATGAATGCTTTAGATATTTTACCAAGTTTTGCAAACTTGTCCAAAATGAAAAGGGTTCTATGATTGCATCAATTAGAAGTGATCATGGTGGTGAATTTCAAAACCGTGATTTTCAAGAATTTTGTGAATTTAATGGATACAATCATAACTTCTCTACTCCAAGAAATCCTCAATAAAATGGAGTAGTAGAAAGAAAAAATAGAAATTTACAAGAAATGGCAAGAACCATGTTGAATGAACATAGCCTACCCAAATATTTTTGGGCCAAAGCCGTAAACACTACATGCTATATTTTTAATAGAGTTCTAGTAAGACCCTTACTCACCAAAACTCCCTATGAGTTGTGGAACAACAAAAAACCCAATGTTTCATATTTTAAAGTTTTTGGGTGCAAGTGTTTTATCTTGAATGAAAAAGATGCCTTAGGAAAATTTGATGCTAAATCCGATGAAGGAATTTTCCTTGGTTATTCTTCGGTTTCTAAAGCTTTTCGTATATTCAATAAAAGAACTTTAATTATAGAAGAATCCATTTATGTTGTTTTCAATGAGATTTTTGAAATCAAGAAAAATGATTTTGATGATGATGTTAATTTTGATTCTTTGAATTTAAATGAAACCCCTTCTCCAACTAGCAACTTGGATGCATCCACTTCCGAAACATCCTTACCCAAGGATTGGAAATATGTAGATACTCATCCTAAGGAGCTAATTCTAGGAGACACATCTAAGGGGGTTCAAACACGTTCTTCTCTTAAAGAATTTTGTGCCAACGCCGCTTTTCTCTCCCAAATTGAACCTAAATGTATTGACGAAGCCATGAAAGATGATTCATGGATTATCGCAATGCAAGATGAGTTAAATCAATTTGAGAGAAATGAGGTGTGGAAGCTTGTTCCTAGACCAAATGACCATTTAGTTATTGGTACTAAATGGGTCTTTAGAAACAAGCAAGATGAATATGGTATCGTGGTTAGAAACAAGGCTAGATTAGTAGCCAAAGGTTTCAACCAAGAAGAAGGTATCGATTACGAAGAAACCTTCGCTCCTGTGGCTAGATTAGAAGCCATAAGGATGCTCCTTGCCTATGCTAGTAATAATAATTTTAAGTTATTTCAAATGGATGTTAAAAGTGCTTTTCTTAATGGCTTTATTTCCGAAGAAGTTTATGTTGGACAACCTCCTGGATTGAAAATAATAGCCTCACTAATCATGTGTTTAAATTAACTAAAGCTCTCTATGGTTTAAAACAAGCCCCAAGGGCTTGGTATGAGAGACTTAGTTCCTTTTCTTATTAAAAAATAATTTTACAAAAGGCAAGGTTGATACTACATTGTTTATCAAGATTTTGAAAATAATTTTCTCATTGTTCAGATTTATGTTGATGATATTATCTTGGTTCTACAAACGAATCTCTTTGTGAATCCTTTGGGTAAAACCATGAGTCTAGAATTTGAAATGAGTTTGATGGGAGAATTAACCTTTTTCTTAGGCTTACAAATTAAGCAACTAAGAAATGGCATCTTTATTAGTCAAACTAAATATGCTTTAGACTTGTTAAAGAGATTTAATATGGAAAGCTCAAAAACTATTAACACTCCTATGAGCACATCCACTAAGTTAGAAGTTGATGAAAGTGGAGAAAGCTTCGATCAAAAACTTATAGGGGTATGATAGGAAGTTTACTTTACCTCACTGCAACTAGACCAGATATCATGTTCAGTGTAGGACTTTGTGCTAGGTTTCAATCGAACCCTAAGATATCTCATCTCAAAGCGGTTAAAAGAATACTTAGATATCTTAAAAGTACCATAAATCTAGGATTATGGTATTCGAAAATCCAGAAGTTTGAGTTAATTACTTATGCTGATGCAGATTTTGCTGGATGTAGATTAGATAGAAAAAGCACATCAGGAACATGTCAATTTTTGGGACATGCTCTTCTTTCCTGGTCATCTAAGAAACAAAACTCGGTTGCACTATCAACAACCGAAGCTGAGTATATAGCAGCTAGTGCATGCTGTGCACAAGTTGTGTAGATGAAAAACACCTTAGAAGATTATAAAGTTCATCTTAAAAATATTCCCATTAAATGTGATAACACAAGTGCTATATGTTTAACAAAGAATCCCATTCAACACTCAAGAACAAAACATATTGATATTAGACATCACTTTATACAAGATCATGTCACTAATCATGATATAGTTATAGAGTTCATTGATATTAAATATCAACTAGCTGATATTTTTACAAATCCTTTAAGTGAAGAACAATTTAATTTCATTAAAAGAGAATTAGGAATGTTAATGTGTCCGAATGCTTGAACTTATTAAATCTATTTTTCGGACTTTCTTGATTCAATAATCAAATCACTCAATTGCTATGATGATTTTACATGATTACATGCCTTAATAATATGTTGGAAATTATGTGTTTTGGATATAAAAATTTCCATGATAATGAGCATGTTTTATCTTCATGATTGTATTGGAAAATCTATAGCAAAACCTTGTCCGAATGCATGAAAGTGTTAAATTTTATTTTTGGATTTTCTTGATACCTTATTCTCTTTCGAACTTAATGTAGCTCTCATAAGCATATGTCATATCGAGTTTGATTCATTGATTTTTGACATGTGGAATCAATTAGCAAATGCATCTTTCATAGGCTTATAATGTGAAAAATATTTTCGAGAAATGGATTTGTTAAAATGATTCCTTCTTATAATTTCCTTCTTGAAAAAAAAAAAAAAGGGAAAATTTTTTACTTGCAAGGATATTGATTCACATACATATCTTGATCCTTGTAAAAATGAAGTGTGATTTAATCTTTCCTTGAGATGTTTGTATAATTGGTATCCTATCACTCATTGTTGAAAAATTACCTATCACTCACTTGTGTTTAAAATTTGCTTATATCGTTCTCCTTTTTGTTGATGACAAAAAGGGAGAAATATATGAATTGATGCTATGAGTGCCATATTTGAATTTGAATTATGTTAAAAAAGCTTGCATTGAAATATATGGTAAATTGATGATAGAAATGCCATGATTGCTAAACACTTGAAATATTTGCATTATGTTAAGATATCAAGAACTTGCATCGTAATTTCACATGTTGATATCTTACCATATGATGAATTGCTACCATTACTATCATTCACATTTGAAATGTAAAACTTGAAAATGGATATCAAGCCTTGACATTATTTTCAGAGAGATACATCATGATAGGAATCATGATGAAAGTATTGATAAGGTTAAACAATCTTATCAATATGTCTCTTGAATTCAAAGGCTTTGAATTCAAGAATGACTTATCTTGAGTATGGCATATAGATAGGGGGAGTTAAAGTTAACTCCGTTATCAATTGATTGTCATCATCAAAAAGGGGGAGATTGTTGAATCTCGGATTTTGATGATGAAGTCAATTGTCATTTGTTATCTAATCCATATGTTAAGATAAGTGTGCAGGATTACCTACGATGAAAGTAAGACATGCAGCAGGAGTTGCGCCGAAGTCAAGACTATGATCACGTTGGGGTTCGAGAGTTCGACGGAAGTCCGGACGGTCATCGGAGGTTCTGCGGGAACAAATCCGAAAAGTCTAGGAGCTTGCCAAAGAAGCTCATCGGAACTCGCCAAGTGGATCGTCGCAGTCTAGGAGTTTGCCGGAAGTCCGCCGGAGCATCGTCGAGGGTTCGTCGGTTGATCGTCGGAAGTTCGCTGGAAGCTCGACGGAAGAAGCGATTGACGCACCGGAGCAAGTTGCAGTAAATGTCTTGAAAAATATCGTAGTTAGCATAATGATTAAGTTAGAAATGGGAGGTGATCCCATTAACTTAATCTTGGGGCAATTGGGCCCTTGACAGACCCAAATTGGGCCGAATGGATCAGCCCATTCGAACCCAGATTCCCTGGCCAGTGGTGGCACCGCCTGGGTCGGCGGTGGCACCGCCCAGCAGCCGAGCCTCGGAGTGAGGATGGGCGGTGGTACCGCCCCTGTCAGGTGGTGGCACCGCTTGGGCTCAATCTCCGAGTGAGACTGGGCGGTAGCACCGCCCCTGTCAGGCGGTGGCACCGCCTGGGCTCAGTCTCCGAGTGAGACTGGGCGGTAGTACCGCCCCTGTCAGGCAGTGGTACCGCCCGAGCTTAGTCTCCGAGCTCTGTCAGGCGGTAGTACCGCCCATTTATGGCGGTAGTACCGCCAGGACCCCAAAAACATGGGAAATGACATTTTTGAGCTCCAAATTCAAATCAGTTTGGGGCCTATATAAACCCCACCCTTTCATGCATGAAAGGGCACCGAAACTTAGCATTTATTCTGAGATTTTGAGAGCTTAAAAGTGTTGTAAAAGGCTAGAAGTTCTTCTCCCTCTTTTCTTCGACGTTTTGATCATTCAAGAGAGGAGTGAAAAATTTATAAGGGTTGTCTCCTAAGCCCATTAAAAGGAGTGAAACTGTAAAAGGGTGGTTGGCCTTCGCCTATTGAAGGAAGGCCTCTAGTGGACATCGGTGACCTCATCGGACGAGGAAGCCAAAAGTGGATGTAGGTCAAGATTGACCGAACCACTCTAAATCTCGGTTTGCATTTACATTCTGTTCTCTATCTTAACCGCAACTACTTCCATAGCTTTATTTTAACTGTACTTTACTTGATCTTAAGTTAAAGCAATTTCCGATTCGACTTTCATACTGAAATCGTTCTTATCATACGAACGTCATTTTAAATCGTCGAAAGTTTTCCGCTGCACTAATTCACCCCCCCCCTCTTAGTGCTCTTGATCCTAACATGTCTTGCCACCATCGTTGTGCCATATCTATAATATTTTTCATGTTTCGATGATTAGACAATATATACCTGATCCTTCTCATATCATTAAGTATGAGCTGATGGAGATCGATAAAGATTTATCTTATATGGAAGAGCCCACTCAGATTGTTGATAAGAAGGAAAAGATCCTAAGGAATTGGATTATTCCTCTAGTCAAAATAAATTAGAGACAACATTCTAGAGAAGAAACAACCTGGGAGCTAGAGGAGGAAATGAAGAAAGTTTATCCTCATCTTTTCATCAATGGAGGTATGATAAATTTAAAGAACTAAATTTTTTTTTAGGGGAGAAGAGTGTAACATCCCTCGTTTCTAAATTTTCGTATAAGTTTTTAATTGTAATGTAAGTATCCATTTTAAATTTGATATATGAGCCTAAATATAATTCTAGGGACCTATTTGAAATAGAAAAAATGGATTCTCAGGACCTATTTGTAAACCCTGAGGACCTAATCATAAATATAATAATATAAGGACTAAACTACAAAATATATAAAATTACAAATCCCACCACTTAAGCCTCTCTGCCTTCATTCTCAAGGAACCTGAGAAGGCAGCTACGTGAAAGAAGAGAGGAAGGGAGAAAGAAAAAAAAAGGGGGAAGAAGAGGAAGAGAAATTTGGGGTTTTGGGTATCTTTTGCTCGAATCTTCTCATTTGGGGTCAAAATTTCTCAAAGGCAAATGTTCTAACCCCATCCTATAGAAATATTAGTCTCTGTTCTCATATTAATTCTGAATAATCCAAACAATTGCTTCTTAGAACTAGATATTTCTCTTGTTAGACCCAAAACTATGGATCTGGAATTTTTTGGTAAACTGACCCCTATAGATTGTTTCAGCCATAATATTTGGCACCAAAAGTTGATTTAGGCAAGACCTTATTTATTTGAAATTAGACTCATATACCTTTCTTTTGACACTAATTTTGAAATTTTTGGACACCGAATACTTACCCAAACTCCTGTTTCAAATGAGACTATGGATGCTGCAAAATAGTGATCAAAATTTCTGACCTTTCGATACTAAAATGCCTATAAGTCACTGTTAGAAATTTTGATTTGTACTAAACTAACTTCATCTGAAACTAGACTTCTAGATCTTTCTTTTGATATATAGATTGAAAATTTTGGAATTCAAATGCCTATCCTATTATCTATTGAAACCGACTCTATGATTTCTGTAAAATAGTGATTTTTGTTTTTGACCTTTGGTTACTAAATCAATGGTAACTCCTTGTTGGAAACCTTGTTTCATCAGAAAATAGATTGATATATCATTCAATAATAGCTTTTTTGAGAGTATTGGAGTATAATCGATAATCTAAAGTATTTGTTCAATGTGCCTCTCGAACACTGTGAGTAATCGAGCTTGGGTCGATTTCTCATATTATGTTTTCATTCGTTTGGAAATAGATTTGCATTCAATTTCCTTCACTCAATTGAGGTTTAAATTATTGCTTGAATTCTAGTTTGTGCTTGTCTATAAGTTATTTATATTCTTGAACCATATTGTGTAACGTTTATGTTATAACGTATTGACTCATATAGGCACATGTATATTCCCTTGTTCCGCATTTGCTTTCGATATGTGCCTGATCCAGTTTCATCTCTTTGGATATTAAATTCATCTAACCTTCTTATTTGAATTGAGCTAAATATGATTGCTTGGGATCTGTGTGTACTCTTGCTTTCATTTTCTTTCAAATCTAAATACACTTGTGAAAGGTTATTTGCTTGCATCATATTGACTCGTAAAGGCACATGTACATTTTGTTGTTCCGCGTATGCTTCCGATATGTGCTATTTATTGTTCATACTACCCTTTTATACTTTGGTATTTGTGGGATAATTTGAACCTTTGCCAGAAATGGTAAAGGGAGTTATGTATAGAGCCTGCAATGCTCTACCGGCCCCCTTTGACTTCACCTAGACGTGGGTGGATGGAGCACCCAAACGTGGGAGACTTATGTCTGGTGGTCATTCAGAAATGGATGAATCACATTCTTTTTGTAGTCCCACTACACCTTCTATATGTTTGATATGATATCCAGAGCTTTAGTTATGCATTTCTGTATGCGCTTTGGATAAGAAAGATATGAATGTAACGTCAAATACGACGTTTCAGCTTCTGTTTCATATCAGTCTTTGATATGTTTCGAAATGTTCATATACCATTGATATACTTTGAAATATTTCATATGCTATTGATATGTTCTGGAATCTCCTATTTGCCATTGATATGCTCATAAATCTTTCATACATCATTGATAAGCTCTAAAACATTTCATTGGTTACTAATATGCTCCAATTACTCTATGTTCCATTTGTTATGAACCAAATATATGTGATTGGATTGACATTTGTGATTCTGCACCTAGTGAGATTTCGTCTATGAATTCTTTATAATTTTTCTTGTATTTTGAAACCTTATTTGTTTGGAAGTTATCCTCTTTTAACATGGATATGTTAGTCACTTGCTAAGCTTTATATGCTCACTCCGTTGCTATATAAATTTTTCAGGATAGCTTGTCGCTTGCTTAAATGTTAAAATTAGGTTGAGGCAGTGGAAAGCTTAAAGATTTTGGGCAGATCTTTATTAGTATACATGTTTTGTTGTATAAGCACACTCTACGACTAATGAAATGTTGACGGTGAATCTAAGCTTGTGGATTTTGTTTAAGTTTAAAGAACCTCTCATGTTTAGGATTTTGGAATATTAAGTGTAATTTGTGTTATGATATGAACTTGTGGTAAACGTTGGTTTTGTGATTGTATAGACTCCCACACTTGTGAATTTATATTGTGGTTATTATTTTGGTGAGTTGGGTTTAGATTTTATGAATCGTTGAGCGATATGTTGTATGATTATAAACTGCACAGGTTTTATGTATCGTTAGATGTTTGAATGTTTTTAGTATCCTCAAATGTTAGTTTGGATCCTGGATTTATTTGTGATGAAAAATTTAATTTTATCGATATTTTTGAGGGGCGTGACAATGATGCCTATGCTTGAGGAAGGGGCAAGCAAGAATGAGATCGCTCGCTACATGAAGTACATTGATGACTCCACTCTTGCTCAGTGTTATATCTTGGGTTCCATGACTCCTAAGTTACAGAGACAACATGAAAAATGGATGCCAGATCTATTCTCCTACATGTCCGCAAATTGTTTGAAGAATAGGGAAGGACTCAATGAGATGAGATATCCAAGAGCTTCTTCTGTACTAGGATGATTGAGGGGACATTAGTTCAGAACCATGTCCTAAAGATGAAAGAGTAGATAGAGAAACTCACAAGTCTAGGAATGGTCCTAGAGGATAACCTGTGTGTAGATCTTCTGTTTTAGTCTCTACTAGATTCCTTTTCACATTTCATAATTAATTTTATTATGAACAAGCTTGAGGTGACTCTCCCGGAGCTCCTCAATATGTTGAGGGAGGTAAAAAGCACTATCAAGAAAGAGAAGCCAATTCTCTACACTAGTGAGATCAGAAAGAAAAGAAAAGCAGAAAAGT
This sequence comes from Musa balbisiana, assembly GCA_004837865.1. Lineage (NCBI taxonomy): Eukaryota > Viridiplantae > Streptophyta > Magnoliopsida > Zingiberales > Musaceae > Musa > Musa balbisiana. Next base: position 14,405,497 of record CM017194.1, on the reverse strand, counting down.
CCCTTAAGAAGGGCAAGAGCAAGGGCAGACCAAGTAAAGCAAAGGTTGCTAAGAAAGATCCGACAAAGGACAAAGGCCACTGCTTCTACTACGGAAAATATGGGCATTGGAAGAGGAACTACAAAGAGTACCTTGTAGAGAGGGTAAAATAGAAGCTTGGAGAAGCTTCAAGTACATTCATGATCAGTCTCCATTTGTCAGATTCTTGTGATAACACATGGGTATTGGATACCAGTAGTGCTTATCATATTTGTAATTTGTTGCAAGTTCTAGCAAGGCCTAGGAGATTGATAAGAGGTGAGATGGTGTTAGTCATAGGTGTCGAACAAGCCAATCACGTGAGTAATGGCACATATGACTTGACACGAAAACTTTTTACTTATTATATTTTAGCATTTATCACTTTATATTGTCTATTGTATGTATGCATATATATATATATATATATATATATATATATATATATATATATATATTGTGATGTCCTTGGATCTGTGCAATGAGAATCGAATCGTGATGAGATCACGATAACGAGACCGATTCACCTTTAAACACAGATCCTAAATAATCCCGATCATAGGTTACTCGAGAGGGACATTGTGATAACCGAACAGACTAGTGTGCTATGTACCCGTCCATATGATGGATGTAGTTGGTCTCATAGTTGCTCATGTGGGTACACTAGGGATATAGTACAGGTGCTCATTGGAGAATGAGTTCACTGATTGATCCACTTACGGAATACTGGATGGTTGATGATGCCTTATTATCAGACAGTGATTCCGTAGTCCTAGTGGTATATCTGGTCCTTAGACTTGAGACAACAAGGATGTCCTATATGAGTGCTCCATTCTTTAATACCAGACTTATACGTTTGGATGTCTCAGATCTAGTACAGCTAGTCATTGGGAGTGGTAGTCAACCTTACGAGGGCTATTGAGTGTCGATAGAGGATCATCCACTCTCAGCGTCATGAGAGAAATAGCCCATGTGTTCTTGTTCAGACAAATCCCTGGCCAGGGTCATTCGGGTTGAGAGAGAAAGAGTTCTCCGGGAGAATTCGATTAGAGCGAGACTCGAGTAGAAAGGTTTGATAGCACCATACATGATATACAGTCTCTAGGATATTAGATGGATGAGAGACTATAGGTACACGGTAACTGAGGACAGATAGGTCCAATGGATTGGATTCCCCTTATCGTTTGGGGACTACGACATAGTGGCCTAATACGTCCGTAGTTGATGAGTCGAGTGAATTATTACAGAGATAATAATTCACTTAGCCAGAAGGAGTTCTGACAGCTATGACTTACGGTTAGCTCGATATTGGGCCTAGAGGGTCACACACATATGGTAGGCATTGCGATGAGTAGAGGTTCGGATATGAGATATCCGCCGGAGCCCCTATCTTATTGGATATCCAATAAGCCCCTGAATTATTGGATCCTGTGGACAAGATCCAATAAGAGCCCATGAGAGATTATTGGATAGAGATCCTCTAATCTAAAAGGCTTAAGTAATTGGATGCAGATCCAATACCCACTAGGGGAGGATCCATTAGGGTTTGATAGGGGGCCTCTATAAATAGGAGGGATTCAGAGCCTCATAGGCTAGAGCCTTTGTTTGCCTCTCCTATTCTCCTCCCCCTCTCCACCTCAAAGCAGGCCAGGAGTTTTGAGGAGCATCGTCGCAGCCCTACTTTGTGGATCACCATTAGAGAAGAGGATGCTTAAACTCCTTCACTCTCTCCTAGAGATCTGCAAGGAAACAGAGATATTGATCTCCCTAGGTAACACAATCTATTCTATATGCAGTTTGTTTCACGGATTTTTACACAACAATCTTTGGCAGATCCAATACCCACTAGGGGAGGATCCATTAGGGTTTGATAGGGGGCCTCTATAAATAGGAGGGATTCAGAGCCTCATAGGCTAGAGCCTTGTTTGCCTCTCCTATTCTCCTCCCCCTCTCCACCTCAAAGCAGGCCAGGAGTTTTGAGGAGCATCGTCGCAGCCCTACTTTGTGGATCACCATTAGAGAAGAGGATGCTTAAACTCCTTCACTCTCTCCTAGAGATCTGCAAGGAAACAGAGATATATGATCTCCCTAGGTAACACAATCTATTCTATATGCAGTTTGTTTCACGGATTTTTACACAACAATCTTTGCACGATGACGAACATCTTTTCAGGAAAATGGGGATTTTGTTTTTCTTGTTCTTCCGTTGCGCATATGATGTCACTTCCAAGATTTCCTAACAGATGGACCTTAAGATGGGTAATAGAGCAAAAGTTGTTGTAGTAGCTATTGGCGAGGTCGCCCTATATTTTCCTGGTGGAGCTATTATTGCATTAAATGCATGTTATTTTATTCCTTCTATTATCAAAAACATAATTTTCATTTCTTGTTTAATAGTTAGTGGATATAAATTAAACTTTTATAACAATGATTATTCAATATTATTGGATAATGAGATCATCATGAGAGAAACATTGCTTAATGGTTTGTTTATACTAGACACTACTCTATATATCATGAATGTAAGTGTGTCTAAGAGGAAACGAGATGAGATGAATAGTACATACCTGTGGCATTGTAGGCTAGGTCACATCCATAAGGAAAGGATTCAAAAGTTGCTAAAGGATAGATATCTAGATCCATTCAATTATAAGTCATATGCAACTTGCGAGCCTTGCCTTCATGGAAAACTGACCAACTCTCAATTTAGTAGAACTAGAGAAAAAGCCACTGAGCTACTAGAACTCATACATAGTGATGTATGTGGACCTATATCAACTCATGCCATTGGTGGTTACTCCTACTTCATTACCTTTACTGATAATTTCTCAAGGTATTGACATGTGTACTTAATGAAGTACAAGTCCGAGGCCTTTGAGAAATTTAAAGAGTATAAGAATGAAGTGGAGAATTAGACTAGAAAGAGTATTAAGACTCTTCGATTAGATCAAGGAGGTGAGTACTTAAGTATAGAGTTTACCCAGTTCCTCAAGGACCATGAGATTCTATCTCAATGGATACCTCCTTATACACCTCAACTAAATGGTGTATCTAAAAGGAGGAATCATACACTATTAGATATAGTACGATTCAGGATGAGTTTCGCTAACCTACCCATCTCATTCTATGGATATGCCCTAGAGACCACAGCTTACCTTCTGAACAAAGTTCTAACTAAGTCGATAGTGTCTACACCATATGAGATATGGAAAGGGAAGAAGCTCAATCTTAAGGTTGTTAAGATTTGGGGCTGCCTTGCCCACATTAAAAGACACAAACCCCGATAAGTTGGAATCGAGGATGGAGCGGTGCAAGTTCATGGGATACCCCAAGGAAACTTGTGGGTATTATTTCTATCATCTCGAGGACCAAAAGGTCTTTGTAGCCAAAAGAGCGGTGTTCCTTGAGAAGGAATATATTCCTGGCGGAGATAGTGAGAGCATGATAGAGTTGAGCGAGATTGGAGAACCTAGCTCAAGCACCACTCTACAGCCCGAGTCTATTTAGGTACCTAACACACAAGTTCCAACTTTACGTAGGTCCGATAGAGTATCTCATCCTCCTAAGAGATATGTGGGATATATTGGAGAAGAGGATGTTGAGGATATTAATCCTCAAACTTACAAGGAGGCTATTATGAGTATAGACTCCGGGAAGTGACAAGAAGCCATGAATTCTGGGATTGATTTCATGTACTCCAACAAAGTTTAAAACCTAATTGATGCATCCGAGGGTATTGTACCTATCGGTTGTAAGTAGATCTTTAAGAAAAAGATCGAAGTAGACAAAAAGGTAGAGACCTATAAAGTAAGGCTAATGGCTAAGGGGTATCGTCAAAAGCAATGTGTTGACTATGACGAAACCTTCTCACCCGTAATCATGCTAAAATCCATCCAAATTCTATTGAGTATTACAACACAATGTGATTATGAGATCTGGCAGATGGACGTGAAAACTGCATTCCTTAATGGCAACCTCGAGGAGGTGTATATGATACAACCCGAGGAATTCGTGTCCAAAGACTGCCTAGATAAGGTGTGCAGGTTACTTAGATATATTTATAGACTAAAGCAAGCTTCCTGAAGTTAAAACATAAGATTTGATAAGGCACTCAGATCTTATGACTTCGTTAAGAACGAAGATAAGCCTTGCATGTAGAAGAAGGTAAGTGGGAGTGCCATCACCTTCTTGGTATTATATGTGGATGACATCCTGATCATTGGGAATGATGTAGAAATGCTATCCATAGTAAAGGCTTGGTTATCTAGACACTTCTCCATGAAGGACTGAGGGGAAGCATCTTATATCTTGGGCATTCAGATCTATAGATATAGATCCAAGATGATGCTTGGCTTGTCCCAATCCAAGTATATAGACACCATTATCAAAAGGTTTGGCATGAAAAATTTCAATAGAGGTCTCATACCGATGAGACATGGGATTATCATTTTCTAGGAGTATGTCCCCAAAGACTCCTAAAGAAAGAGCGAACATGGATAGAATACCCTATGCTTCAATAATAAGATCTATCATGTATGTCATGCTATATACTAGACTTGATATAGTGCATGCTTTGAGTGTCACAAGCAAATATCAAGCAGATCCAGGCTTGGAGCACTGAAAAGTAGTAAAGTGTATCCTTAAATACTTGAGAATGACTAAAGATCTTTTACTAGTATATGGAGATAGTAGTCTTAGGGTTGAAGGCTACACAAACTGGAGCTTTTAGTTTAATGTCGATGATAGTAAGTCGAATTCGGGGTATGTGTACACCTTGAATGGAGGAGTAATGTGCTGGAAGAGTTCCAAGAAAGATACTACTGCTAACTCAATTACAGAAGTGGAGTACATTGCTACAGCAGAGGTAGCAAAAAAGGGAGTTTAGATGAAGAAGTTCATCACAGATCTAGGAGTCATGCTAGGCAGTGAGGAGCTGATTCCTTATATTGTGTCAACAATGGGATGATTACTCAAATGAGGGAACCTAGGTCTCATTAGAGAGATCATAACTCGAGGAGATGTAGTAGTGGAAAAAGTTGCATCCGAAGATAACATTGCAAATCTACTGACAAAGGCGTTGTCTCATATTGTCTTTGAGCGTCACAATGGTCTGATGGGGATCAGACACATAGGTGATTGGCTTTAGGTCAAGTAGGAGATTGCTATTTATATGTGCCCTACAAGCCAATCATATAAGTGATGCACGTGTGACTTGACATGCAATCTTTTTGCTCATTATATTTTGGCATTTATCACTTTATATTGCTTGTTGCATATATGCATATATATATTGTGATGTCCTTAGATCTGTGCAATGGGAATCGAATCGTGATAAGATCACGATAATGAGACCGATTCGCCTTTAAACACAGATCCTAAATAATTCTGGTCATAGGTTACTCGAGAGGGACATCGAGATAATCAGATAGACTAGTGTGATGTAGACCCATCCATATGATGGATGCAATTGGTCTCATAACTGCTCATGTGGGGACACTAGGGATATAATACAAGTACTCATTAGAGAATGAGTTCATTGATTGATCCGCTTATGGAATGTTTGATGGTTGATAATGCTTTATTGTTAGATAGCGATTTCGTAGTCCTAGTGGAGTATCTGGTCCTTAGACTTAAGACACCAAGGATGTCCTATATGAATGCTTCGCTCTTTGATACCAGAAATATAGGTTTGGATATCCCAGATCTAGCACAACCGATCATCGGGAGTCGTAGCCTACCATACGAGGACTATTGAGTGTCGATAGAGGGTCATCCACTCTCGGTGTCATGAGAGGAATGTCCCATGTATTCTTACTAAGACAAATTCCTGGCCAGGGTCATTTGAATTGAGAGAGAAAGATTTCTTTGAGAGAATCCAATTAGAGTGAGACTCGAGTAGAAACCGTATGGGTCTGATAGCACCATGCCCGGTATACGATCTCCAAGATATTACATAGATGAAGGACTATAGGTACACAATAACTGAGAATAGATAGGTCCAATGGATTGGATTCTCCTATATCATTTGGGGATTGCGGCGTAGTGGCTTAGTACTTCCACAGTCGATGAGTCGAGTGAATTATTATGGAGATAATAATTTATTAAGCCAGAAGGAGTTTTGATCGATATGACTCACGACTAGCTCAATATTGGGCCTAAAGGATCACACACATATAGTAAACATTATGATAAGTAGAGGTTTGGATATAAGATATCCGCCGGAGCCCTTATCTTATTGGATATCCAATAATCCCTAGAATTATTGAATCATATGGATGAGATCCAATAAGAGCCCATGAGAGATTATTGGATAGAGATACACTAATCTAATAGGCTTGGATGGTTGGATGGAGATTCAATACCCAATAGGACAGGATCCATTATGGTTAAGTTGACAGAGGACCTCTATAAATAGGAGGGAATCAATAGTTCATAAGCTAGAGTCATTTGCTTGCCTCTCCTATTCTCCTCCCCCTCTCCACCTTAGAGCAAGCCTAGAGTTTTGAGGAGTGTCATCGCAACCCTACTATGTAGATCACCACTAGAGAGGAGAGCGCTTGACCTCCTTCACCCTCTTCTAAAGATCTGTAGGGATTTAGGGATATACGATCTCCCTAGGTAACACAACCTATCTTACATGTGGTTTTCTATTTTGTGGATTTTTGTGCACCAATCTACGCATGACGACGAACATATCTTTATGAATTGGGGATTTTGTTTTTTGTTCGTCTGCTACGCATGTGATGTCACCCCCAAGATTTTCCAATAGAATGCATCTCTTAAAGGATGGTCTTTATGTAAGTAGAATTTGGAATAAGCACAATGTGTCCCTTATAGTGTAATTCTTTTGAGTCCTAATAATAATGAGCCATGAAGTTTGGTGTTTCCTCCACTTTTTTTATGATCTTACTAGTCTCTGGATCTTCCTACCCTTCCCTCTTAATATCTTCAAGGAAGTCATTGATCAGAAGTGAAATGGCCGAAAATTCAGCTTGCTCGGGTAGCCGCGAAAGCCCATCTGCAATAACATTCTCTTTCCCCTTTTTGTAAGTTCTTTCATAATCATATCCAAGAAGCTTCATTGCCCATTTTTGCTACTCGAGGAAATATATCTTCTACTCCAAGAAATATTTTAGGCTTTTATGGTTGGTCTTGATTTGAAAGCTCGCCCGATCAAGTACGATCTCCATTTGGTCACCACATTCACAATCACGAGCATCTCCTTATCATAAATAGTCATCCTGAGATGGGAAGGAGATAATGTCTTACTAGTATAAGTGAGGGGGCAGCCATCTTGCATTAGTACAACATCAATTCTGACTCTGGAGGCATCAACTTCAATAACAAAAGTCTTGCCCAAGTCGGGTACCACTAATATGGGCATTGTCGTCATTACGACTTTAAGTTCGTCGAAGGTGGTGGTGGCTTTGTCCGACCATTGGAAAGCATCTTTTTTTAGTAAGGAAGTAAGGGGTGCACTAATCGTTCCATAGTTTTTCACAAACTTGCGGTAGTAGCCTGTTAAACCGAGAAAGCTTCATAGCGATTTTATGTTCCTTGGGGTCGGCCAGTTCTGCATTGCTTCGATTTTGGAGGGGTCTACCACCACACCTTCCTTTGATATGATCTGCCTAAAATATTCCACCTTCTATTGAAGAAAGTTGCACTTTGATTTTTTGACAAAAAGAACATGTTCTCGCAAAATCGTCAAAATAAGTCGTAAGTGCTGAAAATGACTTTTCAGAGAAGGGTTGTAAATAAGGATACCATCGAAGAAAACCAGCACAAACTTATAAAGATAATTTCAGAAAATATCATTCATAAGGCTTTAGAAGGTAGAGGGAGCATTGGTGAGACTAAAGGGCATTACCAAAAATTCATAATGGTCGTTGTGTATTCGAAATGTGGTTTTCGGTATGTCTTTTTCGCACATTCGTATTTGATGATACCTAGATCAAAGGTCCAGCTTTGTGAATACTAGTGCTCCCTTTAATTTATCAAGCAATTCATCTACTACTGGAATAGGGTATTTGTCCTTAACGATTATGTCATTGAGAGCTCGATAAACAATGCACATTCACCATGTTCCGTCCTTCTTTCGTACGAAGAGCACTAGTGAAGAGTAGGGGCTGCAACTTGGCTGAATAACTCCTATTTCAAACATCTCTTTTACAATCATTTCTATTTCATCCTTCTAGAGATATGAATACTAATATGACCAAGAATTTGTTGGAGGTTTGCCTGGAAGAATCGGTATACAATGATCATACCGACGGGTAGGAGGTATGTTACGCAGTTCGTCAAATATATCTAAAAATTTAGCAAGCAAAGAAAGTAGGTTTGGGTCTTTAAATTCTATTGGCTCTCCCTTAGTTTGCTACTCAAGTTGTACCAAAAAGCCACTGCATGCTTTGTGCATAACCTTCTCCATTCGTTGTGTGCAAATCATCATTACATCGCCCCCACGTTTCCCATGCAGTATCACCTATTTCCTCTTACTATAAAATTTCATAATTAGTTTCACAAAGTTCTAGAAAACATCACCTAATGTCATCAATCATTCGATGCCGAGCATGGCCTCATAATCATCACGAGGGAGGTGGAAGAAATATGCAATTATCTCTTGGTCCTACAACAACAATTTCACCCACGGGCACCTATGATCACACTTCAAAATTCATTCATCGGTGACCTAATGTCAAACCTACTATAATTCTTAATAGGTAAGGCCATCCGGATAGTAGCCTTGCTATTCATAAAATTATTAGTGCTCCATGTGTTTGTTAGGAACAAGTCGGCAATAAGAGGAGGGGTGAATTAGTGCAGCGGATAAAAATATCTGTTTGAAAAACTTTCATTTCGATTAAACCCATTTCCAAACAATATTAACATGAAAACATATGAAAGAGTGTAATAAGAAAGTAAAGCATATAAGGAAGTTTGTAGTAAAGGTAAATTACAAGAAGTAAATGCAAATCGAGTTTTATAGTGGTTCGTCGTCGTGACCTACATTCACACCCGATTCCTCCTCCATTGAGGCCACCGGCATCCACTATCGGTCTTCCTTCAATAAAAATCTACTACCCTCTTATAACACTTTCTCTTTTTCATAGGTTTAGGAGATAACCTTTTACAAGTCACTCTTTTACAAGTATTCCCTCACACACCTCCCTTATGACTAACTCTTAGCACTAGGAGGAGGAAACTCAAATTTTGGCAGAGTTTACTCAGTTTTTTTTCTCTAAAATTCTTGCTACATTCTTGTTGCCCAAGTGAGGTATTTGTAGGTCCTAAATGGTTTCAAAAATGAAGCCAAAAATTTAAACTTATGGGTCTTCTGGGTATGGGCGGTACCACTGCCTACACTGGGCGGTACCACCACCTACACTGGGCGGTACCACCACCTATAGCCTAACACTGAGTGGTACCATCACCTGACACACTATCACTAGGTGGCATCATCGCCTGACAGCCTCGAAGATAGAGTTTTTCAAGTTTTCCAACTCACAGGCGGTTTTACCGCTTATTCTAACGGTGCCACTACTTAGCCCAACATTTGGGTCATTAAATGGGTCTCCCAATGAGCCCAAATCACTCCAATTTAGGCCCAATTGGCACCTAATTAAGTTAGCCCAATTCTAACCTAATTATATACTAACTACAAATTTTAAGATATTCACTAGGCTAAATAAGTCCATAAGTCTAGCTTTCTTCTAGCGATCTTCTAGCGAACTTCCAACGATCCCTCGGCAATGTTCCAACGGACTCCCGGTAAGTGCTTGGACTTCACAATAATTTTCTTGGTGAGTTCTGACAAGCTTCTTTGGCAAGCTCCTAGACTTCTCAGTCAATTCCGATAGAACTTCTAATGAACTCTCAAACTCACAACGAAATCTCGTTCTTGACTCCAGGACTTCATTTTGCTTTATGCTTTGCTATCGTAGTTAATCCTGCACACTTAAAACACACTTCAATCTAGATAATTATTACAAAGCTTGAATCAAGTGTTGTTTGGCATGTCATTGGTTTATCGGTGCTTATTCAAATTTTTGGTGCATCATCCTCTCTTGCGGCATATTGCCCAATTGGCCAGTTGACCTCCGTAACTCTGATTTACTTAGTGCAATTTTCACCCTTCTTGGCCCAATGCTTGAACCCATAGCCCGAAGCCTTCTGTCGATATGTCGATCGATCCTACGGCTCAACGTCCAATCTTCTGACATGTTTTTCTCCGGCCCAAAATTATTCTTCCTACTTTAGTTGTCTCATCCTGATCAAAGCTTCCCGTGTCACTCAAAATGTAGATTAAATCATAAACACTATCAATTGATTTCATCATCAAAATCCAAGATTCAATAATCTCTCTCTTTTTGATAATGACAATCAATTGATGATAAAGTTAACCTTAACTCCCTCTATCAATATGCCATATTGATAGAACCTTGAATTCAAATTGAATTCAAGTCAAAGAAAATTTAATCAAGAATTCATTATGAGTCCAAATAACATAAAATTATATATAATCAAATTTTTAATATATTATTCCATACATGATTATCAACATAACTTCTCCCCCTTTGTCATCAACAAAAAGGAGAAGTGCATCTAGCTAGTTTTTGAGATATGCAAGTTTTACAATATATAAGCTAGCAAATTTTTTCATTAGTTTACAATATGTATAATCACCAAATCATCATACAAACTAGCAATAATTTTATGTTTTGCAAGTTTGTAAATTTTTGCTAGATGTGCAAATTAGCATGTTTTACTTCTCTTCTTGAGAGAGGTAAGATAGCACTTTTGCTTCTCTTGAGATTGCAAGATAGCAATTTTTAGTGATGTTTAAGGGAGCAAGTTCTACATCATGCAAGCTAGACAATTCTTTTACATCATTTTAAAAAATGTAAGCTAGCAATATTTGAGATGTTCAAGAAAGCAACTTTTGTTTCTTGAAATATACAAGTTAGCAATCTTTGCTTTTCTTTTGATATGAGCATGCTAGCATGTTTTTGCATCTACTTGGGATGCGCAAGCTACTAATTCTTGCTTCTCTTTTGAGTTGGGTAAGCTAGCAAGTTTTAGGGAGTGGATAAAGGAGGTCAAGCACCCTCCTCTCTAGCGGAGATCCACATTATAGGGCTGCAACGATGCTTCTCAAAACTCTAAGCCTGCTATCTGAGGAAGAGAAATGGGAGGATAATAGAAGATGGCAACCCGGAGAGGCTCTAGCCTATGAACCATTGGTTCATAGGCTAGATTAGTATTTATAGAGGTCCCCTATCACTTAACCCTAATGGGTATTGAATCTCCATCCAATCACCCAAGCCTCTTAGATTAGTATATCTCTATCTAATAATCTCTTATTGGCTCTTATTGGATCTCATCCATAGGATCCAATAATTCAGGGGGTTATTGGATATCTAATAAGATAAAAGCTCTAGCGGATATCTCATATCTGAACCTCTACTTATCACAACGCCTACCATATGTTTGTGACCCTCTAGGCCCATTATCGAGCTGGTTGTAAGTCATACCTATCAGAACTCCTTCTGACTTAATGAATAATTCACTCGACTCATCGACTACGGACGTACTAGGCCACTACGCCATAGTCCCCAAATGATACAAGGGAATCCAATCCATTGGATCTGTATGTCATCAATTACCATATACCTATAGTCCCTCATTCATTTAATATCCCAAAGACCATATACCAGGCATGGTGTTGTCAGACCCATACAATTTCTACTTGAGTCTCGCTCTAATCGGATTCTCTCAAAGAACTCTTTCTCTCTCATACGAATGACCATGGCCAATGTTTTGTCCGAGCAAGAATACATGGGATATTCCTCTCATGACACTAAGAGTGGATGATCCTCTATCGATACTCAATAGGTTTCGTAAGGTTGGCTACCACTCTCGATGACCGACTGTGCTAGATCTAGAATCTCCAAACCTATAATTCTAATATCAAAGAGTGGAGTACTCATACAGGATATCCTTGCTGTCTTAAGTATAAGGACCAAAAACACCAATAGGACGATAGAATTGTTATTTGACAATAAGGCATCATAAACCATCCAGCATTCCGTGAGCAGATCAATCAGTAAACTCATTCTCCCATGAGCACCTGCACTATATCCCTAGTGTCCTCACATGAGCAGCTATGAGACCAATTGCATCCATCATATGGATGGGTATACAACACATCAGTTTATCTGGTTATCTCAATGTCCCCCTCGAGTAACCTATGACCGGGATTATTTAGGATATGTGTTTAAAGGTGAATCGATCTCATTATCGTGATCTCATCACGATCCAATTCCTATTGCATAGATGCATGGACATCATAATATATTTATGCAATAAGTAATATAAAGTGATAAAATATTAAATAATAATAATAAGCCAAAAGACTGTGTGTCAAGTCACATGTGCCATCACTCACGTGATTGGCTTATAGGGCACTTGTGACTAGCAATCTCCCACTTGACCTAAAGTCAATTATCTATGTATTCGATCCCCATCAGACCCTTATGACGCTCAAAGACTATAGAGACAATGGCTTTGTTAGTGAATCTACGATGTTATCTTCGGATGGAACTCTTTCCACTACTACATCTCTTCGAGTCAAGATCTCGCTAATAAGTTGGAATCTCCTCACTACACTTCTAATATGACCTAGGTTCCTTCGCTTAAGCAATCACCTCGTTATTGTCATAATATAAGAGAATCGACTCCTCATTGACCGGCATGACACCTAGATATGTGATGAACTTTTTTATCCAAACTACCTCCTTTGCTACCTCTACTGTAGCAATGTACTCTGCCTTTGTGGTTGAATCAGTAGTAGTATCTTGCTTGGAACTCTTCCAACATACTACTCCTCCATTCAAGGTGTACACATACCTCAAATTCGATTTGCTATCATCATTATTGGACTGAAAACTTGAGTTTGTGTAGCCTTCAACCCTGAGGCTACTACCTCCATATACTAGTAAAATATCCTTACTCCTTCTCAAGTACTTAAGGATACACTTTACTACTTTCCAGTGCTCCAAGCCTGGATCCACCAGATACATGTTCGTGACACTCAGTGTATGCTATATCAGGCCTGGTACAAAGTATGACATACATGATAAACCCTATCATTGAGGCATAGGATATTCTATCCATGTTCACCCTTTATTCAAGAGTCTTTGGGGACATACTCTAAGAAAGTGATACCTTATGTCTCATCGGTATAAAACCTCTCTTGGAATTTTTAATGCCAAACTTTTTGACAATGGTGTCTATGTACTTGGATTGGGACAAGCTAAGCATCCTCGTGGATCTATCTCTATAGATCTGAATCCCTAAGATATAGGATACTTCCCCAAAGTCCTTCATAGAAAAGTGTCTAAATAATCAAGCCTTTACTGTAGATAGCATTCCTACATCATTCTCAATGATTAGGATGTCATCCACATATAACACCAAGAAGGTGACAACACTCCCACTTACCTTCCTGTGTATACAAGGCTCATCTTTGTTTTTAACAAAGTAATAAGATATGATTGTCTCCTCAAATCTTATGTTCCAACTTCGAGAAGCTTATTTTAGTCCATAAATGGACTTAAGCAACCTACAAACCTTATTTGGGCAGTCCTTGGATACGAATCCCTCAAGCTGTATCATATACACCTCCTTCTCGAGGTTGCCATTAAGGAACAAAATTTTCACGTTCATTTGTCATATCTCATAATTATAGTGTGCTACATTTGCTAATAGAATTTTGATGAATTTTAGCATGGCTACGAGTGAGAAGGTTTCGCCATAGTCAACACCTTGCCTTTAACGATACCCCTTAGCCACTAGTCTTGCTTTATAGGTCTTTACCTTTCCATCTACTCTGATCTTCTTCTTGTAAATTCACTTGTAACAGATGGGTACAATACCCTTGAGTACATCAACTAGGTTTCAAACCTTATTAGAGTATATGGAATACATCTCAAAATTCATGGCTTTTTGTCACTTTCTGGAGTCTATACTCATAATAGCCTCCTCGTAGGTCTGAGGATCAATATCCACCTATGGCATGAGTTGACATGGTCCACATACATCACTATGTATGAGTTCCAATAGCTTAGTAGCTCTCTCTCTAGTTCTAGTAAAGGAGAGTTAGTTAGTTTTCCACGAAGGCAAAGTTCATAAGTTGCATATGACTCAGTCGAATGGATCTATATATCCATCCTTTAGTAACTTTTGAATCCTTCTCTCATGGATTTAACTTAGCCTATAATACCACAGATATATACTATTCACCTTATCTCATTTCCTCTTGGACAAACTTACATTCATGATATATAGAGCAGTGTTTAGCATAAACACTGCTCCACATATCATGGGAGGTTTACGGAGATAATTGCTTGTGGATCCCGAGTAAAGCACTTTCTTTAACCTGTTTTCTCTTTTGTAGGTCCTAAGGGACCATGGGAGGTTTCGGAGAGGCTGACCTTTGCGGACAGACATACAAGGGTGCCACACGACTTAGGCAAAACCAGCTAAGTCCGTGATAGATGGTATCAGAGCGGGACAAGCACTTATAGAAATACTTGGCAAGCAAACATGGGGGACCTAGCAGGGCAGCATTGAGGGCAGCTAGCATGCACGACCATTTGGGGGAAAACGGGCATAGAGATGTAAGGAAAATGAGTCACTCAGAGGAGCGGGCATTTGAAATTGGCATTCAGAGGAATAGCCAACCCTTCGCACAAGAGGCACCATGAGAATAAGTAAGCTTGGAAGAATGCGGAGCACACAAAGGTTGGGATAGCTGAGTTTGAGCTACGGCTCAACATTGATAACCATAATTGATGGTGCTCAAGGCAAGTGAGGTGCTTGGTAAAGGATGAGACCACGCAAGGTGGAATGAGTTGCTTAGTGATCGAAAGAGTTGTGCAAAGCTCACAGAGGTGAGGGGAATTGCTAGCTCGAAGAATTCGGTACTCATGCAAGGGCTTGTATGTGGACGATGGAATGTTCGTGGCCATCCCAAGGCGACCGAAACTTTGCACCATGGAGCATTGAAACTTTCTCTTCAGCATGTGAAGGATACTGATAGAACCCTTACAGATTCTAAGCTTGGGTTTGATCTCTTTAGGGGATCGGCCTCCTTGGAACTCTATAGGGGTTCCTTCCTTCAAGTTGCTGCACAAAGGCTACAGAAAATATTCATCTATTGCTTATGAAAAGAGGAGGAATACATAGCTATTTATAGGGCTTCTAAACCTTAACTCCTAATAGGACTCCTACTCAAGACTCCTACTTCTAACCAACTCCTAATAGGACTCCTATTCAAGACTCCTACTCAATACTCTTATTTCTTTACAACTCCTAATTCTTCTCTAAGAAATAACCTCCAAACCCTAGCCCGCCTCTTCACCTCTTTAATAAGGGTCGGCTTATGTAGGTTTTACATGAATGCCCCTGTCAATTAGAACTCTCCTAGCTAGAGTCCTAACAAACCCGCCCTCTTCAAATCAGCCTTGTCCTCGAGGCTGACGATTCATGAATTTTGGGAATTTAATCTTCAAGTCGTCATAGTTCTCCCAAGTGGCATCTTCTGTTGGTAGGTTCACCCACTGTATTAGCACTTCAGTAGTGGGTCGTCGTCATCGAGTCACGATCCATTGATCAATAATAACACTTGGCTGGATCTAGAGTTCTCCTTGAGTAGTCATATTTGGTAGGTGGCTTTGGGCTGTCTCCAAGCACCTATTTACAACTTTCGTCTGGCTGTCGGTTTGTGGGTGATATTGCATACTCCTTTTCAATTTAGTACCCTGCATATGGAATAACTTTATCCAAAATTTGCTCGTGAAGATGCAAGTAGAATTTGTCATAAGCACAGTGCGTCCTTTATAGTGTAATTATTTTGAGTCCCAATTGTAATGTGCCACGGAGCTTGATGCTTCTTCCAATTATTTTATGATTTTACTGGTCTCTGGATCATCCTGCCATTCCATCTTATTATCCTTAAGGAAGTCACTGGTTGGAAGCGAAATGGCCGAAAGTTCAGCTTGCTCGGGTAGCTGCGAAAGCACATCTGCAACAACATTCTATTTCCCCTTTTTGTAAGTTATTTCATAATCAAATCTAAGAAGTTTTGTTACCCATTTTTGCTGCTCGGGGGATGATATCTTTTGCTCCTAAAAGTAATTGAGGCTTTTATAGTCAATTTTAATTTGAAATCGTCAACCGATCAAGCAGGGTCTCCACCTCGTTGCTGCGTGCACAATGGCGAGCATTTCCTTATCATGTGTTGACATGTTTTGATGGGAGGGAGATAATGTCTTGCTAGTGTATGTGAGTGGTCGACCATCTTGCATGAGAATGGCTCCGATTCCGACTCCAGATGCGTCGACCTCAATAATGAAGGGTCGACTGAAATCTGGTAGTGCTAGCACCAGCGGCGTCATCATGGTTGCCTTAAGTTTGTCGAAGGCAGTAAAGGCTTTGTCCAACCATTGGAAGACATCTTTTTTTAGTAAGGAAGTAATTGGTGCACTGATCTTTCCATAGTTTTTCATGAACTTACGGTATTAGCCTGTTAAACCCAGAAAGCCATGTAGCAATTTTATGTTCCTCGAGGTCGGCCGGTTCTGCATTGCTTTTATTTTGGAGAGGTCCACTGCCACATCTTCCTATGATATGATATGCCCAAGATATTCTACCTTCTGGCAAAAATTCATAGTGGTCGTTGTGTGTTCGAAAGGCGGTTTTCGGTATGTCTTCTTTGCACACTTATATTTGATGATACCTAGATCGAAGGTCCAGCTTTTGAAGATTTGTGCTCCCTTTCATATAGCAATTCATTTGCTATTGGAATAGGGTATTTATCCTTGACGGTTATGCCGTTGAGGGTTCGGTAATCAATGCACATTCGTCATGTTTCGTCCTTCTTTCGTTCGAAGAGCACCGGTGAAAAGTAGGGGCTGCAACTTAGCCGAATAACTCCTATTTCGGGCATCTCTTTTACAATCCTTTCTATTTCATCCTTCTACATATATGAATGTTGATGTAGCCAAATATTTGCAGGAGGTTTGCCCAGAAGAATCGGTATACAATGATCATGCCGATGGGCAAGAGGTAGGTTGCGTGGTTCGTCAAATATATCTGAAAATTCAGCAATCAAAGAGAGTAGATTTGGATCTTCAAATTCTATTGGCTCTCCCTTAGTTTGCTGCTCAAGTTGTACCAAAGAGCCGTTGCATGCTTTATGCAAAACCTTCTCCATTTGTTGTGTGCAAATTGTCATTACGTCGCCCCCACGTTTCCCATGTAGAATCACCTGTTTCCCTTTACTAAAAAATCTCAAAATTAGTTTCATAAAATTCCAGGAAACATCACCTAATGTCATCAACCATTTAATTCTGAGCATGGCCTCATGATCATTAAGAGGGAGGAGGAAGAAATCTACAATTATCTCTTGTTCCTGTAGTACTAGTTTCTCCCACGGACGCCTACGATCACACTTCAAAATCCGTTCATCGGGAAACTTAACGTTAAACCTACTATAATACTCGATAGGTAAGGCCATCCGAATAGCAACTTTACTGTCTAGGAAGTTATTAGTGCTGCCCGTGTCGATGAGAACAGTGATCGATTATTGTTTGAGAAGGCCTTCAACTTTCATCGTTTGCGGGTTTGAGTAGCTGGTTAGTGCATGTACCATAACTTCGGTCGGTTGTAGCTCTTCTTCTACATCTTCTTCTTCATTATCAGGCTCTCTTCTAGATGTTCAACGACCTCTTCTTCTACTGGTTTAATCATAAGAAGTCTCTCTTTTCTGCAATGATGCTCGTGGCTCCACGGCTCATCGCGGTGCCAACATAACTCCTTCGTAGATCGCTCCTGAAGCTCTTCTCTTGTCATCATTTTTGGTGCAGGGACTCGGTTGATAGTAACAGGGGCTAAGGGCTTCTGCATTGCAGGTTGAGAAGCAATCCTAGTCCTCTGAGTTTCATGGTTCAATCGCTCCTCTTGATGTCGTGCGAAAGAGATGGCTGCCATAAGCGTGTACGGTTGTCGTGCTTTAACTTCTCCCCGGATCTCCGGCTTCAAGCCCTCAATGAAGGTCCCCAATAGTTATTTTTGAGACCAATCACAAGTTTAATTAGATAACCTTTCAAACCTAGTTTGGTACTCCTTAATGGTAGAGGTTTGTCGGATCTTTGCTAGTTGTTCGTCAATGTTCTCGTAATCGGTTGGTCCGAAGCGGATTAATAGTCCTTCTTTGAATTGTCGCCATGAGAGGACTCCATGAGTATATTTAAACCACTCAAACCACTGTATGGCATCCCCTTCAAGATGTATAGCTGCAATTTCCACCATAGATGCATCCGTAGTTTTCTGGGGGGGGGGGGGGGGGGGGGGGGGGGGGGGGGGGGGGGGGGGGGGGGGGGGGGGGGGGGGGGGGGGGGGGGGGGGGGGGGGGGGGGGGGGGGGGGGGGGGGGGGGGGGGGGGGGGGGGGGGGGGGGGGGGGGGGGGGGGGGGGGGGGGGGGGGGGGGGGGGGGGGGGGGGGGGGGGGGGGGGGGGGGGGGGGGGGGGGGGGGGGGGGGGGGGGGGGGGGGGGGGGGGGGGGGGGGGGGGGGGGGGGGGGGGGGGGGGGGGGGGGGGGGGGGGGGGGGGGGGGGGGGGGGGGGGGGGGGGGGGGGGGGGGGGGGGGGGGGGGGGGGGGGGGGGGGGGGGGGGGGGGGGGGGGGGGGGGGGGGGGGGGGGGGGGGGGGGGGGGGGGGGGGGGGGGGGGGGGGGGGGGGGGGGGGGGGGGGGGGGGGGGGGGGGGGGGGGGGGGGGGGGGGGGGGGGGGGGGGGGGGGGGGGGGGGGGGGGGGGGGGGGGGGGGGGGGGGGGGGGGGGGGGGGGGGGGGGGGGGGGGGGGGGGGGGGGGGGGGGGGGGGGGGGGGGGGGGGGGGGGGGGGGGGGGGGGGGGGGGGGGGGGGGGGGGGGGGGGGGGGGGGGGGGGGGGGGGGGGGGGGGGGGGGGGGGGGGGGGGGGGGGGGGGGGGGGGGGGGGGGGGGGGGGGGGGGGGGGGGGGGGGGGGGGGGGGGGGGGGGGGGGGGGGGGGGGGGGGGGGGGGGGGGGGGGGGGGGGGGGGGGGGGGGGGGGGGGGGGGGGGGGGGGGGGGGGGGGGGGGGGGGGGGGGGGGGGGGGGGGGGGGGGGGGGGGGGGGGGGGGGGGGGGGGGGGGGGGGGGGGGGGGGGGGGGGGGGGGGGGGGGGGGGGGGGGGGGGGGGGGGGGGGGGGGGGGGGGGGGGGGGGGGGGGGGGGGGGGGGGGGGGGGGGGGGGGGGGGGGGGGGGGGGGGGGGGGGGGGGGGGGGGGGGGGGGGGGGGGGGGGGGGGGGGGGGGGGGGGGGGGGGGGGGGGGGGGGGGGGGGGGGGGGGGGGGGGGGGGGGGGGGGGGGGGGGGGGGGGGGGGGGGGGGGGGGGGGGGGGGGGGGGGGGGGGGGGGGGGGGGGGGGGGGGGGGGGGGGGGGGGGGGGGGGGGGGGGGGGGGGGGGGGGGGGGGGGGGGGGGGGGGGGGGGGGGGGGGGGGGGGGGGGGGGGGGGGGGGGGGGGGGGGGGGGGGGGGGGGGGGGGGGGGGGGGGGGGGGGGGGGGGGGGGGGGGGGGGGGGGGGGGGGGGGGGGGGGGGGGGGGGGGGGGGGGGGGGGGGGGGGGGGGGGGGGGGGGGGGGGGGGGGGGGGGGGGGGGGGGGGGGGGGGGGGGGGGGGGGGGGGGGGGGGGGGGGGGGGGGGGGGGGGGGGGGGGGGGGGGGGGGGGGGGGGGGGGGGGGGGGGGGGGGGGGGGGGGGGGGGGGGGGGGGGGGGGGGGGGGGGGGGGGGGGGGGGGGGGGGGGGGGGGGGGGGGGGGGGGAGAGGACTCCATGAGTATATTTAAACCACTCAACCACTGTATGGCATCCCCTTCAAGATGTATAGCTGCAATTTCCACCATAGATGCATCCGTAGTTTTCTGGTACCGAAAATATCGCTCCGCGCGCGAGATCCAACCAATCGGGTCTCCTTCTTCCCATCTAGGGAAGTCCACCCTCATGCATGGATAGTTCGGATCAATCATAGAGCCTCCCCTCCCTTGGAAGTCATCTCTTCGGGCTTGGTACGATTGGACAGAGCTCTCTCCTTGATGTGATTTCTTTGGGCTTAGTGGTCGGCCCAATCTGAGTTCGGTAAAGAGCGTCCGAATCTTATCCTCCATTTGTGCCTCGAAGGCTTCAAATTTAGCATTGATTGCTGCCTCAGATGCCATAGTACATGCCTGCAAATCTGTGATATTAAGATCTCTCTTTTGTTGTCGGGTTAAAGGCATGTATAGGTTGAGAGAAGTGGTGGTCGAAAGGGTTGGTGGATTGATGGATGTAGGCTACGGTTTAGGCTTGTTTTGTGGCTATTTTGGGTGTAGTTTGAGGGTGTGGTTTGGTGGAGTTTTAGGGCTGTGGATAAAAGTTTTAGATTTATGGTAGATGGCAGCAAAGGTTTGATAGAAATCAGTGGAAGTTTGCTGCAGAATTGTGTTGTCGTGTAAGAGCAGAATTGTCGTCGAAGAAACAGCGGTTTCTCAACAAAATTTCCACAAAAAACTTGAGAGATTTGAGGAGGGAATTGATAGCAAAATCTCAGTATATATGACAGTAAGTATGTCCAATTTAATCAAGAAAATTTCAGCAGTATAACAACAAAGAAATTGGTGCAAGTTGCGATAGCAGAATTCTCGTCGAAAACTTTCAGCGGCTTGCGACGAAAATTTACAACAACACAAAATCATTTTTAGAGGTGAATTCCTTAATAGATCAATCTTATATGGAAGCCAATATGATCTATGAAATATACAAGAAATTTTGTTCAAAAAGATTGCAAATAGATCGGTTAAGGCAACAATATGCTGCTGAAATTTTCTGCAGCACAGATTTTCAAGCAGTGTCACAGATTGGACGTAAAATATCAGTAGTTTATATTAAGAATTTTTTGACGAAACTAAAGGAAAATCTACTGTTAGGAAGTGTCAAAGCTATCATAAAAATTTCATAGAGATTTGGACAGAAAAATATAATAGCAAGATTAAACAATTTGTACTATGCGGCTGGAATTTCACAGTGCAGATTTTCAAGTATAGCAGTTTAGACGTAAAAGATTAATGGTTTATATTAAGAATTTTTTGACAAAACCAAAGGGAAATCTGCTATTAGGATGTGTCAAAGCTGTAATAAAAATTTCGCAGAGATTTGGATAGAAAAAATGAAGTAGCAAGATCAAACAAACTGTGTTGTGCGGCTGAAATTTTACAATGCAGATTTTCAAGTACAGCAGATTAGATGTAAAAGATCAATGGTTTATATTGAGAATTTTTTGATAAAACCAAAGGGAAATCTGCTGTTAGGAAGTGTCAAATCTGTCATAAAATTTCATAGAGATTTGGATAGAAAAAATGTAGTAGCAAGATCAAAAAGAATGTGTTATGCAGTTAGAATTCTGCAATGTATCTTTCGTCGTAGAGATGAAAACTTTGCGACAAAAAGTTTATGCAGCAATATAGGAACAATTTTTTTTTTTTAGATTTTTGAATAAGGATAACTAAATTGTAGCAGCAGTAAGGTACGAAACCAGAACCTGTTGCAATTCACGGGGAGATCAAAGAATGATCCGCGGTGGTGGAGATGACGGTGGAATTTGGCGACGATCTTTTAAGCAATTGTGGGAATTGCTTTGGGCGGCTGTGGAAGGGATGATAGATGGCTGTGGAAGGGCAGTGAGATGCCAAGAACGCTGCTCTGATACCAAGTGTTAGAACCCTTACAGATTCTAAGCTTGGGTTTGATCTCTTTAGGGGATCAGCCTCCTTGGAACTCTATAGGGGTTCCTTCCTCCAAGTTGCTGCACAAAGGCTGCAGAAAATATTCATCTATTGCTTATGAAAAGAGGAGGAATACATAGCTATTTATAGGGCTTCTAAACCTTAACTCCTAATAGGACTCCTACTCAAGACTCCTACTTCTAACCAACTCCTAATAGGACTCCTATTCAAGACTCCTACTCAAGACTCTTATTTCTTTACAACTCCTAATTCTTCTCTAAGAAATAACCTCCAAACCCTAGTCGGCCTCTTCACCTCTTTAATAAGGGTCGGCTTAGGTAGGTTTTACATGAATGCCCCTATCAATTAGAACTCTCCTAGCTAGAGTCCTAACAGATACGTCCGTAGGAGGTTGAAGTGTGCAGCAAGTTCAGCATGTTGCTAGGCCTTGAGTGGTTCAGCGAGGGCTGTATTGACGTGGAGTCGCAATCTAGCAAGTGCATTTGCAGGAGGCAGAACAATGCACAGTTTGTTTAGCAAATCGAAGTAGTCCAAGGGGATGGTGGTCTCCGAAATGAAGAGTGATGTTGCTCCAACGGGATAGATATCCAAGAGGGATAAGTCCCGACTCTCCAGAGGGAGAATCACGTGCAATAGACTGCACATGTTGAGGAGTAGTACCTCAAAAATAACAATTCCATAAAGCTTAATGGACCGAGCGAGCGGCGAGGAGTCGTCGCATGATCTCGCTTGAGAGAATGCATTGGTGGATGCATTGCGAGATCAAGTGGGGGGATTGACCCAAAGTAACACAAATGAAGGCACACTTGGAGTCGATATAGAGATTAGACTCAAGGGAGGGCTGACCCATGGAATGGTGGGCGCGAGGGCCACCATCAACTCAATGCAAAAATGAGAAGTGGAGCAATTTGGGTGTAACTTGGTGAAGTACCCAAGCCGCATGAAGTGAGCCGGCATAGAAGATGGAACATGGAGCAGAGGCGTAGAGTTTCCCTTAGACAAAGGTCAAGGACATGAACTCTTGCAGAGGCAAGAGTAGGATCATGTTGTTCCATGGGTCCTTCATTCTAATGGAGCGGACTCGTCTTGCATGGTGCCAAAGATGAAGGGAACTTCTGGGCATATGCACCTTATCTCGGAGAAGCATTTGATGGAGGAACTAAGGTGACTCAATTTGCGGAGGCGAAGTTGGGTTCAGAAGGCCTTGGCACGGGGCAAGAGGATGTGGAGGCGGGTACTCTTGAAGAATATGCCACAGTGTTGCCATTCAAGTTGCCATGAAGGAAGCAGTGCGTAGTGGAGATTGTGTTGGTAGATGCGGAGGCTTAGGATCCAGACAATGGTGCACTAATTGCAGTGAAGTCGATGGACTTTGAGAGCTACTAGGTGATGGATTGTCCTAGAGCGGTGCTTTGTGTAGGTGTGACCCGAGAGCGGGTGGACGAAGGTCAATTGCCAAAGGAGCGAACACAATCGAAAGTGGAAGAGACCTTGCAATGTGTTGGTAGAGGCCACACATTGAGGGAACACAATCCGAGTTAATCCCATAAGGATCAGAATGCAATGGAGATGTCACCAGGAGGCGACATGGTGCAGCGGATCATGGTGGAATAGTTTGTGGCAATGCAATACACATGGGTATAGTCCCGTTAGGGACTTTATCATATGGAGTTATGATCAGGAGCTACTGACAACTCCACTTCGGTGAACAACATGACAACAAGAAGGGCTATGGATTCAAGGAGTGAAGGCCATGGTACTGTAGAGGCGAGTCTTCCGTGCGTGCATCGAATTTTGCATCGAATGAAAGCCTTGGTCATCAGCATATGGGGGCTATGTTCCACCAAGGAAAAAGTTCAAATGCAAGTACCAGTGAGTCCCATGCGAGGGACTTGATCATACAGAGGTATGATCGAAACAGTTAGAGAGTTGGACAGCTCCAGAGCCCATATTCGCTTAAGGGAGCCCGGCAAGTCAGAGGACAAGGTCGAGTAAGCGAACATTGCTACCTAGGAAGCTAAGGAGAACAGAATCAGTGCAAACCCTATAACATGATGGCAGAGGCCCATGCATGGGAGTTGTAGTCTGTCTTTCCATCGACCATAGGGAGATGCTTGGAGAACATAGAGGTGTTGAAGTAGGGGGTCGAAAAGGACGAGGAAGCGACGATGAGTCCGGAGGGACTTAGCCACCCAAAATTAAATATCAGTTAGAATGGAGGTGGACTCGAAGGAGTGTCACAGAGATATATCTACTGATCGTGAACAAAAGGGAGATAGATGCGAGGCGACGGATAGTAGGGCCATGGGCATGGCAGTGCCATGGTACCGTAGAGGTGGGAATTCCGCAAAGGTCATTGATCCCTTGCTCTCATAGAGGGAGAGCAATTGGTCATGAAAGGGGCCAAGGAGGTGGAGCATGTAGAGGCAAACTCCAAGTACCGAGACAAGGCTGAAGGGCAGAGTTCGAGGAACTTCGTAAGACCAGTGTCAACGAGCTTCTCATCAAGATAGCCGAAAGTGAAGGACTTTGGGTCATGCAAGAGTGCATGACCAAGGAACAAAGCAGGCAGTACATGGTGCTGTAGCTTTGCTACTCAGTGGAGTAGATGGCAAGGTTGATGGAGAAGACAATACATCCCAAAGGCGACCAAAACTATTAGAGACTTACTCCAAGTTTGGGTGAAAACTTCCTGTATTCCAGAAGTTCGATGGTATTGAGAAGGTGAATCACAGTAGCTAACTCAATGCAAGGAATGTAAACACTTCCAGTACTTCAAAAGTGTGAGCAAAGTGCAGGCGAAGGCCAATAACCAGCTCGATGCATGAAGTACAACCCTTGAGGAGGCGGGCGAAGTCAAGTAACCATTGCCTTCTCAACTCTTAAGAGAATCGGCGAAACCAAGTACCCCAATTCTCTTATCTATCCAAAAGAGGAGCTCTACACAGGTTCAAAAACCCTTCGAAGATATTAGAAGACAATAGTTGTCAAATCCTCACCAATGGTGGTCAGTGCTACTGAGAGTAGATTATCCGCTTCATTTCCCAACAGAATGCCAATCGAAAGCGGAAGTGATGCGAATCTACTTGGAAGTGATAACTAAGTGAAAGAAGAGTTGATGAGCAAATTTTGTGAAGGAAGGACCCAAACCTTATGAAGTTTGTGAGGTGATGCTCGTTAAAGCTCCAACAAGCATCCACCCAATTCAAGCAACATGTGGAATTTGAGAGACTGGTGCATAGTAACGATGGTCTTTTCCTTCATCTGGAGGATCCGTAGGAACCAATAAGGATCAACACAACTCAGCCAACCCCACACTAGAGTTAGAATCATTGGTGAGTTGAAGCAGCATGGCAGATCAAAGGTTCTACTACTCAAAAACAACAGTGAGAGCAGCTGGGAGCCAAGAAGCACATTGCAGTTGGAGCAGAAGATTGAAAACTCAACAAAGGCGAAGAGTTTAGTGTCAACAAAGGCTTCGATGAGGACGTCGAAGGAATAAGTGGGGGAGACTGTCACGGACAAACTTCTAAACATGATGTTTGATGTAATGCTTATGTATGTCCGTGTCTTTTGGTATGTTCATGCTTTGCACAGCATGTAGAGGGATGGCCAAAGGCTTAATAGTCCCATTTTAGTTGGGTTTGGTGGCCGTTTTAGGCTTGTAAATAAAGGTTGTGTCATGTGGACACTTGTGAGAGATTTTCGGTCTACAGTGGACCATTCTGGCCCTTTGTTATGCAACTGTTCTAAGCTTGTATAGTCTACTTGTAATTTGCATTGTTTATGAAGTGTTTATGGAGATGATTGCTTATGGATCCCGAGTGAGGCGCTTTCTCTAACTTGTTTTCTCTTTTGTAGGTTCTAAGGGACTATGGGAGGTTTCGGGGAGGCTGACCTTTGCAGACGGACACGCAAGGGTGCCGTATGACTTAGGCAAAATAAGCTAAGTCCGTGACACATAGGCACACCTCCCGTGGGCAGGGACGACGTCCACTCCCCCCGGCATAGTGGCCACCGTCGGTCAGGTGGTGATGGCCACACCACAGCAAGCAAGAGGGGTTTAGGGTTTTTTAGGTAAAAAGATAATTTTGCTCTTGTGAATCTGAGAAATACTAATTCTGTCCTTTTGTATAAAAATACCCCTCATAATTAAAAAAAAATCCTACATGTCCCTAATTTAAGAAAATATTAATTAATTAAAAAGTTTAATTGATTATTATCATTATTATCTAGTAGTCCTACATGATGATGATGTGTACATGTGATGTATGATATGTGGATGGATGATCATAAACGTGTGATGTGTGTACTTGTGATTATTATTATTGGAGCCTACGAGCCTCTATTTTATTTCTCATTTATTATCAGGCTTGTGTGCCTATAATTAAGTTGCAATCACACGATGAGGTATAGCGGGAGCGTGGAAGCTATAGCGGGACCCACAAAGCCAAGACGGATAATCACAATACATGGAGATGTGTAGAGATGCTAATGGAACCGATGCGGACGAGATGGACAATCATAGGGCATGGAGATACAACACTGCGTACATAGATCTTGATGTGAGTGATTAGGCCCACTAGCTAGGGCTTGATCACATTAGGTTGTGGTCCATGATCATCTAATGTGATTGCTCATGTGATGTGTGATTGCTTGTACAGTTATTAGATATGTATATATATTTGTATGCAATGTAAATATATATTAAATATGTATGTGTGTGACATGTCATATTAGGAGACCAAATCAAAATCCCTTTTCTGAACAATATTAAGTCAGTAAACGTGAGGTAATTAGATTGACCAATGTGGCTTTCCATTGTTATAGGTAGGTATCGATTTTTGATGTAGGTTGAGTTGGTCGAGTCCCTCGAGGCTCACCTATATCATGGTTCACTATCTTGCCTACAAGATATAGATGTCACCGGTGACCTAAGGACATGGTATGCTTAGTCGAATCCCTCAAGGGTATATCATCGAATGAGACTCATCTTATAACGATGGTGTTGACTTAACCGAATATCATGGTTGGTCGAGTCCCTCGAGACTATGATGGTTCGGAGATGGAACAGGATGGGAATAACAATGAGTTGTGATCGGCAAGAGTTGCCTACCTTTTGGGCTTAGTGTGATTGGTCGAGTCCCTGAAAGTTATACTAAGATGTTGATTGGATCCCAATTCCCACTATAAGTCTATCGGAGACTTCCTTTTCACATGCTAAGGGTGTCACGTGACTCGCTAGAAAAATAGTGGGAGTAGATTAAGATAGAAGTCCATATCTTATTTGTTCATTTTCTATAAAATATGTATGTTATTTATTTCTACTATATCTTTATTTTCAAAAATATGTCGCATTCAAATTTCTTACATGGTATACTTGATGTCAACTGCCTCACTGGTCCAAATTACATCGATTGACTCCGCAACCTAAGAATCATTCTCACGATAGAGAAAATCGCATACGTCCTTGATATAGTGATGCCTACACCCGAGGAAGGGGCAAGCGAGGATGAATTCACTCGCTAAGTGAAGTATAAAGACAATTCTACTCTTGCTCAGTATTACATATTAGGCTCCATGACTCCTGAGTTACAAAGACAACATAAAAAGATGGATGCTAGATCTATTCTCCTACATGTCTGCAAACTATTTGAGGAATAGAGAAGGACTCAGCGATAAGAGATATCCAAGAGCCTCTTTCGTGCTAGGATGACTAAGGGGATACCAGTTCAGAACCATGTCCTAAAGATGATTGAGTAGATAGAGAAACTCACAGGTCTAGGAATGGTCCTAGAGGATAATCTACGTATGGATCTTGTGCTTCGGTCCCTACCAGATTCCTTTTCACTATTCATAATAATTTCAATATGAATAAGCTTGAGATGACTGTCCCTGAGCTCCTCAATATGTTGAGGGAGGTAGAGAGTACTATCAAGAAAGAGAAGCCAGTTCTCTATACCGGTGAGACCAGAAAGAAAAGGAAGACAGAAAAAGTCTCTTAAGAATGGCAAGGGCAAGGACAGATCGGGTAAAGCAAAGGTTGCTAAGAAAGACCCGACAAAGAATAAAGGCCAGTGCTTCCACTACAGCAAAGATGGGCACTGGAAGAGGAACTGCAAAGAGTACCTTGTAGAGAGGGCGAAACAGAAACTTAGAGAAGCTTCAAGTACATTCATAATCAGTCTCCATTTGTTAGACTCTTATGATAACACATGGGTATTAGATACCGATAGTGCTTACCATATTTGCAATTTATTGTAGGTTCTAATAAGACCTTAGAGATTGGCGAGAGGCGAGATAGACCTCAAGATGGGGAATGGAGCGAAAGTTATTGTAGTTGCTGTTAGCGAGGTTACCGTATATCTGCCTGGTAGAGCTATTATTGCATTGGACGTATGTTATTTTGTTCCTTCTATTATCAAAAATAATATTTCCATTTTATGTTTAATAGTTAATGGATATAAATTAATTTTTAATAATAATGATTGTTCAATAAATTAGATGATGCAATCATCACTAGAGGAGCATTGCATAATGGTTTGTTTATGCTAGACACTGCTCTATATATCATGAATGTAAGTGTATCTAAGAGGAAACGAGATAAGGTGAACATTGCATACCAATGGCATTGTAGACTAGGTCACATCTATGAGAGAAGGATTCAAAAGTTATCAAAGGATGGATATCTAGATCCATTCGACTATGAGTCAAAAGTAACTTGCAAGCCTTGCCTTCACAGACAATTGACCAGCTCTCCTTTAAGTGGAATTGGAGAGAGAGCCATTGAGCTGTTGGAACTCATACATAGTAATGTATGTAGACCCATGTCAACTAATACCATAGGTGGTTACTCATACTTTATTACTTTTACTGATGATTTCTCAAAGTATGGACATGTGAACTTAATAAGTCTGAGGCCTTTGAGAAATTCAAAGAGTATAAAATGAAGTAAAGAACCAAACTAGAAAGAGTATCAAGACTCTTAGATCAGATCGAGGAGGTGAGTACTTGAGTACAAAGTTCACCCAGTTCCTTAAGGACCATGGAATCCTATCCCAATGGACACCTCCTTATACACCTCAGCTTAATAGTGTATTTGAAAGAAGGAATTGTACACTATTAGACATGATGCGGTCCATGATGAGCTTCATTGACCTACCCATCTCATTATGAGAATATGCCCTAGAGACTACAGCTTATCTTTTGAATATAGTTCCAACTAAGTCGGTAGTATCTACACCATATGAGATATAGAAAGGGAAGAAGCCCGATCTTAAGGTTATTAAGATTTGAGGTTGCCCTGCCCACATTAAAAGACACAACCCCGATAAGTTGGAATCGAGGATGGAGCGATGCATATTCGTAGGATACCCCAAGGAAACTTGTGGGTATTATTTCTATCATCCTAAGGACCAAAAGGTTTTTGTAGCCAAGAGAGCAATGTTCCTTAAGAATGAACACATTCTTGGTGGAGATAGTGGGAGTGTGATAGAGTTGAGCGAGGTTGGAGAACCTAGCTCAAGCAACACTCCACAGCCCGAGTCTGTTTAGGTACCTAGCACACAAGTTCTGACTTTACATAGGTTTGGTAGAGTATCCCATCTTCCTGAGAGATATATAAAATATATTAGAGGAGAGGATGTTGAGGATGTTAATCCTCAAACCTAGAGGAGGCTATTACTAGTATAAACTCCGGGAAGTGGCAAGAAGCTATAAATTCTGAGATAGATTCTATATACTCCAATATGGTTTGGAACCTAGTTGATGTACTTGAGGGTATTGTACCCATCGGTTGTAAGTGGATCTTCAAGAAGAAGATTGGAGTAGATGGAAAGGTAGAGACCTATAAAGCAAGGCTAGTGGCTAAGAGGTATAGTCAAAGGCAATGTATTGACTATGATGAAACCTTCTCATCCAAAGCTAAGCTAAGATCCATTCAAATACTACTGGCTATTGTAACATACTATGATTATGATATATAGAAGATGGATGTAAAAACTATGTTCCTCAATGGCAAACTCGAGGAGGAGGTGTATATGATACCGCTTGAGGGATTTATATCCAAGGACTACCCAAATAAGGTGTGTAGGTTTCTTAAATCCATTTATGGACCAAAGCAAGCTTCCCAAAGTTGAAATATAAGATTTGATGAGGCAAGCAGATCTTATGATTTCGTTAAGAACGAAGATGAGCCTTGTGTATACATGAAGGTAAGTGGGAGCGATATCACATTCTTGGTGGAGATAGTGGGAGTGTGATAGAGTTGAGCGAGGTTGGAGAACCTAGCTCAAGCAACACTCCACAGCCCGAGTCTGTTTAGGTACCTAGCACACAAGTTCTGACTTTACATAGGTTTGGTAGAGTATCCCATCTTCCTGAGAGATATATAAAATATATTAGAGGAGAGGATGTTGAGGATGTTAATCCTCAAACCTAGAGGAGGCTATTACTAGTATAAACTCCGGGAAGTGGCAAGAAGCTATAAATTCTGAGATAGATTCTATATACTCCAATATGGTTTGGAACCTAGTTGATGTACTTGAGGGTATTGTACCCATCGGTTGTAAGTGGATCTTCAAGAAGAAGATTGGAGTAGATGGAAAGGTAGAGACCTATAAAGCAAGGCTAGTGGCTAAGAGGTATAGTCAAAGGCAATGTATTGACTATGATGAAACCTTCTCATCCAAAGCTAAGCTAAGATCCATTCAAATACTACTGGCTATTGTAACATACTATGATTATGATATATAGAAGATGGATGTAAAAACTATGTTCCTCAATGGCAAACTCGAGGAGGAGGTGTATATGATACCGCTTGAGGGATTTATATCCAAGGACTACCCAAATAAGGTGTGTAGGTTTCTTAAATCCATTTATGGACCAAAGCAAGCTTCCCAAAGTTGAAATATAAGATTTGATGAGGCAAGCAGATCTTATGATTTCGTTAAGAACGAAGATGAGCCTTGTGTATACATGAAGGTAAGTGGGAGCGATATCACATTCTTGGTGTTATATGTGGATGATATCCTGATCATTGGGAATGATGTAAGAATGTTATCTATAGTAAAGACTTGGTTATCTAGACACTTCTCCATGAAGGACTTAGGGGAATCATCCTATATCTTGGAGATTCGGATCTATAGAGATAGATCCAAGAGGATGCTTAGCTTGTCCTAGTCCAAGTACATAGACACCATTGTCAAAAGTTTTGGCATAGAAAATTTCAAGAGAGGTCTCATACCGATGAGACATGGGATTTTATTTTCTAGGAGTATATCATGCTATGTATTGCTAGTCATAGGTGCCCTGTAAACCAATCACGCAAGTGATGACATTATGACTTGACACGCAGACTTTTTACTTATTTTTATTTATTTGATATTTTATCACTTTATATTGCTTATTTTATAAATATATTGTTATTTTGATGGATCTGTGTAATGGGAATCAGATCGTGATGAGATCACGATATTGAGATCGATTCGCCTTTAAACATATATCCTAAATAATCTTGGTCATAGGTTACTCGAGAGGGATATTGAGATAGCCGGACAGATTGGTGTGCTATATACCCATCCATATGATGAATGCAGCTGGTCTCATAGCTGCTTATGTGGGGTCACTAGGGATATAGTGCAGGTGCTCATTGTAGAATGAGTTCACTAATTGATCCACTTACAAAATATTGGATGGCTGATGATACCTTATTATTAGACAACGATTTCATCATCCCAGTGGTGAATCTAGTCCTTATATTTGAGACACCAAGGATGTCTTGTATGAGTATTGCACACTTTGATACCGGACTTATAGGTCTTGAGGTTCCAAATCTAGCATAGCCGGTCATCGATAGTGGTAGCCAAACTTCTGAGGGCTATTGAGTGTTGATAGAGGATCTGCTCTCAGTGTCATGAGAGGAATATCCCATGTGTTCTTACTTAGACAAATTCCCAGCCAAGGTCACTCGGATTGAGAGAGAAAGAGTTCTCTGGGAGGATCTGATTAGAGCGTGACTCGAGTAGAAACTATATAGGCTTGACAACACCATGCCCGGTATAGGGTCTCTAGGATATTAGATGGATGAAAAATTATAGATATATAGTAATTGAGGACAAACACGTTGTTAGGACTCTAGCTAGGAGAGTCCTAATTGATAGGGGCATTCATGTAAAACCTACCTAAGCCAACCCTTATTAAAGAGGTGAAGAGGTCGTCTAGGGTTTGGAGGTTATTTCTTAAAGAAGAATTAGGAGTTGTAAAGGAATATGAGTCTTGAGTAGGAGTCCTATTAGGAGTCTTGAGTAGAAGTCTTAATTGAGTAGGAGTCTTGAGTAGGAGTCCTATTAGGAGTTAGGGTTTAGAAACCCTATAAATAGTCATGTATTCATCCTCTTTTGACAAACAATAGATGAATATTTTTTACAGCCTTTATGTAGCAACTTGGAGGAAGGAACCCCTATAGAGTTCCAAGGAGGTCGATCCCCTAAAGAGATCAACCCCAGCATAGAATCTGTAAGGGTTCTAACACTTAGTATCAGAGCAGCGTTCTTGACGTCTCGCTACCCTTCCATAGCCATCCATCATCTCTCTACAGCCGCCCAAAGCAATTCCCACAATTGCTTAAAAGATTGTCGCCAAATTCCACCGTCATCTCTACCACCGCGGATCATCCTTTGATCTCCCCGTGAATTACAATAGGTTCTGGTTTCCTACTTTACTACTGCTGCAATTTAGTTATCCTTATTCAAAAATCTAAAAAAAAATTGTTCCTATATTGCTGCATAAACTTTTCATCCCAAAGTTTTCATCTCTACGATGAAAGATACATTGCAGAATTCCAACCGCATAGCACAGTCTATTTGATCTTGCTACTGTATTTTTTCTTTCCAAATCTCTACAAAATTTTTATGACAACTTTGAAAATTCCTAACAGTAGATTTCCCTTTAGTTTTGTCAAAAAATTCTCAATATAAACTATTGATCTTTTACATCTAATCTACTATACTTGAAAATCTGCACTGTAAAATTCCAATCGAATAGCACAGTTTGTTTGATCTTGCTACTACATTTTTTCTGTCCAAATCTCTTCAAAATTTTTATGATAGCTTTGGCACTTTCTAACAGTAGATTTTCCTTTTGTTTTGTTAAAAAATTCTTAATATAAACCACTGATCTTTTACGTCCAATCTGCTACAATTGAAAATTTGTGCTACAGAAAATTTCAGCCGCATATTGTTGCCTTAACCAATCTATTTATAATCTTTTTTGAATAAAATTTCTTATACGCTTCATAGATCATATTGGCTTCCATCTAAGATTGATTTATTAAGGAATTTATCTCTAAAAACGATTTTGTGTTACTGCAAATTTTCATCACAACCCGCCGAAATTTTTCGACAAGAATTCTGCTATCGCAATTTACACCAATTTCCTTGTTGTTATACTACCAAAATTTTCTTGATTAAATTGCATCTCCTTACTGTCATATAAACTGAGATTTTGCTATCAATTTCCTCCTCAAATCTCTCATATTTTTGGTGGAAATTTTGTCGAGAAACCACTATTTCTTTGACGACAATTCTGCTCTTATAAGACAACACAATTCTGTAGCAAACTTCCTCTGATTTCTATCATACCTTTGCTGCCATCTACCATAGATAAAAAACTTTCATCCACAGCCCCAAAACTCCACTAAACCATACCCTCAAACTGCACCCAAAATAACCACAAAACAAGCCTAAATCGCAGCCTACATCCACCAATCCACCAACCCTTTTGACCATCACTTCTCTCAACCCATACTTGCTTTTAACCCGACAACAAAAGAGAGATCTTAACATCACAGATTTGGAGGTATATACTATGGCATCTAAAGAGATAGTCAATGCTAAATTCGAAGCCTTGGAGGCGTGAATGAAAGATAAGATTCGGACTCTCTTTACCGAACTCACTTTTGGCCGACCACCAAGCCCGCAGAAATTATATTAAGGAGAGAGCTCTAACCAATCATACCAAGCCCAAAGAGATGACTTCCAAGAGAGGGGAGGCTCTATGACTGACCCCAACTATCCACGCATGAGGGTGGATTTCCCTAGATGGGAAGAAGGAGACTCGATTGGTTAGATCTCGCGTGCGGAGCGATATTTTCGATATCATAAAACTACGGATGCATCTATGGTAGAAATTGCAGCTATACATCTTGAAAGGGATGCCATACAGTGGTTTGACTAGTTTAAATATACTCATAGAGTCCTCTCATGGCGACAATTCAAAGAAGGACTATTGATCCGCTTCGGACCAACTGATTACGAGAACATTGACGAACAACTAGCAAATATCCGACAAACCTCTATCGTTCAGGAGTACCAAACCAAGTTTGAAAGGTTATCTAATCAAACTTGTGATTGGTCTTAAAAACAGCTATTAGGGACCTTCATTGAGGGCTTGAAGCCAGAGATCCAGGAAGAAGTTAAAGCACAACAACCATACATGCTTATGGTAGCCATCTCTTTCGCACGACATCAAGAGGAGCGATTGAACCATGAAGCTCGAAGGACTAGGATTGCTTCTCGACCTACAATGCAGAAGCCCTCAACCCCCCCACTATCAATCGAGTCCCTGCACCAAAAATAATGACAAGCGAAGAGCTTCGGGAGTGATCTACGAAAGAGTTATGTTGGCACTACGACGAGCCGTGGAGCCGCGAGCATCACTGTAGGAAAGGAAGACTTCTTATGATTAAACCAATAGAAGAAGAGGTCATTGAATATCTAGAAGAGAGCCTTGATAATAAAGAAGAAGATACCAAAGAAAAGCCACAACCGACCGAAGTTATGGTACATGCACTAGCCGGCTACTCAAACCCGCAAACGATGAAAGTTAAAGGCCTTCTCAAACAACAATCGATCACTATTCTCATCGACACGGACAGCACTAATAACTTCCTAGATAGTAAAGTTGTTGTCCGGATGGACTTACCTCTCGAGTATTACAATAGGTTTGACGTCAAGTTCACCGACGGACGAATTTTGAAGTGTGATCGTAGGCGCCCGCGGGAGAAACTATTATTGCAGCAACAAGAGATAATTGCAGATTTCTTCCTCCTCCCTCTTGATGATCATGAGGCCATACTCAGAATTGAATGGTTGATGACATTAGGTGATATTTTCTGAAATTTTATGAAACTAATTTTGAGATTTTACAGTAAAGGGAAACAAGTGATTCTACTTGGGAAACGTGGGGGCGACGTAATAACGATTTGCACACAACAAATAGAGAAGGTTTTGCATAAAGCATGCAGCGGCTTTTTGGTACAACTTGAGTAGAAAACTAAGGGAGAGCCAATAGAATTTGAAGATCCAAACCTACTTCCTTTGCTTGCTGAATTTTCAGATACATTTGACGAACCACACAACCTACCTCTTGCCCGTCGGCATGATCATTGTATACCGATTCTTCTGGGCAAACCTCCTACAAATACTTGGCTATATCAACATTCATATTTGCAAAAGGATGAAATAGATAGGATTGTAAAAGAGATGGCCGAATCAAGAGTTATTCGGCCAAGTTGCAGCCCCTACTCTTCACCGGTGCTCTTCGTATGAAAGGATGAAACATGGCGAATGTGCATTGATTACCAAACCCTCAATGGCATAACCATCAAGGACAAATATCCTATTTCAATAGCAAATGAATTGCTAGATGAAAGGGAGTATAAATCTTCACAAAGCTGGACCTTCGATCTGGGTATCATCAAATATGAGTGTGCAAAGAAGACATACCGAAAACCACCTTTCGAACACACAACGGCCACTACGAATTTTTGCTTTCTTCACCAGAAGGTAGAATATCTTAGGCATATCATATCAGAAGAAGGTGTGGCAGTGGACCCCTCCAAAATTGGAGCAATGCAGAACTGGCTGACCTCGAGGAACATAAAATTGCTATGTGGCTTTCTCGGTTTAGTAGGCTACAATCGTAAGTTCATGAAAAGCTATGGAAAGATCAATGCACCACTTACTTCCTTGCTGAAAAAAGATGCTTTTCAATGGTCAAACAAAGCTACCACTGCCTTCAACGAATATAAAGCCACAGTGACAACAACGCTTAACATCGGCAAGACTTTTGTTATTGAAGTCGATGCCTTCGGAGTCAGAATTGGTATTGTACTAATACAAGATGGCCGTCCCCTCACTTATACTAGTAAAGCATTATCTCCTTCCAATCTCAAAATGACTATTTATGACAAGGAGATGCTTGCGATTGTGCATGTGGTGGCCAAATGGAGATCATACTTGATCGGGCAACGCTTTCAAATCAAAACTGACCATAAAAGCCTAAAATATTTCTTGGAGTAGAAGATATCTTCCCCTGAGCAGAAAAATTGGATAACAAAGCTTCTTGGATATGATTATGAAATAACTTACAAAAAGGGGAAAGAGAATGTTGTTGCAGATGCGCTTTCACGGCTACCCAAGCAAGCTGAATTTTCGACCATTTCACTTTCGACCTGTGACTTCCTTAAGGCTATTAAGAAGGAATGGCAGGAAGATCCAGAGACTAGTAAGATTATAAAAAAAATTGGACGAAGCACTAAACTCCGTGGCTCATTACAATTGGGACTCAAAAGAATTACGTTATAAGGGACGCATTATGCTTATGCCAAATTCTACTTGCATCTTCACAAGCAGATTTTGGACCAAGTTATTCCATATGCAGGGTGCCAAATTGAAAAGGAGTACAGCGTATTACCCACAAACCAACGGCCAGACGGAAGTGATAAACAAGTGCTTGGAGACAGCCCAAAGCCAACCACTAAATATGACTATCCAAGGAGAACTCCAGACCCAATTGAGTGCCATTATTGATCGATGGATCGTGACTCAACGACGACGACCCATTACTAAAGTGCTAATACAATGGGAGAACTTACCAATAGAAGGTGCCACTTGGGAGAACTATAACGACTTGAAGATCAAATTCCCAAAATTCATAGATTGTTAGCCTCGAGGACAAGGCTAATTTGAAGAGGGCATTCATGTAAAACCTACCTAAACCGACCCTTATTAATGAGGTGAAGAGGCCGACTAGGGTAGGGTTTGGAGGTTATTTCTTAAAGAAGAATTAGGAGTTGTAAAGGAATAGGAGTCTTGAGTAGGAGTCCTATTAGGAGTCTTGAGTAGAAGTCTTAATTGAGTAGGAGTCTTAGGAGTCTTGAGTAGGAGTCTTGAGTAGGAGTCCTATTAGGAGTCTTGAGTAGAAGTCTTAATTGAGTAGGAGTCCTATTAGGAGTCTTGAGTAGGAGTCTTGAGTAGAAGTCTTAATTGAGTAGGAGTCCTATTAGGAGTCTTGAGTAGGAGTCCTATTAGGAGTCTTGAGTAGGAGTCCTATTAGGAGTCTTGAGTAGGAGTCCTATTAGGAGTCTTGAGTAGGAGTCTTGAGTAGGAGTCTTGAGTAGGAGTCCTATTAGGAGTCTTGAGTAGGAGTCTTGAGTAGGAGTCTTGAGTAGGAGTCCTATTAGGAGTCTTGAGTAGAAGTCTTAATTGAGTAGGAGTCTTGAGTAGGAGTCTTGAGTAGGAGTCCTATTAGGAGTCTTGAGTAGAAGTCTTAATTGAGTAGGAGTCTTGAGTAGAAGTCTTAATTGAGTAGGAGTCTTGAGTAGGAGTCTTGAGTAGGAGTCTTGAGTAGAAGTCTTAATTGAGTAGGAGTCCTATTAGGAGTCTTGAGTAGGAGTCTTGAGTAGGAGTCCTATTAGGAGTCTTGAGTAGAAGTCTTAATTGAGTAGGAGTCTTGAGTAGAAGTCTTAATTGAGTAGGAGTCTTGAGTAGGAGTCTTGAGTAGAAGTCTTAATTGAGTAGGAGTCTTGAGTAGGAGTCTTGAGTAGGAGTCCTATTAGGAGTCTTGAGTAGGAGTCCTATTAGGAGTCTTGAGTAGGAGTCTTGAGTAGGAGTCCTATTAGGAGTCTTGAGTAGGAGTCCTATTAGGAGTCTTGAGTAGGAGTCTTGAGTAGGAGTCTTGAGTAGGAGTCCTATTAGGAGTCTTGAGTAGGAGTCCTATTAGGAGTCTTGAGTAGGAGTCCTATTAGGAGTCTTGAGTAGAAGTCTTAATTGAGTAGGAGTCCTATTAGGAGTCTTGAGTAGGAGTCTTGAGTAGGAGTCTTGAGTAGGAGTCCTATTAGGAGTCTTGAGTAGAAGTCTTAATTGAGTAGGAGTCTTGAGTAGGAGTCTTGAGTAGAAGTCTTAATTGAGTAGGAGTCCTATTAGGAGTCTTGAGTAGGAGTCCTATTAGGAGTCTTGAGTAGGAGTCTTGAGTAGAAGTCTTAATTGAGTAGGAGTCCTATTAGGAGTCTTGAGTAGGAGTCTTGAGTAGGAGTCTTGAGTAGGAGTCTTGAGTAGAAGTCTTAATTGAGTAGGAGTCTTGAGTAGAAGTCTTAATTGAGTAGGAGTCTTGAGTAGGAGTCTTGAGTAGGAGTCTTGAGTAGGAGTCTTGAGTAGAAGTCTTAATTGAGTAGGAGTCCTATTAGGAGTCTTGAGTAGGAGTCCTATTAGGAGTCTTGAGTAGGAGTCTTGAGTAGGAGTCTTGAGTAGGAGTCTTGAGTAGGAGTCTTGAGTAGGAGTCTTGAGTAGGAGTCTTGAGTAGGAGTCTTGAGTAGAAGTCTTAATTGAGTAGGAGTCTTGAGTAGGAGTCTTGAGTAGGAGTCTTGAGTAGCAGCCACTTGGAGGAAGGAACCCCTATAGAGTTCCAAGGAGGCCGATCCCCTAAAGAGATCAACCCCAAGCTTAGAATCTTTAAGGGTTCTAACACATGTCCAATGGATTGGATTCCCCTATATCATCTAGGGATTGTGGTGTAGTGGCCTATTATGTCCGTAGTCAATAAGTCGAGTGAATTATTATGGAGAGAATAATTCATTAAGCCAGAAGTAGTTCTGATAAGTATGACTCATGGCCAGCTCAATATTCAACCTAGAGGGTCATACAAATATGGTAGGCATTGCGATGAGTAGAGGTTCGAAGCCCCTAGCTTATTGGATATCTAATAAGTCCCTGAATTATTGGATCTTATGGATGAGATCCAATAAGAGCTAATGAGAGATAATGAGAGATTATTGGATAGAGATCAATAAATATAAGAGGCTTGTATAGTTGGATGGAGATCCAATACCCAATAGGGCAAGATTCATTAGGCTTTAGTGATAGGGGACCTCTATAAATAGGAGGGAACTAGTGGTTTATAGGCTAGAGCCACTTTGGGTTGTCATCTCCTATTCTCCTCCCCTTTCTCTTTCTTATATAGCAAGCCTAGAGTTTTGAGGAGCGTTGTTGCAGCCCTACCGTATGGATCACCACTAAAAAAGAGGGCACTTGACCTCCATCCACTCTTAAAAATCTATAAGGATTTAGGGATATACGATCTTCCTAGGTAACACAATATTTAATATACATAGTTTGAAGTTTTGCGAATTTTGCGCACTAATCTTTGCATGATGACAAACACATCTTTGGAAAATTTAGGGATTTTGTTTTATGTTCTTTCGCTGCACATGTGATGCCTTAGATTTCCCTATAGTGGTATTAGAGCCAGGTTGTTCGTGTGAAAGATTGGTTTTGAACTATGTGTATTATGTTTCGGAGAAGCTTTTGACGCCAAATTCATTGATGCAATAGCGAGAAAGGGCAGCAACTATTGTTGCCCTTACTGCCCTTGGAAATGGCAGCGCTGCCATATGCATGCAGGATTTCGGCCAACGACCGATGGGCTGCTACAATGATGGCCGCTTGAGCACGGGCACTACGCCCATAGGTAGAGCCGTAGGCATGGCACCTGCATGCAGGGCTGCCTACAACGGCGGCCGCTTACGCGCAGGCACTGCGCTCACGCGTAAGGGCCCCACATGCGAGCGTTGGGCCCTCAGGCAAGTCGCTTGCACGGGCAGGGCTTGCCAGCGGTGACCGCCTACAGGCGCTTGTCCCGTGCACAAGCCCTAGCAAGCGACACCCACTTGTAAGAGCAGGGGCACTTGCGGAGGCAGTGGTTCCTATGGGCGTTACGCCCGTGAGCCAACGGGGTAGCGGCGCCTGCGGGCGCTACGCCTATGAGTAGAGCCGCCCTCAAGGGCGATGGTGCCTATAGGAGCCTGCAGGGGTGGCCACTTGCAAGGGCGACACCCTCCGCCCCCGGTGCAAAGGCCGCCAACGGCCACACCATAGCAAGCAAGAGGGTTTAGGGTTTTTTGGGCAAAAAGATAATTTTGCTCTTGTGAATTTGAGAAATTTTAGTTCTGTCCTTTTGTCCAAATTACCAAAATACCCATCATAATTCAAAAAATTTCCTACATGTTCCTAATTTCAAAAATAATAATTAATTAAAAGTTTTAATTGATTATTATTATTATTATCTAGTACATGATGATGATGTGTACATGTGATGTATGAAATGTGGATGGATGATCATGGACCGTGTGATGTATGTATACTTGTGATTATTATTATTGGGGCCTGTGAGCCTCCATTTTATTTCTTATTTATTATCAAGTCTGCTTGCCTATGATTAAGTTGTAATCACATGAGGAGGCGTAGCGAGAGCGTGGAAGCTTTAGCGGGACCGATTTTCAATGTATGTTGAGTTGGTCGAGTCCCTTGAGGCTCACCTATATCGCGATTCACTATCTTGCCTATAACATAGCGATGTCACCGGTGACTTGAGGACATGATATGCTTGGTCGAGTCCCTCAAGGGTATATCATCGAATCAGGCTCATCTTATAATGATAGTGTTGACTTAACTGAACATCATGGTTGGTCGAGTCCCTCGAGACCATGATGGTTTGGAGGCCGAATAAGACGGGAATCATAAGGAGTTATGATCAACAAAAGTCGCCTACCTTTTGGGCTTAGTGTGATTGGTCAAGATTACACTAAGATGCTAATTAGATCCCGATCCCCACTAGAAGTCTGCCGGAGACTTCCATTTCACGTGCTAAGGGTGTCACATGACTCACCAGAAAAATAGTGGGAGTATACTAAGATAGAAGTCCATATCTTATTTGTTCATTTTCAGGAAAATCTGTATATTATTTATTTCTACTACATCTTTATTTTGAAAAATATGTCACACTTAAATCCCTTACATGACATACTGATGTGAACCGCCTCACTAGTCCAAATTACACCGATTGGCTCTACAACCTAAGAATCATTCTC
Organism: Musa balbisiana; assembly: GCA_004837865.1. Classification (NCBI taxonomy): domain Eukaryota; kingdom Viridiplantae; phylum Streptophyta; class Magnoliopsida; order Zingiberales; family Musaceae; genus Musa; species Musa balbisiana. Next base: position 14,364,423 of record CM017194.1, on the reverse strand, counting down.
ATGACGAAGAAAATCACATACGTTCTTGATACAATGATGTCTATGCTTGAGGAAGGCACAAGAGAAGATGAGATTGCTTGCTATGTGAAGTGCAAAGGCGATTCCACTTTTGCTTAGTGTTATATGTTGGGCTCTATGACTCCTAAGTTACAAAGACAGTATAAAAAGATGGATACCACATCCATTCTCCTACATGCCCACAAACTATTTGAGGAATAGGGAATGACTCAACGATATGAGATATCTAAGAGCCTCTTCTATGCTAGGATAATGGAGGAGATACCGGTTCAGAACCATGTTCTAAAGATGATTGAATGAATAGAGAAACTTAGGTCTAGGAATGGTCTTAGAGGATTTCATAGTTCATAATGAATTTTAGTATGAACAAGCTCGAGGTGACTTTCCCTGAGCTCCTCAATATGTTGAGGGAGGTAGAGAGCACTATCAAGAAAGAGAAGCTAGTTCTCTATACTAGTGAAACCAGAAAGAAAATGAAAGCAGAAATGTCCCTTAAGAAGGGCAAGGGCAAGAGCAGACCAAGTAAAGCAAAGGTTGCTAAGAAAAACCCAACAAAGGACAAAAGCTTGCACTTCCACTATGGCAAAGATGGGTACTAGAAGAGGAATTATAAAGAGTATCTTGTAGAGAGGGCAAAACGAAATCTTGAAGAAGCTTCAGGTACATTCATAATTAGTCTCCATTGGTCAAACTCTTATGATAACACATGGGTATTGGATACTGATAGTGCTTATCATATTTGCAATTCATTGCAAGTTCTAGCAAGACCTAGGAGATTGGTAAGAGATGAGATAGACCTTAAGATGGGCAATGGAGCAAAAGTTACTACAGTAGCTATTGGCAAGGTTGCCCTCCATCTACTTGGTGGAGCTATTATTGCATTGGATGCATGCTATTTTATTCATTCAATTATCAAAAATATTATTTTTATTTTATATTTAATAATTAGTGTATATAAATTAGTTTTTTAAATAATAATTATTCAATATTATTATATGATGAGATCATCATGAGAGGAACATTGCATAATGTTCCTCTACATGCTGTGTAAAGCATGAACATACCAAAAGACACGGACATACATAAGCATTACATCTAACATCATGTATAGAAGTTTATCCGTGACATTCTCCCCCACTTATTCCTTCGATATCCTCGTCGAAGCCTTTGCTGACACTGCAACTCTTCGCCTTTGCTGAGTCTTCAATCTTCTACTCCAACTGTAATGTGCCTCTTGATCCCAACTGCTCTCCACTATTGTTTTTTAGTAGTCGAACCTTTGATCCGCCATGCTGCTTCAACTCGCCAATGACTCTGACTCTAATGTGGGGTTGGTTGAGTTGTGTTAATCCTTATTGGTTCCTGTGGATCCTCTAGATGAAGGAAAAGACCATCCTTACTATACGCCAATCTCTCAAATTCCACATGTTGCTTGAACTGGGTGGATGCTTGTTGGAGCTTTAACGAGCATCGCCTCGCAAACTTCGGAAGTTTTGGGTCCTTCCTCCACAAAATTTGCTCATCAACTCTTCTTTCACTTAGTTGTCACTTCCAAGTAGATTCACATCACTTCCGCTTTCGATTGGTATTCTATTGGGAAATGAAGCGGATAATCTACTCTCAGTAGCACTGACCACCATTGGTGAGCATTTGACAACTATTATCTTCTAATATCTTCGAAAGGTCTTTGAACCTGTGTAGAGCTTCTCTTTTGGATAGATAAGAGAATTGGAGTACTCGGTTTCGCCCATTCTCTTAAGAGTTGAGAAGACAATGGTTACTTGACTTCGCCCGTCTCCTCAAGGGTTGCACTTCATGCATTGAGCTGGTTACTGGCCTTTGCCTGCTCTTTGCTCACACTTCTAAAGTACTTGAAGTGTTTACATTCCTTGCATTGAGTTAGCTACTGTGATTCACCTTCTTAATACCATCGAACTTCTGGAATGCAAGAAGTTTTCACCCCAACTTGGAGTAAGTCTCTAATAGTTTTGGTCACCTCTGGGAATGTACCGTCTTCTCCATCAACCCTACCGCCTACTCCACTGAGTAGCAAAGGTACAGCACCATGTACTGCCTACTTTATTCCTTGGTCATGCACTCTCGCATGACCCAAAGTCCTTCACTTTCGGCTATCTTGATGAGAAGCTCGTTGACACCGGTCTTACGAAGTTCCTCGACCTCTGCCCATCAGCCTTATCACAGTACTTGGAGTTTGCCTCTGCATGCTCCACCTCCTCGGCCCCTTTCATGACCAATTGCTCTCCCTCCATGAGAGCAAGGGATCAATGACCTTCACGGAAGTCCCGCCTCTATGGTACCATGGCATTGCCATGCTCATGGCCCTACTATCCATCGCCTCGCATCTATCTCCCTTTTCTTCACGATCAGTAGATATATCTCTGTGACACTCCTTCGAGTCCACCTCTATTCTAACTAATGCCTGATTTTGGGTAGCTAAGTCCCTCTGGACTCATCGTTGCTTCCTCGTCCTTTTTGACCCCCTGCTTCAACACCTCTATGTTCTCCAAGAAGCTCCCTTTGGTCAATGGAAAGACAGATTGCAACTCCCATGCATGGGCCTCTGCCATCATGTTATAGGGTTTGCACCGATTCTGTTTTCCTTAGCTTCCTTGGTAGCAATGTTCGCTTACTCAACCTTGTCCTCTGACTTGCTGGGCTCCCTTAAGCGAATATGGGCTCTAGAGCAGTCCAACTCTCCAACTACTTCGATCATACCTCTGCATGATCAAGTCCCTCTCATGGGACTCACTAGTACTTGCATTCGAACTTTTCCCTTGGTGGAACATAGCCCCCATATGCTGATGACCAAGGCTTTCATCCGATGCAAAATTCGATGCACGCACGGAAGACCCGCCTCTACGGTACCATGGCCTTCACTCCTTGAATCCATAGCCCTTCTTGCTGTCGTGTTGTTCACCGAAGTGGAGTTGTCAGTAGCTCCTGATCATACCTCTATATGATAAAGTCCCTCACAGGACTACACCCATGTGTATTGCATTGCCACGAACTATTCCACCACGATCCGCTGCACCATGTCACCTCCTGGTGACATCTCCATTGCATTCTAATCCTTATGAGATGAACTCAGATTGTGATCCCTCAATGTGTGGCCTTTGCCAACACATCGCAAGGTCTCTTCCACTTTCGATTGTGTTCGCTCTTTTGGCAATCGACCTTCATGCACCCGCTCTCGGGTCACACCTACACAAAGCACCACTCTAGGGTAGTCCATCGCCTAGTAGCTCTCAAAGTCCATCGACTTCACTGCAATTAATGCACCATTGTCTGGATCCTAAGCCTCTGCCTCTACCAGCATAATCTCCGCTGCGCACTGCTTCCTTCATGGTAACTTGAATGGCAACACTGTGGCATATTCTTCAAAAGTACCTGCGTCCACATCCTCTTGCCCCGTGCCAAGGCCTTCTGAACCCAACTTCGCCTCCGCAAATTGAGTCGCCTTAGTTCCTCCATCAAATGCTTCTCCGAGATAAGGTGCATGTGCCCAAAAGTTCCCTTCTTCTTTGGTGCCATGCAAGACGAGTCCGCTCCATCAGAATGAAGGACCCATGGAACAACATGATCCTGCTCTTGCCTTTGCAAGAGTTCAAGTCCTTGACCTTTGTCTAAGGGAAACTCTGCGCCTCCGCTCCATGTTCCATCTTCTATGCCGGCTCACTTCATGCGGCTTGGGTACGTCACCAAGTTACACCCAAGTTGCTCCACTCCTCGTTTTTGCATTGAGTTGATGGAGGCCCTCGCGCCCACCATTCCACAGGTTAGCCCTCCCTTGAGTCTGATCTCTATATCGACTCCAAGTGTGTCTTCATTTGTGTTACTTTGGGTCACTCCCCCCACTTGATCTCGCAATTCATCCACCAATGCATTCTCTCAAGCGAGATCATGCGACGACTCCTCGTCGCTCGCTCAGTCCATTAAGCTTTGTGGAATTGTTATTTTTGAGGTACTACTCCTCAACATGTGCGGTCTATTGCACGTGATTCTCCCTCTGGAGAGTCGGGACTTATCCCTCCTGGATATCTATCCCGTTGGAGCAACATCACTCTTCATTTCGGAGACCACCATCCCCTTGGACTACTCCGATTTGCTAAACAAATTATGCATTGTTCTACCTCCTGCAAACGCACTTGCTAGATTGCGACTCCACGTCAATACAGCCCCCGCTACACCACTCAAGGCCTAGTAACATGCTAAACTTGCTGCACACTTCAACCTCCTACGAACGTATCCTTCATATGCCAAAGAGAAAGTTTCAATGCTCCATGGTGCCAAGTTTCGGTCGCCTTAGGATGGCCACGAACATTCCATCGTCCACATACAAGCCCTTGCATGAGTATCGAATTCTTTGAGTTAGCAATTCCCCTCACCTATGTGAGCTTTGCACAACTCTTTCGATCACTGAGCAACTCATTCCACCTTGCATGGTCTCATCCTTTACCAAGCGCCTCAATTGCCTTGAGCACCATCAATTATGGTTGTCAACGTTGAGCCGTAGCTCAAACTCAACTATCCCAACCTTTGTGTACTCCGCATTCTTCCAAGCTTACTTACTCTCGTGGTGCCTCTTGCGCGAAGGGTTAGCCATTCCTCTGAATGCCAATCTCAAATTCTCACTCCTCTGAGTGACTCCTTTTCCTTACATCTCCATACCCATTTTCCCCCAAATGGTAGCGTATGCTAGCTGCCCTCAATGCAGCCCTGTTGGGTCCCCCATGTTTGCATGCCAAGTGTTTCTATGAGTGCTTGTCCTGCTCTGATACCATCTATCACGGACTTAGCTGGTTTTGCCTAAGTCGTGTGGCACCCTTGCATGTCCGTTCGCAAAGATCAACCTCCCCGAAACCTCCCATGGTCCCTTAGGACCTACAAAAGAGAAAACAGGTTAAAGAAAGCGCTTCACTCGGGATCCACAAGCAATCATCTCCGTAAACCTCCCATGATATGTAGAGCAGTGTTTATGCTAGACACTGCTCTATATATCATGAATGTAAGTTTGTCCAAGAGGAAATGAGATAAGGTGAATAGTATATATCTGTGGTACTATAGGCTAAGTTAAATCCATGAGGGAAGGATTCAAAAGTTACTAAAGGATGGATATATAGATCAATTCGACTGAGTCATATGCAACTTGTGAACTTTGCCTTTGCGAAAAACTAACTCTCCTTTACTAGAACTAGAGAGCGAGCTACTGAGCTATTAGAACTCATACATAGTGATGTATGTGGACCACGTCAACTCATGCCATAGGTGGATATTGATCCTCAGACCTACGAGGAGGCTATTATGAGTATAGACTCCGGAAAGTGGCAAAAAGTCATGAATTTTAAGATGCATTCCATATACTCTAATAAGGTTTGAAACCTACTTGATGTACTCAAGAGTATTGTACCCATCGGTTACAAGTGGATTTACAAGAAGAAGATCAGAGTAGATGGAAAGGTAAAGACCTATAAAGCAAGACTAGTGGCTAACGGGTATCGTCAAAGGCAAGGTGTTGACTATGGCGAAACCTTCTCACCCATAGCCATGCTAAAATCTATCGAAATTCTATTAACTAATGTAGCACAGTATAATTATGAGATATGACAAATGGACGTGAAAATTACGTTCCTTAATGGCAACCTCGAGAAGGAGGTGTATATGATACAGCTTGAGGGATTCGTATCCAAGGACTGCCCAAATAAGGATTGTAAGTTACTTAAGTCTATTTATGGACTAAAATAAGCTTCTCGAAGTTGGAGCATAAGATTTGAGGAGGCAATCATATCTTATTACTTCGTTAAAAACAAAGATGAGCCTTGTGTATACAGGAAGGTAAGTGGGAGTGCTATCACCTTCTTGATGTTATATATGGATGACATCCTAATCATTGAGAATGATGTAGGAATGCTATCTACAGTAAAGGCTTGATTATCTAGACACTTTTCCATGAAGGACTTTGGGGAAGTATCCTATATCTTAGGGATTCAGATCTATAGAGATAGATCCACGAGGATGCTTGACTTATCTCAATCCAAGTACATAGACACCATTGTCAAAAAGTTTAGTATGAAAAATTCTAAGAGAGGTTTTATACCGATGAGACATGAGGTATCACTTTCGAGTATGTCCCCAAAGACTTTTGAATAAAGAGTGAACATGGATAGAATATCCTATGCCTCAATAATAGGGTCTATCATATATGTCATGCTTTGTACCAGGCCTGATATAGCGCATACATTGAGTGTCACGAACATGTATCTGGCGGATCCAGGCTTGGAGCACTGGAAAGTAGTAAAGTGTATTCTTAAGTACTTGAGAAGGAGTAAGGATCTTTTACTAGTATATGGAGGTAGTAGCCTCAGGGTTGAAGGCTACACAAACTCAAGTTTTCAGTCCAATAATGATGATAGCAAGTCAAATTCGAGGTATGTGCACACCTTGAATGGAGGAGTAGTATGTTGGAAGAGTTCCAAGCAAGATACTACTACTGATTCAACCACAAAAGCAGAGTACATTGCTACAGTAGAGGCAGCAAAGGAGGGAGTTTGGATAAAAAAGTTCATCACATATCTAGGAGTCATGCCGGTCAGTGAGGAGTCGATTCTCTTATATTACGACAAAAACGTGGTGATTGCTTAAGCGAAGGAACCTAGGTCATATTAGAAGTGTAGTGAGGAGGTTCCAACTTATTAGAGAGATCTTGACTCGAAGAGATGTAGTAGTGGAAAGAGTTCCATCCGAAGATAACATCGTAGATTCACTAACAAAGCCATTGTCTCTATAGTCTTTGAGTGTCATAAGGGTCTGATGGGGATCGGATACATAGGTAATTAGCTTTAGGTCAAGTAGGAGATTGCTAGTCACAAGTGCCCTATAAGTCAATCACGTGAGTGATGGCACATGTGACTTGACACACAGTCTTTTTGCTTATTATTATTATTTAGTATTTTATCACTTTAAATTACTTATTGCATAAATATATTATGATGTCTATGCATCTATACAATAGGAATCAGATCGTGATGAGATCATGATAATGAGATCGATTCGCCTTTAAACGCGTATCCTAAATAAACCCGGTCATAGGTTACTCGAGGGGGACATCGAGATAACCAGACAAACTGGTGTGTTGTATACCCATCCATATGGTGGATGCAGTTAGTCTCATAGCTGCTCGTGTGGGGATACTAGGGATATAGTGCAAGTGCTCATGGGAGAATGAGTTTACTAATAGATCTGCTCATGGAATGCTGGATGATATATGATGCCTTATTGTCAAACAACAATTCTATCGTCCTAGTGGTGTTTTTGGTCCTTAGACTTAAGACAGCAAGGATATCCTATATGAGTACTCCACTCTTTGATATTAGAATTATAGGTCTGGAGGTTCCAGATCTAGCATAGTCGGTCATCAAGAGTGGTAGCCAACCTTACGAAACCTATTGAGTATCGATAGAGGATCATCCGCTCTTGGTGTCATGAGAGGAATATCCCATGTATTCTTGCTCAGACAAAACCTTGGCCATGGTCATTCGTATGAGAGAGAAAGAGTTCTTCAAGAGAATCTGATTAGAGCGAGACTCAAGTAGAAATTGTATGGGCCTGACAACACCATGCCTGGTATATGGTCTTTAGGATATTAAATGGATGAGGGACTATAGGTATATGATAATTGATGACACACAGATTCAATGGATTGGATTCCCTTGTATAATTTGGAGACTGTGGCGTAGTGGCCTAGTACGTTTGTAGTCGATGAGTCGAGTGAATTATTCACTAAGCCAGAAGGAGTTCTGATAGGTATGACTTACAACCAGCTCGATAATGGGCCTAGAGGGTCACAAACATATGATAGGCATTGTGATAAGTAGAAGTTCAGATATGAGATATCCGCTGGAGCTCTTATCTTATTGGATATCCAATAAGCCCCTGAATTATTGGATCCTATGGATGAGATCCAATAAGAGCTAATGAGAGATTATTAAATAAAGATCTACTAATCTAATAGGCTTGGGTGATTGGATGGAGATTCAATACCCATTAGGGTTAAGTGATATGGGACCTCTATAAATAGGAAGGAACCAATGGTTCATAGGCTAGAGCCTCTCCGAGTTGCCATCTTCTATTATCCTCCCATTTCTCTTCCTCAGGTAGCAGGCTTGGAGTTTTGAGAATCATCGTTGCAGCCCTATAATGTGGATCTCCGCTAGAGAGGAGGGTGCTTGACCTCCTTTATCCACTCCCTAAAACTTGCTAGCTTGCCCAACTTTTCACGCCCCTTAAAAATATCCCATAATATTTAAGATTTTCCATCACAAAATAATTCAGAATCCAAACTAACATTTGAGGACACTGAAAAACATTCAATCAAATTCACATATATAAAACCTGTGTAGTTTAAAATCATATATCACATCACTCGATAATTCACATTTATGAAACCTAAACCAACTTAGCAAACATTAACAACACTTATAAATCCACAAGCTAAATAATTTATACAATCAGAGTTCCAACCATTTACCACCAATTCATATCATTGTAACTTAAACTCAACATTCTGAAATTCTAAATAAGAGATCTTTTAATACCTTTACACAACGTATCAATTCAGATTCATCGACAACATTTCATTACATACAAAATGCACTTATACAATAATGACCACAATATATCCACCAATATGATTTGCCCACAATTCTGAATAGCTCTCCACTACCTCAGCCCAATTCAAACATCTCAGAGAGTGACAAGCTAACCTGAAAGATTTATATAACAACGGAGTGAGCTAAAAACTGATAGAAAGAATAGAAGATAAGAACAATTATTGAAGAAGCTTTATTAAAAAGGTGAAGTAGCTTGAATGCATTAACATGTCACTCTCCTATTTATACAGATATACAGATTAGGAGGGAGGATTTTTCTCAACATAATAGAGGATTTTCCTCAACAGAATAGATAATATTTCCTCATATAGTTGGGGAAATCTTATCTTCTATCATGCCCCGCAAGATGGTGCTCCTGACAAGGATACCAATCTTGGATCGATGCAAAGAATGGTTTACGAATGAGACGCTTTGTGAGTAGGGCAAGAGCAGATCGCTACTGTTGTTGTTGTTGCTGCGACGGTGATGGCTGCGGTTGCGATGGCAACGGCGGTTGTGATTGCGACGGCGGTAGCTGCAACGGCCACAACTGCGATGGTGACGACTGCGACTGCGACGACGACGGCGATAGAGGAGAAATCTATAGTAATGTTGCAGTGATGCTACTATAGCAGAGGAGGAAGCTGTACTAGAAGAGGTAGGAGGTAGCTACAGCGAGGAAGAAAGGTGGGGCAGTGCTGGTGAGCACAGTATTAGAGACGCTGCAGTGGAAGGGAACAAATGTTGGCGCAGAGTGGCAGTGGAGAAGATAGTTGTCGTTCGCCGAGAAGGAAAGATTTGTCGCACCGACAACCTGATGACGAAAAAGCAATAGTAGAAAGCCTTTTCTTTTGTCGACGAAGGCGGAGAAGCAACGGTGATGAATCGATAGCGAGAAGAGAACTTGCTCTAGGCAAGCGGCTTTGATACCATGATAGAAAGAATAGAAGATAAGAACAATTATTGAAGAAGCTTTATTAAAAAGGTGAAGTAGCTTGAATGCATTAACATGTCACTCTCCTATTTATACAGATATACAGATTAGGAGGGAGGATTTTTCTCAACAGAATAGAGGATTTTCCTCAACAGAATAGATAATATTTCCTCATATAGTTGGGAAAATCTTATCTTCTATCAAAAATAGCTCAGCAAGCGACAAAATATATTGAGAATGAAAAGGGACAGTTTCAAACAAATAAGGTATCACAATGCAAAGGCAGAATACAAGAACTCTTAGGGTACCATAACATTAGATACAGAATTGCAAATATCATATCATTCAAAACTCATTTGGTTCATAACAAATGGAGCATAGAGTAATTGGAGCATATTAATAACCAATGAAACGTTTTGGAGCTTATCAATGACGTATGAGAGATTTCTGAGCATATTAATGGCAAATAGGACATTCCAGAACATATCAATAGCATATGAAATATTTCGAAGCGTATCAATGGTGTACGAACATTTCAGAACATATCAAAGACTAATACAAAACAGAAGCTGAAATGTCATATTTGACGTTGCATACATATCATTCTTATCCAAAGTGCATACAGAAATACATAACCAAAGCTTTGGATATCATATCAAACATACAGAAGGTGTAGTGGGACCACAGACAGAATGTGATTCATCCATTTCTGAATGACCACCAGACAGAAGTCTCCCACGTCTGGGAGCTCCATCCACCCACGTCTAGGTGAAGTCAGAGGGGGCCGGCAGAGCATCGCAGGCTCTATGCATAACTCCCTTTACCATTTCTGGCAAAGATTCACATTATCCCACAAACACCAGAGTATAAAAGGGCAGTATGAATAATAAATAGTACATATTGGAAGCACACGCGGAACAACAAAACGTACATGTGCCTTTACGAGTCAATACGATGCAAGCAAATAATCTTTCACAAGTGTATTCAGATTCGAAAGGATATGAAAGCAAGAGTACACATGGATCCCAAACAATCATATATAGCTCAATTCAAATAAGAAGGTTAGATGAATTCAGTGTCCAAAGGAATTAAACTGGAATAGGCACCCATCGAAAGCAAATTCGGAACAATGGGATATACATGTGCCTATATGAGTCAATACGATATAGCATAAATGTTATACAATAGTTTTCAAGAATGAAATAATTTTAAGAACAAGAGTATACAAGAATTCAAAGCAATAATATAAAGCTCAATTGAAGAAGAAAGCTAAATGAAATCAATTTCCAAAGGAATGAAACCAGAATATGCGAAATCGATCAAAGCTCAATTTCTGGCAGAATTCGAGAGGCACATTGAACAAATGATTTCAAACTATCAATTATGCTCCAACATACTCAAGAAGGCTATTGTAGAAATATATTTCAATCTATTTTCGGATAAAATAAGTCTCGTATGAATCGAAGTTTCCAACAAAGAGTTATAATTGATTTAGTAACCAAAGGTCAGAAAAACAAAATCATTGTTTTGCAGAATCCATAGGGTCGGATTCAATAGATAACTGAGCAGACATTTGGACTCTAAATATTTCAATCCAGGTATCAAAAGAAAGATCTACGAGTCTAGCTTCCAATGAAATAAGTTTGGAATAAATCAAAGTTTTTAAATGGGACTTATAGACAGTTCAGTATCAAAAGGTCAAAAATTACAATCCCTGTTTTACAGAATTCGTAGGCTCATTTGAAACAGAAGTTTGGATAGGCAACCTTACTCCAAATTCTTAAAATAAGGTATCAAAAGAAAGTTTTATGAGTCTATATTCAGATTAAACAAGTTTTGTCCAAATTAGAGGTCAGTGCATAAAGTTATAATCATAACAAGGTAGAAAGGTTATATCTTGGAAGTTTCACATATTCAATCATTACGTCTAAATAGGAGATATATCAAATGTAAGGCTAGAACAATTCAAAGTTTTCATATTCAAGGCAAATGCAAAGATAAAATTACAGTAAGGCAAAGATCAAGACACTTGCAATAGGAATGATCGGAACGCTTGCAATAGAAAGGATCGATACAATGGAAAAGATTGAAACACTTGCCTTTCGCAGATTTTGATCCAAAGATCTGAAGGTATACGCCCGAATCCTTCTTCTACTTTTCCTTCATGTCCTCTCCTTGTTTTGTTTTCTATAACTATCTTTTTTTTCCCAACCGCAGTTGCCATGCCATAGTCACAACTGCAGCTACAGCCACGGTCGCAGTCGTACCCGCAACCGCAGCCACCAACGCAGCCCATTTCACTGCGCTACTTCCAATCTCCCTTCTCTCATTCCTTCTTTTTCTTTTTTCTTCCCCAAACACAACTGCCGCAGCCACCGCCACTGCTGCAGCCACTGTCGTTGCTACTGCCGTAGCCACACCGCTGCCGCATTTGCCATAGCCACACCACTGCCGCAGTTGCCGCAGCCACGCTGCTGCCGCAACCGCACCGCTAATGCTGCCGCAGCCACAATCATAGCCGCAGCCGCCATCGCTGCCATTGCCACAGTTGCAATCGCAGCCGCAGTCGCAGCCACCTTCCCCTCTTCCTCTTCTTCCTTCTTTTCTCCCTCTTCTTCTTCTTTTCCTTGTCTTCTTTCCCAGCTGCAACCGCTGCAGTCGCAGCCGCAGCCACGGCCGTAGCCACCACAGCCGCAGCCTCTTCTTCCTCTCATTCTTCTCTTCTAGCTGCAGGTGCCATCGTCGCAGCCGCAGCCCCCTTCTCTTCTTCCTCTCCTCCCCTTCTTCTCTTCTCCTCCCCGATGCACAGTGCCTCCTCTCCTCTGTTTCCTCCTGCAGGAAACAGAGGTGCTGCAACTCTATCTGCTGCAGCTACCTCTCTCTCCTCTCCCTCTTCCCTTCTTCCTTCCTCTTCGTCTTTCCCAGCCACGGCTGCTACAGCCGCAGCCACAGCTCTCCTTCCTCTCTTCTTCCTCACCTTCTTTTCTTCCAACTGCAGCTGCCACCGCCGCAGCCACAGCCTCTTCTTCCTCCCCTGCACTTCTTCCTCTCCTTCTTCTCTTCCAGCTGCAGCTGCCACCGCCGCAGCTGCCACCGCCGCAGCTGCAGCCTCTTCTTCCTCCCCTGCTCCTCTTCCTCTCCTTCTTCCCTTTCTTTTCCCTCTTCTACTCTTTCTCTTCTTCTCCTCTTCTTCCCTTCTCCTCCCCGACGCCCCACACCTCCTCGCTGCAGCCTTGCCGCAGCCACCCTCCTCTCCTCTTCTTCTTCTTCTTCTTCTTCTTCTTCTTCTTCTTCTTCTTCTTCTTCCCTTCTCCTCCCCGACGCCCCACGCATCCTATCCTCTGTTTCCACTAGCGGGAAACAGAGGTGCTGCAGCCCTACCTGCTACAGCTGCCTCTCTCTCATCTCCCTCTTCTCTCTCTTCTCCCTCTTCTCTTCTTCTTCTTCTCCTCTTCTTCCCTTCTCCACCCCGACACCACACACCTCCTCGCTGCAGCCTTGCCGCAGCCACCCTCCCCTCTTCTTCTTCTTCTTCTTCTTCTTCTTCTTCTTCTTCCCGTCTCCTCCCCGACACCCCACACAAGCACTCCTCTGTTTCCTCCTGCAGGAAACAGAGGTGCTGCAGCCCTAGCTGCTGCAGCTACCTCTCGCTCCCCTCTCTCTTCCCTCTCTTCTCCCTCTTCTCTTCTTCTTCTTCTTCTTCTTCTCCTCTTCTTCCCTTCTCCTCCCCGACGAACAGCGCCTCCTCTCCTCTGTTTCCCCCAGTAGGAAACAGAGTTGCCGCAGCCACCTCCTCCCTCCTCTTCTTCTTCTTTTCTTCTCCTTTTCTCCTTCTTCCCTTCTCCTCCTCTTCTTCTTCTCCTCCTTTTCTCCTCTTCTTCCCTCCTTCTCTACTTCTTCTCTTCTTCTTCCCCAACGCCCCCAGCTCCTCTCTCTGTTTCCCATGGGAAACAAACGGAGAGCGTGGGAGGCGGTGGGATAAGACCGAGCTTTTCGGTTTTTCTTTTTCTTTTTTTTTCTTTTTTTTTAACTTAACAATTTAGTCCTTGAAATTTTTATATTTACCTATATGTCCTCCGATTTACAAATAAATCAATAAATTTTAAAAGTGAGGGATATTACACAACTCAAAAGAGAAGCAAGAATTAATAGCTTGCACATCCCAAGTAAATGCAAAAACATGCTAGCATGCTCATATCAAAAGAAAAGCAAAGATTGCTAACTTGTATATTTCAAGAAACAAAAGTTGCTTTCTTGAACATCTCAAATATTACTAGCTTACATTTTTTAAAATGATGTAAAAAAACTGTCTAGCTTGCATGATGTAGAACTTGCAATCTTGAACATCACTAAAAATTGCTAGCTTACAATCTCAAGAGAAGCAAAAGTGCTATCTTACCTCTCTCAAGAAGCAAAACATGCTAACTTGCACATCTAGTAAAAATTTACAAACTTGCAAAACATAAAATTATTGCTAGTTTGCATGATGATTTGGTGATTATGCATGTTGTAAAGTAATGAAAAAATTGCTAGCTTGTATGTTATAAAACTTGCATATCTCAAAAACTAGCTAGATGCACTTCTCCTTTTTGTTGATAACAAAGTTATGTTGATGATGATGTATGGAATAATATATTGAAAATTTGATTATGTATAATTTTATGTTATTTGGACTCATAATGAATTCTTGATTAAATTTTATTTGACTTGAATTCAATTTGAATTCAAGGTTCTATCAATATGGCATATTGATAGAGGGAGTTAAGGTTAACTCTGTCATCAATTGGTTGTCATCATCAAAAAGAGGGAGATTGTTGAATCTTGGATTTTGATGATGAAACCAATTGATAGTGTTTATGATTTAATCTACGTTTTGAGTGATGCAGGAAGTTTTGATCAGGATGAGACAACTAAAGTAGGAAGAATAATTTTGGGCCGGAGAAAAACATGTCAAAAGATTGGATGTTGAGCCATAGGATCGATCGACATATCGACAGAAGGCTTTGGGCCATGGGTTCAGGCATCAGGCCAAGAAGAGTGAAAATTGCACTAAGTAAATCAGAGTTACGGAGGTCAACTGGCCAATTGGGCAATATGCCACAAGAGAGGACGATACGCCAAAAATTCAAACGAGCACCGATAAACTAATGACATGCCGAACAACACTTGATTTAAGCTTTGTAATAATTATCTAGATTGAAGTAAGTTTTAAGTGTGCAGGATTAACTACGATAGCAAGGCATAAAGCAAATTGAAGTTCTAGGGTCAAGAACGAGATTTCGTTGTGAGTTTGAGAGTTCGTCAGAAGTTCTATCAGAATTGATTGAGAAGTCTAGGAGCTTGTCAAAGAAGCTTGTCAGAACTCACTAAGAAAATCGTCGTGAAGTCCAAGAACTTACCGGGAGTCCACTAGAACATTACCGAGAGATCGTTGGAAGTTCGCTAGAAGATCGCCAGAAGAAACCTAGACTTATGGACTTATTTAGCTTAGTGAATATCTTAAAATTTGTAATTAGTACATAATTAGGTTAGAATTGGGCTAACTTAATTAGGTGCCAATTGGGCCTAAATTGGAGTGATTTTGGCTCATTGGAAGGCCCATTCAATGACCCAAATGTTGAGCTAAGTAGTGGCACCATTAGAACTAGCGGTAAAACCGCATGTGAGTTGGAAAACTTGAAAAACTCTATCTTCAAGGCTATTAGGCGATGATACCACCTAGTGATAGTGTGTCAGGTGATGGTACCACCCAGTGTTAGGCTATAGGTGTTGGTACCGCCTAGTGTAGGCGTTGGTACCGCCCGTACCCGGAAGACCCATAAGTTTAAATTTTTAGCTTCATTTTTTAAACCATTTAGGACCTATAAATACCTCACTTGGGCAACAAGAATGTAGCAAGAATTCTAGAGAAAAAAAACTAAGTAAACTCTACCAAAACTTTGAGTTTCCTCCTTCTAGTGCTAAGAGTTAGTCGTAAGGGAGGTGTGTGAGGGAATACTTGTAAAAGAGTGACTTGTAAAGGTTATCTCCTGATCCTATGAAAAAGAGAAAGTGTTATAAGAGGGTGGTAGAATTTCGATATATTTTATATATTATTAAAAATTAATAAATTGTTAAGAAAATTATTAATGGCAAGATCAATGTTCATTCCATTTTTTAGTTTATTTTGCCACTAAAACTTTTTATCAAGATTTATAGTGATGAAATAATTCATCACTAAATATTATCAAAAAATATTATTTTATCCATTTATATATTTTTAATTGATATAATTTGGATATATTGGCTACAAACATATATCATCACTAAAAATTATAATATAGAAACAAGTGCAACTTTCTTCGTTAATCACAAGACCTAGTCAGACAAAAACTAATGATGAATCGCTCTATCGCTAATTCTTTTAGTGATAATTATTAAATTTAAGTGATGGCTTTTCGCATGACTAATAGTTATTTTTCTTATAGCTAATCAATCGTCTAGGAGATCATTATTTTTCACTTGTAGTGATCAAATCTTATACTGAAAGACTCTGAAACTTGAAAATAAATTCTACAACATAAGAGAGAGCTTCTTACAGAACAACTTTCACACCAAAGCTCAATAAATTACTCAAAAACACACAAAGTTTCTTGCATAAAAGCTCCCAGCATCATAACACAAGCAAATGACCAAAGGTACTCAGAATACGATCACCACTAAAATGATACAAAACCAAACCATCTCTAAACCCAAACCCAATTGTGGTACCACCACCTCAAAAATGTGGCTGCCGAGGGGGTCATCAATAACGGTTTAATATGACTTGAACACTAGCTTGATTACTCAACTAAAGCTTCAACTGAACTTTTGTTTTCTTGATTGATCCTTCAACACGATGTTGATTGATCCCTTAGTATTTCAATTAATCTTCAGGCCGACTAATCCTTCAACTAGTTTCCTCGAATACATTCACTAATCTTTTTGCCCGTGGATCGATCTTCTATTTCAGTGTCAAACTCCCCAAATCGGTACCTGATTGTCTGACACAGTTGATTCTCTAGTGATCTACACCCATCATTGAAGTACAGATTGAATCATTTTTTAAGAAATACACTTGACAGATAATGTTCAAATTTATTAATATGCGAACATAATCAAAATGATTCTCTTCGAATTCACATGAAGCATTGATGGTGAGATTTTTTATTGGTCTCAAATCATAAGCAGGAACATGACTAACACGGCTCCTTTCAGATCTACTCAATTAGTCCATTAAACCCATGGATCGAGTTATTCATTATGAAGAATATGGAGTCAACACGGTGCATATATGGGAGCTCATCTTCACAGCTTCTATGGTGGGTTTGTGGATTGGGTTCAAAGCACGAGGACGTAATCGAATTGGCTTCCCGCAAATCCACTCACTGTGTTGGTGCTAAAATTGTGGATGAGGCTCAAAACACAAGTAGAAACATTATCATGCTGGCCTTCACAATATCGACAGGACTCTTGTTGATTAAGCTCCATATGGAACCAGTTGGATTATTGTTTTACATTCGTATTTTAAATAAAATTTATGGTGATGCCCATTCTATCTATCTACATATCTATCATTATTATTATTCCAAAATCTCCTTTTCAGGGAGAGTGTTAATGTCGCTGGATAACCCGAAAACTGTATCGAAAACCTTGGAAGTAAAGATCACAACATGGATCCAATAAACTTGCGCGTGATTTAACAATTGATGGCTTCTAGTAGTAGGACCTAAAGATGTCGGCACGCCTGCAACTGCTAGCTACCAAGTGACACGCGTGCAATTAGCATAACAACGTCACAACATGATTTAATTAGCAACGCCCTTTTCCAATCAATCTCACCTGCGGTCCTTTTATCTTGCTCATTAAGCATTCAGTACGTGATTAAATATAAGTTCGAGAAAGATATTTATGTGGAGAATCCCACGTATACCAATCTTCCGGATTTACCTAACCCTGTTTCTTTATGCGCCACAGAGTTACAGACCGGCACGGACGTTGACCATCACCAACCTGTTGACCAGCTTGTCGTCATGCGCCAACATATATATTATATATCCATAATGGATAAAAAAGCTAATAGGGCTTAATCTTAACCAATACCATTGAGGCTGCAGGTTTCGTAAAGCCTACGACATCGCGTCACGTGGGACGCGAATGCAGGCAACGCGTCGTGGCATGCTCGAGGGGCGTTACGTGGCTCAACCAAGATGGGTGTTGGCTACGTGGCCAGGTTTGGCCTGGTCTGGCAAGGCGGACCCCACGCAGCTTCATTTTCTTAAATATGTCCTTTAGCGGTTGGAGCATATGCTCGGAACCCCTCCTCGTGAAGTCCAATAGCGGGTTTGTTCCCCGAAGCGCCCCATGCCGCGCTGTCATTTTTCGCCCGTAAGCGCTCGGTTTGTTAGGCACTGTAAAAGATGAGGAACGCGTGTCGCTTGTCTCCCCACGGCACACGTCATGATTCTCGCACGCGTGTCATCCCCGACGCGTCGGGTACGACGCGCTCCACTGGGCGGTCCGAAAGCGACGCGTCAGCCCCGCCGGGGCCACCACCGCAAAAGCTCCACTGTGTCGGCTCCCACCGCGGGCCCCCCCCGCAGGCCTGGACGGGACCCTCTCCGAGCTTCGGCTCGCCAACGCGTGTCCATTCGAGTAGGACCCTGTCGGGGAACGCCACGTGCCCGGTCGTCGTCATGTCCCCGTCCTCTCCGTGCGGTTGTTCAGCGATGAGCGTCAGTTTGGGACGAGAAGCCGGGGAAGCAGCCATTTGGACGGCCAGGATCTCGTGATGGACGGAGTGTCGATATGATCGGCATCCACATCGAGAGGATTAGGACGCCGCAAGAGATTGGATTACAAATTTGGCGTGGTACAATCATATTTACTCTTTTGGAAAATAATTTTGATTGCCAATTTTGGATCAGAAGATAATTTGTGGATCAGAATAACACAAAGTAGCAATCATAGGACATGCAAGATTCCAATTTTGATTGCCAATTTCGGACCCTCAGTGTTGGGAACTTATCACACTGTTTTTATCTTTTTCTTCCTTCAGATACCTTATCTCCAATATTATTTTTGCTCTACTTAGTTATTTACATTTATAAATTTTTTATTAATGATCCAATTCCACACCTTTCAATCTTCGCATCATTTTTGAGCTAGAAGGTTCGGGATGGGAATCTAAGGCTCTTGTAAATTTGAAAGTTTCCGTGGGGAAATCATCAAATATTGGTGAAAAGGATGAGCATGAGAAAACCAAGCATCGATCATAAAAAATAACTGTACATGTTCCACATCTACAAATCCATCGAATAAACAATACTAATTCAACTGATACCAGCTAATCATGGGATATAAACAATCATGGAATATGCCTCGAGTATTCCCAGTCAAATAATCTACGCCTTTTATCTTTACATTACCTAATATTTCACCACTATAATAAGGAGATCACAAGAGCTCTTTGTTCCAATCACTTCATAATATGATGTCAGAAACTTGCATTTGCCCACGTCCTAATTCACCATGGCCGATCACCTATAAAACGCAAGCCTGAGGGAGTTTTGGCCTCCAACAGGACAAAAGTCTCTTCTACCTTCTTCTTCTTCTCTTTTCACTGTGCATACGCTGCACCATAAAGAATCTATTCCCCAAGAGCAAAGATGGCAGCGGAAGAGACGACCCGTAACAATTACGCCCAGTTCACTGGCTATGACCAAGCAGACGACTACGACGAAGAGCTGAGCACTGTAACCACGCCTGCTGTTTATTTAACTGGCCATGCCCACTTGGCCAGATTGCACAACGCGAGCCAGCGGATGTCAGGCCTCCCGCTCGAGTCGGAAGGCGAGGACGCGGACGTGGAGCCGTCGTCGGGGGACGAGGAGTCGAAAGGCGCAGCCACGGGTGGCG
>CM017194.1:14222369-14332369 GCA_004837865.1 Musa balbisiana | reverse complement strand
TGGGCAATGAAGCAAAAGTTGTTGCAGTAACTATTGGCGAGGTCACTCCACATCTACATGGTAGAGCTATTATTGCATTAGATGCATGCTATTTTGTTTCTTCTATTATCAAAAATATTATTTTCATTTCGTGTTTGATAATTAGTGGATATAAATTAGTTTTTTAGAACAATAGTTGTTCAATATTATTAAATGATAAGATCATTACGAGAAAAATATTGTGTTGAATCTCATATTTTGATGATGAAACCAATTGATAAGTGTTTATGATTTGATTTGCATTTTGAGTGACGCAGGATGCTTCGATCAGGTTTTGACAATTAAAGCAGGAAGAATCATGTTGGGTCGGTGGAACATGTCAGAAGATTGGATGTCGAGCCGGAGGATCGGTCGACGTATCGACAGAAGGCTTCGGGCCAAGAAGAGCGGATATTGCGCCAAGGATATCGGAGTTGCGGAGTCAATTGGCTGATTGGGCAATAGGCCGCAGGAGACGACGATGCGCCGAAGAATCGGACGAAGCATCGAGGGACCAATGACATGCTAGACAACATGATTAATGCTTAGTATTAATTGTCTAGATCGAAGTGTGTTTTTACATGTGCAGGATTAACTATGATAGTAAGACATAAAGCAAAATGAAGTCCTGGAATCAAGGATGCAATTTCGTTGGGAGTTCGAGAGTTTGTTGGAAGTCTAAACGTTCATCGGAAGTTCTACAGGAACTAGCCGAGAAGTCCAAGAGCTTACCGGAAGAAGCTCATCGGAATTCACCAAGAAGATCGTCGTGAAGTCCAAGAGCTTGCCAGGAGTCCGTCGAAACATTGCCGAGAGATCGTCGGTGTTAGGATCAAGAGCACTAAGAGGGGGGGGGTGAATTAGTGCAGCGGATTAAAACGTCGGTTTTGATAAATCTTTCGTACGGTAAAAATTGAATTTGAAAGTGTATTCGTATAGTAGAGCAGCTAAGGTAATGAGTAAATAAAGCAAGTAAGAAAGTTTGCAGTAATGTGAATAGCAACAATGAAATGCAAACCAGAGATTACGCCGTTTTTAAAGTGGTTCGGTCAAATGACCTACATCCACTTGCGAGGCCCCTCTTCGACGAGGCTCCCATCTTCCACTAGCAAATCTCTTGAAATGGAAGGGTAAATACCCCTCTTACAACTCTTTACAAGCAGTTCACACTCTTACAGATTTTCAAGAAAGAGGAGGTGAACACTAGCAAATTGAAAACCAAGGATTGCTAAGACTTTTCTAAGACCTTTCTCTTAATCACTTGCTGCTCAAAAAGTTGTTCTCTCTGCTGAGAATTGAGGGGTATTTATAGGCCTCAAGAGGATTCAAATTTGGGCTCTAAAAATTTGAATTCTCTTATGTTCCCGAAGCTAGCGGTGCCACCGCCTATCAGTGGCGGTGCCACCACCTGTCAGTTTTGACACTGACAGTGTACTGGGCGGTGCCACCGCCCAGTCCAGCGGTGCCATCGCTTGGCTCTCGGGTGCTGGGCGGTGCCACCGCCCAGACCGGCGGTTCCACCGCCTAGCTCTCGGCCTTTGGGCGGTGCCACCGCCTAGTCTAGGCGGTGCCACCGCCTATACTATTTCAGCTCACTGGTTGGGCTCCAAAATTGGCCCAAACCAGTCCGAACTTGGGCCGAATTGGCCCCTACTTGGGTCATAGGATTAACACCTAATCCTAGCCCTAATTAATGTACTAACTACAAATTTAAAGACATTTTCTAAGCTATTACAAAGTCCATAAGTCAAGATTTCTTCCGGCGAGCTTCCGGCGAACTTTCGACGGTCTTCCGATAAACTCTCGGAAACCATTCTACGGACTCCCGACAAGCTCTGAAACTTCACGATTTGATCTTGGCGAGTTTCAACGAGCTTCTTTGGCAAGCTCCGATCTTTCTCGGTGAGCTCCGTGAACTTCTGACGAACCTTTTGGCGAGCTTCCGAAAAACCCTTCAGCAAGCTCCCTACTCATTCTCGGCTAGTTCCGGCAGCATTCCCGATGAACTTTCGAACTTCCGTCGAACTCTCGAACTCCCAACGAATCCTTCGCGCTTGACTCCGGCAATTTGTTTCGCTTTATGTCTTCATCGTTATCATAGTTAATCCTGCACACACAAGCCAAAACTCTACTCCTATCTAGACAATTATTACAACGCGAATTGACATTCTGTTGCCCGGCACGTTATTGGTTGGCGCTTCGTCCGATTCTTCAGCGCATCGTCCACTCTTGCGGCTTATTGCCCAATCGGCGGTTGACCTCCGCAACCCCGATATCCTTGGTGCAATTCCGCTCTCCTTGGCCCGATGCCCGACGTCCGAAGCGTTCTACCGTCCAATATCCTAACGTGATCTCCTCCGGCGCAACGTCAATTCCTCCTGCGTCAACTGTCTAATCCTGATCGAGTAGACCTGCATCACTCAAAATGCAGTTAAAACATCTAAGCACAATCAATTAGTTTCATCATCAAAATCCGAGATTCAACAGTCGGAAGTTCACTAGAAGATCATCGGAAGAAACCGGACTTACGGACTTGTTTAGCATAGAATATGTCTTAGGAATCGTAGTTAGCATGTAATTGGGTTTGGATTTAGGCCAACCCAATTAGGGGCTAGTTGGGCCCATGTAAGGACTGTGTTAGGCCCAATGAGAGGCTCAAACAGTGACCCAAGAGGCAGCACCGTAGTGGCACAGTCTTCGAGACTATGTTAGGCGGTGGTACCGTTAGTTTGGGTGGTGGTACCGCCCAAACACAGCCTCCGAGAAGGCTGTAAGCGGTGGTACGCCTAGCCTAGTATAGTGTTAGTGGCAGACTGACAATGGCGGTGGTACCGCCCGTGCTCGGGAAACCTGGGATGAGATGATTTTAGGCTCCAAGTTTGAATCAACTTGAAGCTTATACATACCCCTCTCATCCCTAGTTAAAGCACATAAGTATTGAGAGTAAAAGAGGACAGAAACACTGCTGCAATCTTGTGTGAGCTTCTCTCAAAGTTCTAAGTGTTAGAATAGTTTGAGAGAGGAGTGAGTGGGGTTGTAAGGGTTGTCTCCTAAACCCGGTAAAAGGAGAATCGAGTTGTAAAAGGTGGTTAGTCTTCGCCTATTAAAGGAAGACCGATAGAGAATGTCGGTGGCCTCGACGGAAGAGGAATCGATAAAGTGGATGTAGGTCACAATGACCGAACCACTCTAAAATCTGGTTTGCATTTTTTTGAGTAATTTATCTTTACTGTAAACCTCTTTAATAGCTCACTGCTTTCAATACATTTACGAAGGTATTTCAAGTTATGATATTTATGAAACGATTTTACATTGGAAACCTCTTTGATGGCTCATTGCTTTTAAACCGATGTTATTTTACCGCTGCACTAATTCACCCCCTTGTTAGTGCCAACCCCGATCCTCACAATTGGTATCAGAGCCTCACGATTTCTCATTTGGTTTAACACCCAAGAGAAATGGCTCTTTTTGGCTTTCAAGGGGGACTTTCTCTCATTCGTCCTCCCATGTTCAATGGGACGGATTACACCTATTGGAAAACTCGAATGAGAGTTTTCTTACTTTCTTTAGATTTAAATCTATGGTGTATTGTGGAAAACGGTTTCCGAAGCTCTTCTCTTCCAATGATCCATTGGAATGATTTGGAGAAGAAGACGTTTTCTTTAAATGCTAGAGCTATAAATGCTCTATTTTGCACCTTAGATAAGAACGAATTTAATCGGGTTTCTACTTGTGAAACGGCTTTCGATATATGGCACACTCTCGAAATTACACACGAAGGCATGAGTAGAGTAAAAGATTCTAAAGTCAATATTTTAATGCACGATTTTGAACTATTTCAAATGAAGCCGAGCGAAACCACAGTTGACATGTACACCCATTTTACGGATGTCATCAATGGTTTAAAAGCACTTGACAAATATTTTTCAAATTTTAAAATTATTAATAAAGTTTTATGATCACTTTCTAAAAATTGGGATTCGAAAGTAACGACAATACAAGAATCAAAAGATTTGAAATATTTTTCGATTGAAGAACTAATTGAGTCTTTAATGACCTATGAAATGAGTTTTATAATATATGTTGAACAAAATGAACTTGAGAACAACCTTTCAAAGAACAAGAAGGATTTCAGACTTAAAACAATCGAAAACCATTTGAGCATAAGCTTAAGTGATGGTGAACTTGAACTCCTCAATATGAAATTTAAAAGGTTCATGAAACAAGAATTAAAGAACAAAAATAAATTTAAAAAGAATGCAACTACTTGCTTTAAATGCAAGAAGAAGGAAGTAATCTTGGACAAATCAAGCTCATCCGAAGACGAAGAACAAACCAACAAAGGCAAAGTGGCAAACTACACCTTAACGGCTGTCGACGATGAGGTAATCAAAATGCCATTAGTTTATTTCAAAATTATATGATAATTTGTATGAGTTATTTTTAATTTAGTTTAGAATTTTTTTAATGTAATGAAAATGCTAAAAATAAAATTTTAGGAATCATGCTTATCCCTAGTAATGATCATGAAAATTACATATTTTATAATAAAAAAATAAAATTATTTTGATTAAATATGCCTTATGAAATCATGCTATATGTGTTTAAGAAGCAATAATATGTAATCATGTTGATTTTCATATTGCTTTTCGATTTTGTTTGAAAATGCCTTATGCTCAATAAAACCATGATTGATGAATATGCTTTATGTTTAATGATTTCTTTCGCTTGTATGCCTTATCATAATGAATGTTTTGAAAATAAATGTTTGTATCATGCTTGATGATTTTTACGCATGAGGACCTAAAGTAATGATTTGAAATCATATGTTTTGGAATTATGTGTTACACTTTTTGATCTTAATGATTTTTTATTTTTCTATTTTAAACGTTGATGCATGGTTTTGACATAAGAACAAATATTTGGGAATGCTAATATAAAGTCAATCATACAAATTGAAACTAAGGAAATTTAGATATCCTTAAGAATCATTCAACATCATGTTCAATGAAACCATGCTTGATGTTTTAATGAAAATATAATGATGATTTGAAAGCATACTTAATGAGTTTATATTTCAAACTTATGCATGACAGTTTTTGCGACTTTTTGAAAGTTCTTTTTTAGTGTTAATGAATGATGCATGGATTTGACATAAAAGAAAAGAACATGCATCAATCAATAAGTTGAAATAAAAAGAGGAAAGTATTTTTCTTGAAAACCTCTCAAATCCCTACCTTAGCAAGTTTTCACTAAGAGATCAATAATATTATTTATGCCATTTTGAATCTCTTGAAAGTAATATTGAGATTTTGATGATTTTGATGATTTGAATTTGAATGCGTTTTATCAAAATCATGATCTTGATTTCTTGGAATTACAAGAGATTTTTTTTTAATCAAGATCTCTTCTTTGTACTCCTACAATTTTTTTTGGTATTTTATTTAACATGAGATTTACTATATGAATCATGTATTTTGGTATTTATATGATCTTATCTCTAATAATATGATTTATTTTTATATAACTTCATGTATTCATCACCCTATTAATTTTTCTTAATGAGATTAAATGAATGTAATGAAATGAAATTATGCATGAAATATAGATGAGAAGTTATGATCAAGCATGACATGATGTAATTTCACAAATTGATTACATCATAATGTGAAATATTTATGATTTGGAATGATGCATGCAATACTTATGATTTTATTATGATGATGTATATGATGTATTGCATATTTTGTGAATCATGAAATTTATTTTGATTTTTCATTAATGAATTCATGTTTATTATGCTTTTGTGAATCTCATGGATTATGAAAATGATTTGAATTTAATGGGTTTTATTGAAATCATGATCTTGAATTCTCGATATTGATACTTGAAATTTTTCTATGAATCAAGATCTTGTTTTTGAACTCCCATGTCTCTTTTTGTTATTTACTAAAAATGAGATTTGTCAAAGTGAATCATATATATTGATATGCATGAATTGTGATCTTGTTCTTCTACTATTCTTTTTGCTATTCACTAAAAAGAATATTTATTCCAATAAACCATGATATGCTACGTGACACCTTTTAAAGTTTATAACTTGAATTTTATCATGTAAAATTCCTTGTATTCATGAAGTGTATCTCATCACCAAATTCTTCTTGATATTCTTCATGTGATGATAAGAATGCATGTAATACTATGATTTTGACATTCATGACTTATTTTTTTTATGATTGAAATAATGATTAGAATATTGATATAATTATGAATGGTGATTTGGTATTATGCATGCAATACTTCAACTCATGATAATGATGCATGCAATGATGAAATATTTATGATATAAAAAAATTTATTTTGACATTCATGACTTGATTTTTCATCTTTGTTATTTACCTTTATCATAATCTGAAAATTGATATAAAGGGTCTTCCCTTCTTTTTCACAATGATAAAGGGGGAGATAAAAGATGCTAGCTCGCACAATTCAAGAAGAAAGCAAAAAATTGTACTTCTAAAAAAAAAAGAAGAAAGAACTTGCTTCTTGAACATCTTAAATTGTTAGCTTCTATGTTGTAAAATGATGTAATATTTTGTTAGCTTGCGTTTTTGCAAAGGAAGCAAAATTAATCGCACTTCTCAAAAGAGAAGAAATTGCTATCTTGAACATCACCGAGAATTGCTAGCTTGCAATCTCAAGAAGATGCAAAAATATGCTATCTTGCACATCACAAAGAAAAGCAAATTTGCAAATTTGCACAACTCTAAATTGTTGCTAGTTTGTATGTTGCCGAGAGATCGTCGAAAGTTCGCCGGGAGATCGTCGGAAGTTCACCGGAAGATCGCCGGAAGAAACTAGACTTACAGACTTGTTTAGCTTAGAATATATCTTAGGAATCATAATCAGCATGTAATTGGGTTTGGATTTGGGCCAACCCAATTAGGGGCCAATTGGGCCTATGTAAGGACTGTGTTGGGCCCAATGAGAGGCCCAAATTGTGACCCAAGAGGCAGTACCATTATGGCACAGTCTTCGGGACTATGTCAAGCAATGGTACCACCGATCTAGGTGGTGGTACCACCCAAACACAGCCTCCGAGAAGGCTGCAAGTGGTGGTACCGCCAGCCTAGGCGATGGTACCGCCTAGTGTTAGGCGATGGTATCGCCGAGTGTAGTGTTCGTGTCAAACTGACATTGGCGATGGTATCACCCAACGCAGGCGGTGGTACCTATTAAATCTCATATTTTGATAATGAAACCAATTGATAATTATGTTTATGTTTTAATCTACATTTTGAGTGACGCAGGATGCTTCGATCAGGATGAGACAATTAAAGCAGAAAAAATCATGTTGTGCCGGAGGATAACATGTCAGAATATTAGACGTCGGGCCGGTGGATCGGTTGACATATCGACAGAAGGCTTTGGGCCATGGATTCGGGCATCGGGCCAACAAGAGTGGATATTGCGCTAAGGATATTAGAGTTGCGGAGTTAACTGGCTGATTGGGCAATTGGCCGTAAGAGAGGACGATGCGCTAAAGAATCGGACGAAGCTTCAAGAGACCAATGACATGACCGAACAACGTGATTAATGCTTAGTATTAATTATCTAGATCGAAGTATGTTTTACATGTGCAGGATTAACTATGAAAGCAAGGCATGAAGCAAAATGAAGTCCTGGAGTTAAGATCAAGATCACAGTGGGAGTTTGAGAGTTCGTCAGAAGTCCGGACGTTCGTAGGAAGTTCTGGAGGAATCAGCTGAGAAGTCTTAGAGCTTACCAGAGAAGCTCTTCGGAACTCGCCAAGAAGATCGTCGTGAAGCCCAGGAGCTTGCCGGGAGTCCGCGGGAACATTACCAAGAGATCGTCGGAAGTTCGCCGAAAGTTCGCCGGAAGCTCGCCAGAAGAATAGACATAAGGACTTGTTTAGCTTAGCAAATGTCTTAGGATTTCGTAGTTAGCACGTAATTGGGCTTGGATTTGAGCCAACCCGATTAGGGGCTAGTTAGGCCAATGTAAGAACTATGTTGGGCCCAATAAGAGGCCCAAACAGTGCCCCAAGAAGTATCACCATCGTGACGCAGTCTTCGAGACTGTGTCAGGCGGTGGTACCACCCAGCACTGTCCCCCCAAGCGGTGGTACCGCCCAAGGCAGTGTCAGTGTTAGATTGACACTGGGCGGTGGTACCGCCCAACGCAGGCGATAGTACTACCCGTGCCCGGGGAACCCGGGATGGGAAAGTTTTAGGCTCCAAGTAACTTGAAGCTTATAAATACCCCTCTCATCCCTAGATAAAGCACACAAGCACAGATAGTTTTAAAAGGGAAAAACGCTATAGAAATCTCCTGTGAGAATCCTCCTTAAGTTCTAAGTGTTAGAAAAGTTTGAGAGAGGAGTGAGTGCTTGTAAAGGTTGACTCCTAAACCTGTGAAAAGGAGAAGAGGGGTATAAGTAGGAGGTTGATCTTCGCCTATTAAAGGAAGATCATTAGTGGATACCGGTGGCCTCGACGGAAGAGGAATCGGAGGAGTGGATGTAGGTCACGACGATCGAACCACTATAAACTACCGTGTTCTCTAGTTTGCATTTTATTCTTGCTATCACATTACTGCAAACCTTCTTAAGTGCTTACGTCCTTCAATTCATTACATACACTTTCAAGTTAAGTTTTTGAAATCGGTTTTTCGTCGGAAATGGTTTTTATCATATGAAGGTTTTTTAAACCGATGTAATTTTTACCGTTGCACTAATTCACCCCCCCCCCTCTTAGTGCCGCTCCTGATCCTAACAGTATTTCCCGTGCATGAAAAACCTGGGAGATGTTTTTAGGCTCCAAGTTTGAATCAACTGGAAGCCTATAAATACCCCTCTCTTCGTTGGCTAAAGCACACAAGTATTGAGAGTAAAAAAAGATAGAAACACTGCTGCAATCTTGTGTGAGCTCCTCTCAAAGTTCTAAGTGTTAGAATAGTTTGAGAGAGGAGTGAGTGGGGGTGTAAGGGTTGTCTCCTAAACCCGGTAAAAGGAGAATCTACTAGTCATGGGTGCCCAGCAAGCCAATCACGTGAGTAATGGCATGTGTGACTTGATACAGAATCTTTTTGCTTATTATATTTTGGCATATATCACTTTATAACTATTGCATATATGCATATATATATTGTGATGTCCTTGGATTTGTGCAATAGGAATCGGATCGTGATGAGATCACGATAATGAGATCGATTCACCTTTAAATACAGATCCTAAATAATCCCGGTCATAGGTTACTCGAGAGGGACATCCTAATAACCGGACAAACTGGTGTGTTGTATACCCGTCCATATGATGGATGTAGCTGGTCTCATAGCTACTCGTGTAGGAACATTAGGGATATAGTACAGGTGCTCATTAGAGAATGAGTTCACTGATTGATCCGCTTACAGAATGTTGGATGGTTGATGATGCCTTATTGTCAAATAGCGATTTCGTAGTCCTAGTGGTGTATTTGGTCCTTAGACTTGAGACTCCAAGGATGTCCTGTATGAGTGCTCCACTCTTTGATACCAAACTTATAGGTTTGGCTATTCCAGATCTAGTACAGTTGGTCATTGGGAGTGGTAGTCGACTTTACGAGGGCTATTGAGTGTCGATAGAGGATCATCCACTCTCGACGTCATGAGAGGAATATCCCATGTGCTTTTGCTCAGACAAATCCTTGGCCAGGGTCATTCGGGTTGAGAGAGAAAGAGTTCTCCAAGAGAATCCAATTAGAGCGAGACTCGAGTAGAAACCGTATGGGTCTGACAGCACCATGCTCGATATACAGTCTTTGGGATATTAGATGGATGAGGGACTATAGATACACGGTAACTGAGGACAGATAGGTCCAATGGATTGGATTCCCTTGTATCGTTTGGGGACTACGGCGTAGTGGCCTAGTACGTCCGTAGTCGATGAGTTGAGTGAATTATTACAGAGATAATAATTCACTAAGTTAGAAGGAGTTTTGACAGGTATGACTCACGGCCAGCTCAATATTGGGCCTAGAGGGTCACACACATATGGTAGGTATTGCGATGAGTAGAGGTTCGGATATGAGATATCCGACGGAGCCCTTGTCTTATTGGATGCAGAACCAATACCCACTAGGGGAAGATCTATTAGGGTTTGACAAGGGACCTCTATAATTAGGAGAGATTCAG
This sequence comes from Musa balbisiana, assembly GCA_004837865.1. Classification (NCBI taxonomy): domain Eukaryota; kingdom Viridiplantae; phylum Streptophyta; class Magnoliopsida; order Zingiberales; family Musaceae; genus Musa; species Musa balbisiana. The sequence continues at coordinate 14,322,160 of CM017194.1, read as the reverse complement.
AGCCGCATAAGCTAGAGCCTTTGCTTGCCTCTCCTATTCTCTTCCCCTATCCACCTCAGAGTAGGCCTGGAGTTTTAAGGAGCGTCGTCGCAGCCCTACTATGTGGATCACCACTAGAGAGGAGGACGCTTGACCTCCTTCACCTCTCTTAAAGATCTGCAAAGAAACAAGGATATACGATCTCCCTAGGTAACACAATCTACTCTATACATAATTTTAAGTTTCGTGGATTTTGCGCACTAATCTTCGCACGACGATGAACATCTCTTTGGGAATCGGGGATTTTATTTTTCTTGTTCTTTCGCTGCGCATGTGATGTCGCCCCCAAGATTTCCCAACAGAATCAAGTTGTAAAAGGTGGTTGGTCTTTGTCTATTGAATGAAGACTAATAGTGGATGCCGATGGCCTCGATTGAAGAGGAATCAGCAAAGTGGATGTAGGTCACGACGATCGAACCACTCTAAAATCTAATATGCATTTCTTTGAGTAATTTATCTATACTACAAACCTCTTTAATAGCTCACTACTTTCAATACAATTATGAACGTGTTTCATGTTAAGATATTTACGAAACGGTTTTACGTTGGAAATCAGTTTTATCGAAACAAAGTTTTAAACCGACATTATTTTACCGCTACACTAATTCACCCCCTCTTAGTGTCGACCCCAATCCTCACATATTGTATAATGGTTTGTTTATGCTAGACATTTCTCCATTTATCATGAATGTAAATATGTCTAAGAGGAAACGAGATGAGATGAACAATGCATACTTGTGGCATTGTAGACTAGGTCACATACATGAGAGAAGAATTCAAAAGTTGCTAAAGGATGAATATCTAGATTCATTTGACTATGAGTCATATGCAACTTGCGAGCCTTGCCTTCGTGGAAAATTGACCAACTCTTCATTTAGTAGAACTGGAGAGAGAGTCATTGAGCTACTAGAACTTATACATAATGATATATGTGGTCTCATATCAACTCATGTCATAGGTGGTTACTCCTACTTTATTACCTTTACTGATGATCTCTCAAGGTATGCACATGTGTACTTAATGAAGTACGAGTCTGAGGCCTTCAAGAAATTCAAAGAGTATAAGAATGAAGTAGAGAACCAGACTGGAAAAAGAGTATCAAGACTCTTCGATCAGATCAAGGAGGTGAGTACTTGAGTACAGAGTTCACCCAGTTCCTCAAGGATCATGAGATTCTATCCCAATAGATACCTCTTTATACACCTCAGCTCAATGGTACATCTGAAAGAAGGAATCATATACTATTATGTTGAATCTCATATTTTGATGATAAAGTCAATTGTCATGTTTTATCTAATCCATATGTTGAGATAAGTATGCAGGATTAACTATGAAAGCTTGAAGACATAAAGTGAGTCTACCGGAATCAAGTTCGATGGGTGTTTGAGAGTCCGAAGATTCGTCGGAGATACTGTCGGAACCAATCGAGAAGAAATCGGGGACTTGTCGGAGTTTTCAGAAGTCCGCCGAAGAGATCATTGGAGGTTCGTAGAGATCACCGAGAAGGCTCGGCTACTCGTTGATTTCACCACAAGATCGGGAGCCAGCTGGGAGTCTGTCGGAAGAAATCCAAGGGCGTATCGGAAGTCCGCCGGAAGATCGCCGGAAAGCTCGTCGGAACAAGACTTGAAGTTCGTCGGTTAAAAACTTGCTTAGGATTATATTTTTTAGTTATGTAGTTTGCATGAAATTAAGGTTAAGATTAAGAAATAATCCTATATCTTGATTAGGGGTCAACTGGGCCCAAAATGAAGCCTGGTTTGGGCCGGACTTAAAGCCCAACCAGTAACCAATAATGCTGGGCGGTGGCACCGCCCAGCACCCGAGAGCCAGGCGGTGGAACAACCGGTCTGGGCGGTGGCACCGCCCAGTACACTGTCAGTGTCACAACTGACAGGCGGTGGCACCGCCACTGATAGGCGGTGGCACCGCTAGCTTCGGGAACCGAAGAGAATTCAAATTTTAGAGCCCAAATTTGAATCCTCTTTAGGCCTATAAATACCCCTCAATTCTCAACTGAGATTACAACTTTTTGAAAAGCAATAGAGTAAAAAAAAAGGGTCTTAGCAAAGCCTTAGCAAGTCTTACTTTCAAATTGCTTGAGTGTTCACCTCCCTTTCTTTCTTGCTGAAATTTTGTAAGAGTGTGAACCACTTGTAAAGGTTGTAAGAGGGGTGTTTGTCCTTCCCCTTCAAAGTGATTTGCTAGTGGAAGTTGGAGGCCTCATCGAAGAAGGCTTCGCAAGTGGATGTAGGTCATTTTGACCGAACCACTTTAAATCTGTGTGTTCCTTGAATGTGTGAGTTGTTATTTTTCTGCAATCATTATCTGCATAGAAGCAAGTTTTTGTTCTTCACTTTACTCTAGTTACTATCGAACGAAATATCCTCGCATTTTACAGAATCAGTTTCAAACCTACTAGTTTTAATCCGCTGCACTAATTCACCCCCCCCCCCCTCTTAGTGCCGCTCCGATCCTAACAATTGGTATCAGAGCAAGGCTCACTCTCATATTTGGTTTAATACCCAAGAGAGATGGCTTACTCCGGCATGCATGAGGGACATTCCATTACACGTCCGCCTATGTTTAATGGGTCGGATTACACGTATTGGAAGACATGTATGAGAATCTTCCTCATTTCCATGGATTTCGAGCTTTGGACTATTGTTGAAAATGGATTTCAAAAATCTTCTCTTCCGATGAGCGAATGGAATGAATCGGAGAAGAAAGTTTTTGCTTTAAATGCAAAGGCTATGAATGCTTTGTTTTGTGCACTAGACAAAAATGAATTTAATCGCGTTTCAATTTGTGATTCTGCTTTTGATATTTGGAGAACTCTTGAGGTCACTCATGAAGGCACTAGCCGAGTGAAAGAGTCCAAAATCAACATTCTTATGCACTCTTATGAACTTTTCCGAATGAAACCAAGTGAGTCCATCGGAGACATGTATACCCGTTTCACGGATGTCATCAATGGACTCAAAGCTCTTAGTAAAGATTTTTCTAACTTTGAACTAGTAACTAAAATCTTAAGATCCTTTCCTAAAAGTTGGGATCCAAAAGTTACTGCCATTCAAGAGGCCAAGGACCTTAAAACATTCCCTCTTGAAGAACTTATTGGGTCTCTAATGACCTACAAAATGACATGTTTGACTCAAAAATTTAAAAAATTTATAAGAAAGAACAAATTTAAAAATAACACCAAAAACAAACTTGAACATAAAAAGGACCAAGTGATATGCTATGAATACAAGAAGCCGGGGCATTTCAAAAATAAATGTCCCCAAGCCAAAAAGATAACATCAAAGAAGAAGGCGCTCAAAGCAACGTGGGATGATTCAAGTGCATCCGAATAAGAGGAGTCCAACACCGAGCAAGTTGCTCATTACGCCCTAATGGCCATTGGAGAGGAGGTAACGAATTTAATTGATGCAGATTTATCTTATCATGAATTATTAAATGCATTCCATGAGTTATTTGATGAATGCAAAACAATTAGTAGAAAATATAAATTGTTAAAAAAGGAGCATGATAGTCTTACTTGTAATTTTGATAAATTAAAAATTGAATATCATGATAGTTTAGCTCCATGCATAAAATGCCATGATCTAGAAACTCTCAAAAAGGAGAACTTGCTACTTAAGGACACCTTGAAGAAATTCGAGGTCGGTAGCAAGTCTTTGAACATGATCCTTATAAATAAGGGTCACGTTCCTAAAAGAAGTGGAATCGGATTTGTGAGAAGTTCTCACCAAAATCCAACCACCTTCATTAAAGGTCCTATCTTACATGTTCAACACCAAAGCAATTGCAACTTTTGTTGCAAATATGGACATAAAACTTATCAATGTCCATTCAAGAAAATTAGTCCGAACAAATTGATTTGGGTTCCTAAAGGAAATCGTGGCACAGTCTCTAAGATTGTGTCAGGCGGTGGTACTGCCCAAACATAGTCTCCGAGAGACTATCAGGCTTTGGTACCACCAGACTAGTGGCAGGGTGTCAGGCAGTGGTACCGCCTAGTGGCAGGGTATCAGTGTTGAATCTCAGATTTTGATAATGAAGTCAATTGTCCTTTGTTGATCTAATCTACATGTTGAGAAAAGTGTGCAAGATTAACTACGATGGTAGTAAAACATGCAGTAGGTGTTGTGTTGGAGTCAAGATCAAGATCACGTTGGGAGTATGAGACTTCGTCGGAAGTCCGAACGTTCGTTAGAAGTTCTGCGGGAATCATCCGAGAAATCCTGGAGCTTGCCATAGAAGCTCATCGAAACTCTCCAAGAAGATTGTCGTGAAGTCTAGGAGCTTGTTGGGAGTCCGTCGGAGCATCGCCGAGGGTTCGTCGGATATTTGTCGAAAGTTCGCCGGAAGCTCGTCGGAAGAGCGATTGACACATCGAAACACGAATTATAGTAATCACATCTTAATTATCATAGTTAGAATTTAGATTAAGTTAGGATTGGGAGGTAATCCCGCTAACTTAATTAGGGGCCAATTGGGCCCTTAACAGACCCAAATTGGGCCGAATGGAACAGCCTATTCAGCCCCTGAATTCCTGGCCGGCGGTAGCACCGCCCGGGAGACTTGGTCTCCCAAGAATTCTAGGTGATCATACTGCCCTTGTCAGGCAGTAGCACCATCGATAGTTATTGCTGCCAGTGATGCTATCGCATGAGCTCGATCTTCGAGTGTTGTTAGGCGATAGTACCGCCCAGACTGTGCGATTGTACCTCCTAGTGATAGATGATAGGTGGTAGTACCACCCAGTAATGGCAGTGGTACTACTAGGACCTTGAAAATCTAGGTATGGACACTTTTAGGCTCTATTTTGAAACTCATTGGGGCCTATAAAAATCTCACTCTTTCCTACATGAAAGGGAACGAAAACTTGCTTTAATCTTTAGTCTTTGAGGTCTTAAAAGTGTTGTAAAAGCTAGAGTTCTCCTCCTTTCTTCTAAGTGTTGAGATCATTCAAGAGAGGAGTGAAACTTGTAAGGGTTGTCTCCTAAGCCCGGTAATAGGAGAAAAGCTGTAAAGGGGTGGTTGGCCTTCACCTATTGAAGGAAGGCCTCTAGTAGACGCCGGTGACCTCGTTAGAGGAGGAAGCCGATAGTCGATGTAGATCACGTTGACCGAACCACTCTAAAATCTCGGTTTGCATTTACTTAGAGCATCTTTCCTTTATAGCAAATTGCCTCTCCTCTTTACTGTGCTTTAAATACATCTACATTCGCTTTGACGTAAAACATCCTTCGAGATTGGTTTTCTATGAAGACTTTACGAAATCTACATTTTTTCATTTGTGTAATATACATTGCTACAAATCACCTTAGTCTTCTCTTGCATTTTCACTTAAGACTTCAAGCTCAAATTCCTTCCAAAACGAATTGAGTTGAAATCATTCTTGTTGATCCTAATTCACCCCTCCCCCTCTTAGTGCACTCTTGATCCTAACAATCAGGTGGTGGTACCGCCCAGTGTCAGTGCTGCAAGCAGTAGTATTCGCTAGTACCACAAAAATTGGGGATGAGACATTTTTAGGCTCCAAGTTTGAATCCACTTGAGGCCTATAAATACCCCTCTCATCCTGATTAACAGACACAGGCACAGAGAATTTAAAAGTGAGAAAACGTTGTAATAATCACTTGAGAGATCCCTTCTCTAATTCTAAGTTAGAATTCTATTTAGAGAGGAGTGAGTGGTTGTTACACCTCTCATCCCTGATTAACAGACACAGGCACAGAGAATTTAAAAGTGAGAAAACGTTGTAATAATCACTTGAGAGATCCCCTTCTCTAATTCTAAGTTTAGAATTCTATTTAGAGAGGAGTGAGTGGTTGTAAAAGGTTGTCTCCTAAACTTGTGAAAAGGAGAAGAGGGGTGTAAAAGGGTAGTTGATCTTCACCTATTGAAGGAAGACCGATAGTGGAAGTCGGTGGCCTCGAGTGAAGAGGAATCGAGAGTGGATATAGGTCATGACGATCGAACCACTATAAAAATCTAGTTTGTATTTCTTTTGTGCAATTTATCTTTACTATAAACTATTTTACCTTCATTACACTTCCATACATTTTCAAGTTATCTTCCGAGATCGATTTTAATCGAATGAGATTTTTTCAAATCGACATTTTTATCTGCTACACTAATTAACCCCCCTCTTAGTGCCGACTCATTCCTAACAAGAGCCTCATTGTAGGTTTGAGAATCAATATCCTTAATATCTTCTCCTCTAATATGTCCCACATATATCTCAAGAGGATGGGATACTTTATCGGACCTACGTAAAATTGGAACTTATGTGTTAGGTACCTGAATAGACTCAGGTTACAGTATGGTGCTTGAGCTAGGTTCTCTAACCTCACTCAACTCTATCACACTTCTACTGCCTCCGCTAAGAATGTATTCCTTCTCAAGGAACATCGCTCTCTTAGCTATAAAGACCTTTTGGTCCTCGGAGTGATAGAAATAATACCCACAAGTTTCCTTGGGATATCCCATGAACTTACACCGCTCCATCCTGGATTCCAACTTATTGGGGTTGTGTCTTTTAATGTAGGTAGGGAAGCTCCAAAAGATCAAGATTCTTCACTTTCCATATCTCATATAGTGTAGACACTACTGACTTAGTTAGAACTCTACTCAGAAGGTAAACTGTGATCTTTAGGGCATATTCCTAAAATGAGATAGGTAGGTTGATGAAGCTCATCATGGGCCGCACCATATCTAATATGTTAGGATCGGAGTGGCACTAAGGGGGGGGGGGGTGAATTAGTGCAGCAGATTAAAACTAGTAGGTTTGAAACTGATTCCGTAAAATGTGAGGATATTTCGTTCGATAGTAACTAGAGTAAAGTGAAGAACAAAAACTTGCTTCTATGCAGATAATGATTGCAGAAAAATAACAACTCACACATTCAAGGAACACGTAGATTTAAAGTGGTTCAGTCAAAATGACCTACATCCACTTGCGAAGCCTTCTTCGATGAGACCTCCAACTTCCACTAGCAAATCATTTTGAAGGGGAAGGACAAACACCCCTCTTACAACCTTTACAAGTGGTTCACACTCTTACAAAATTTCAGCAAGAAAGAAAGGGAGGTGAACACTCAAGCAATTTGAAAGTAAGACTTGCTAAGGCTTTGCTAAGACCCTTTTTTTTTACTCTATTGCTTTTCAAAAAGTTGTAATCTCAACTGAGAATTGAGGGGTATTTATAGGCCTAAAGAGGATTCAAATTTGGGCTCCAAAATTTGAATTCTCTTAGGTTCCCGAAGCTAGCGGTGCCACCGTCTGTCAGTGGCGGTGCCACCGCCTGTCAGTTGTGACACTGACAGTGTACTGGGCGGTGCCACCGCCTTGCTCTTCCGGTGCTGGGCAGTGCCACCGCCCAGACCGGCGGTGCCACCGCCTGGCTCTCGGGTGCTGGGCGGTGCCACTGCCCAGTAGGGTGGTTCCACCGCCCAACATTATTGGTTACTGGTTGGGCTTTAAGTCCGGCCCAAACCAGGTTTCATTTTGGGCCCAGTTGGCCCCTAATTAAGATATAGGATTATTTCTTAATCCTAACCTTAATTTCATGCAAACTACGTAACTAAAAAACATAATCCTAAGCAAGTTTTTAACCGACGAACTTCAAGTCTTATTCCGGCGATCTTCCGGTGGACTTCCGATACGCCCTTGGATTTCTTCCGACGGACTCCCAGCTAGCTCCCGATCTTGTGGTGAAATCAACGAGTAGCCGAGCCTTCTCGGTGATCTCTGCGAACCTCCGATGATCTCTTCGGCGGACTTCCGAAAACTCCGACAAGTCCCCGATTTCTTCTCGATTGGTTCCGGCAGTATCTCCGACGAATCTTCGGACTCTCAAACACCCATCGAACTTGATTCCGGTAGACTCGCTTTATGTCTTCAAGCTTTCGTAGTTAATCCTGTATACTTATCTCAACATATGGATTAGATAAAACATGACAATTGACTTCATCATCAAAATCCGAGATTCAACAATCTCCCCCTTTTTTGATGATGACAATCAATTGATAATGGAGTTAACATTAACTCCCCCTATCTATATGCCATACTTGAGATAAGTCATTCTTGAATTCAAAGCCTTTGAATTCAAGAGACATATTGATAAGTCAAACCTTATCAATACTCCCATCATGATTCCTATCATGATGTATCTTTCTAAAAATGATGCCAAGACTTGACAACCATTTTCAAGTTTTATATTTCAAACGTGAATGATAGTGATCATAGCAAGATATCAACATATAATGCAAACATTTCATAGTGAAAATATGGCAATCATAGCATAGCAATTATCAATTTACCATATTTCTCCCCCTTCATCATTAACAAAAAGGAGAGCGTCTTTAAGCGTATAATTTGTGATTATTAAAGCAAAGGAATTCAACACTACTATAGAATTTAGTTTAAAAAAAAAATCCAGAATTAAAACTTTATCTTTCATTCAAAATACATCACAAAAGAAGGTTCAACATCATTCAAAATACATTGCAAAAGAAGGTTCAACATCATTCAAGGAAAGAAGATGACAAAGATCGCATGTCAAGATAAAAGATACATCGATTAATCTTTAGGAGGAAATGCATAGTGCTGATATAGGACATCTATTTTTTGATTCATTTGCCGTAGTTCCTGCAAAATTTCAAATTGCTGAGTTTGAATCTGCTCTTGCTGTGTTTTGAGTTAGTCTTGTTGGGATTTGATCTGATACAATTCTGCCAAAATGAGTTCTTCAGAGGATGAAGCAGGAGCTGAAGGTGCTGCGCCAAAAGGACTAGGAGGAGGAGATTCATTTCCCCTAAGAATTGGTGTTTCAGGGTGTTCTACTGGTGGAGGAATTGGATCAGTCCTTCTAGGTTGCCTCACCCATATACCGTTGCTAAAAGTGCACCTAAGTCTTTTCAATAGATTTATGTTGATGATGTTATATCGATCACTTTGAATTGTCTCTTCATCAGGTGGGATACAAATGTCATGGGCAAGTATAAGTCGTGTGATTAACCCCCCATATGATAACATACCGTCTTTAGCTATAATATCCTTCATGTGTTGTCGGATTGAGTATCCAAAGCAGTTATGTTGACCGGTCATAATCCAATACATTGTGCTCATCTCTATTTGACTTATTTCATCAAGATAAAATTGTTTAGGAAATATGATGCTTGTTATGATGTGATGAAGAATTTTAGAGTTAAAGGGTAGTAAGTGTTCGCAGCTCTTGGGTAGTATGCCGAGGTTCGGATTTGCAAAAATAGTTTCTACGGCTTCGAAGTAAGTTGCTCCAATTACATTTACATCCCATTTACCTCTAAAATAACAGCCCCTATCTTTTTCAGTGAGTCCAATTAATTCACAAATAGTGCTATCAAAGATTCTAATCTATGTTCCTAAAAGGTAAGTACTTAGGCTTTCGTTGTCCACACACAAGTTTGCATAAAATAGCCTAACTAACCTAGGATAAATTGGTTCATTGATTTGTAAGAGAGGTAAGACATCTAAATGTGCAAACCACCTAATGGGTTATAGGTTTCCTAGTTCATTTAGATCAACGTGTTTACCCTTATGTATAGTTCTTGTTTCGAAATTTGGAAATTTAAGTGCTACTTCTTTAGATTTAAAAAGATTTTGATCATATGAATCTCCTACAATCCTTTTCCCTTTTGATCTCTTAGGAGCCATTATCTAGGCAAGATGATGGATCAAAAATATTAAATTATAAAGGGTAGGGAAAGTAATGAAAAGAGGAAGAAGAAAATTTCAGATTTTACCTTATGGAGAATTTCTTGAAAGATGGAGAGCTTGGACCAACAAAAATCCCTTTCCAAGGCTTCTAAATGTTGGAATGAGGCTTTAGAGAGGTTGGGGGAGAGTTGAGGCAGGTTCTCACGGGTTGGGGGCGGTGTCACCGCCGGCCCTAACCCTTAAGATTTATATAGGGGCTCTCGGGCGGTGCCACCGCCAAACCAAGCGGTGCCACCGCCTAGCGATCGAACGCTCAGGCGGTGCCACCGCTGGCATGCCGCGAAAAAAATTTCATTCCTTCTCCATCTTTTTTTATTATTATTATTTTTTTTATTTTTCAGAGATGCTAGGATAAACATTTCTTTTGGAATTGAAAGAGAATGATCAAATCTACCAAGGAACGGAAAGAGGATGAAAACTTTTCGGAAAGTACATTCTTAGGGATAATTTAACATGCCTAGTTCCCTTCTAATAAATTCAAATTGGTCTTCATTTAAGGCTTTTGTAAAGATGTCTGCCAATTGATGCTTTGTGTCAATGAATTCTAGAACAACATTATTGTTAAGGACATGATCGCGTATGAAATGATGCCTAACGTCGATATGCTTAGTTCTAGAGTGCTGAATTGGATTTTTGGTAAGACATATGACACTTGTATTATCACATTTTATAGGAATGTTTTTCAAGTGAATTCCATAATCTTCTAATGTATTTTTCATCCAAACTATTTGTGCACAGCATGCACTTGCAGCGATGTATTCGGCTTCCGCCGTAGATAGTGCAACTGAATTTTGTTTCTTGGAAGTCCAAGAAACAAGTGCATGTCCTAAAAATTGGCATGTTCCGGATGTACTTTTTGTATCTATCCTACATCCACCAAAATCAGCATCTGCATAATCTATTAAATCAAATTTTTCTGATTTTGAATACCAAAGTCCTAAAGTTTGGAGTTCCTTTAAGATATCTAAATATTCTTTTAACACTCTTGAGATGAGATAATTTAGGATTAGATTCCAAGAAACAAGTGCATGTCCTAAAAATTGGCATGTTCCGGATGTACTTTTTGTATCTATCCTACATCCACCAAAATCAGCATCTGCATAATCTATTAAATCAAATTTTTCTGATTTTGAATACCAAAGTCCTAAATTTGGAGTTCCTTTAAGATATCTAAATATTCTTTTAACACTCTTGAGATGAGATAATTTAGGATTAGATTGAAACCTAGCGCAAAGTCCCACACTAAACATAATATCCGGTCTAGTCGCGGTGAGGTAGAGTAGACTACATATCATTCCCCTATACGTTTTTTGATCGAAATTTTCATTGTTTTCATCCATATTTAACTTAGTCGAAGTACTCATAGGGGTGTTTATTGCTTTTGAATTATCCATGTTAAATCATTTTAACAATTCTAATGTATTTTTCATCCAAACTATTTGTGCACAGCATGCACTTGCAGCGATGTATTCGGCTTCCGCCGTAGATAGTGCAACTGAATTTTGTTTCTTGTCCACACTAAACATAATATCCGGTCTAGTCGCGGTGAGGTAGAGTAGACTACATATCATTCCCCTATACGTTTTTTGATCGAAATTTTCATGTTTTCATCCATATTTAACTTAGTCGAAGTACTCATAGGGGTGTTTATTGCTTTTGAATTATCCATGTTAAATCATTTTAACAATTCTAATGTATATTTAGATTGGTTAAGAAATATACCGTCATTAAGTTGTTTGATTTGCAATCCCTAAAAAGAATGTTAATTCACCCATTAAACTCATTTCAAATTCATGACTCATATTTTTGACAAATGATTCACATAGTGATTCATCCGAAGAACCAAAAATAATATCATCAACATAAATTTGCACAATAAGAAAATTATTTTCAAAATGTTTGATAAACAATGTAGTATCAACCTTGCCTTTGGTAAAATTATTTAAAATAAGAAAGGAACTAAGCCTTTCGTACCAAGCTCTAGGAGCTTGTTTCAAACCATAGAGAGCCTTAGTCAATTTGAATACATGATTAGGAAGAAGAGAATTTTCAAATCCAGGAGATTGTTCGACATATACTTCTTTCGAAATAAAACCATTCAAGAAGGCACTTTTGACGTCCATTTGAAATAGTTTAAAATTATTACTACTAGCATAGGCAAGGAGTATCCTAATGGCTTCTAATCTTGCCACAGGAGCGAAGGTTTCTTCGTAGTCGATACCTTCTTCTTGGTTGAAACCTTTGGCCACTAATCTAACCTTGTTTCTAACCACGATACCACATTCGTCTTGCTTGTTTCTAAAGACCCATTTAGTACCAATGACTAAATGGTCACTAGGTCGAGGAACAAGCTTCTATACCTCATTCCTCTCAAATTGATTCAATTCCTCTTGCATTGCAATGACCCAAGAATCATCTTTCAATGCCTCGTCAATGCATTTAGGTTCGATTTGAGAGAGAAAGGCAGCATTAGCACAAAAATTCTTGAAAGATGAACGAGTTTGAACCCCTTGTGATGTATCTCCTATAATTTGCTCTTTTGGATGAGCATCTACATACTTCCATTCCTTGGGTAAGGAGATTTTGGAAGAAGATGCATCCAAGTTGCTATTTTGAGGAGGGGGTTCCTTTAAATCCAAATTTTCAAAACCAATATCATCATCAAAATCATTTTTCTTTAACTCAGAAATTTCATTAAAAATTACATGAATAGACTCTTCTATAACTAAGGTTCTTTTGTTAAAAACACGAAAAGCCTTAGAAACGGAAGAGTAACCAAGAAAGATGCCTTCATCGGATTTAGCATCAAATTTTCCTAAGGCATCCTTTTCATTTAAAATAAATCATTTGCAACCGAAAACTTTAAAATAAGAAACATTTGGTGTTTTGTTATTCCATAATTCATAGAGAGTTTTTGATAGAGATGGTATTATTAAAACCCTATTCATGATGTAGCAAGCCGTATTCACGGCTTTGGCCCAAAAGTACTTGGGTAGACTATGTTCATTCAACATAGTTCTTGCCATTTCTTGTAGATTTCTATTTTTTCTTTCTACTACTCCATTTTGTTGAGGGTTTCTTGGAGTAGAGAAGTTGTGGTTATATCCGTTAACTTTACAAAAACTTTGGAAATCGCGGTTTTGAAATTCGCCACCGTGATCACTCCGAATTGATGAAATCATGAATCCTTTTTCGTTTTGAGTGAGTTTACAAAATTTAGAGAAACATTTGAAACAATCACTTTTGTGAGCCAAGAAATAGGTCCAAGTGTATCTAGTATAATCATCTACAATCACAAAAGTGTATTTGCTTCCTCCTAGACTTGTCATGTCAATTGGTCCAAATATGTCCAAATGGATCAATTGTAATGGTCTAGTGGTGCTAATTTGATTTTTTGGTTTGAAACTAGTTTTTATTTGTTTACCTAGTTGACATGCATCGCATACTTTGTCCTTAACAAACTTCATATTGGGAATCCCTCGTACTAATTCTCTAGATGAGATCTTAGATATTAGTTTATGCTTGCATGGTCTAATCTCCTATGCCAAAGCCAAGCATTATCTTTTAAAGTGGAGAGGCACATTTCATTACCTAGTTCATCAAGATTGATGGTGTAGACATTATTTTGTTTTAATGCAATCATAGTCATGTTATTTTTTGGTTTTTCAATAATACGCATATTTGATTCAAATCTAACGATATAACCTTTATCGCATAATTGACTAATACTCAAGAGATTATGTTTTAATCCATCAACTAGTAATACATTATCAATAGAAAAGTTTAATTTGTTACCTATGGTTCCCTTGCCAATGATTTTGCCTTTGTTGTTGTCTCCAAAGGTGACATAGCCTTCGTCTATGCTAGTGAGCTTGGAGAATTGGGATGGATCTCCGGTCATATGCCTTGAGCATCCACTATCAAGGTACCATCTCTTGCTCCTAGCTTGTGATGGTGTATGTTTCTACAAGAAGGGATTATTTTAGGTACCCATTTACTTTTGGGTGCCTCAAAAACTGATCTAACTTGTTTATCCTGCATCATTCCCATAGAGATCTTTGAATGTTTCAAATCCAACCACTTTGACTTTCATTGCTGATAATAAAGAATGTTTTCTACTCAATGCGTCAGCAACTACATTTTGAACACCAGATTTGTGCTTGATTGTAAAGTTGTAAGATTGTAAAAACTCCACCCAAGCTGCATGCCTCTTATTTAGCTTGTGCTAGTGATTAATGAACTTTAATAATGGCTCGACTCGATAGATGTCTGATTAATCAAGAATGGTTAATAGTTTACCTTGATTCACTTCTAGAGCATGATGCTCCATTGTTTTCTGATCATTCTTTAATGTACATACACGCAGATAAAGCAACACCAAGAGGCAAGAAACCGTTTAGAGTCTTAACATGTGGAGTACTCATCCTCAGTTCCTTAATGTTATCAGATTAGTTTGGAATGTTAATGTGCATGGATCCCCCCCTTACATTTTATGTCAAAAACTCAAAGCCTGCAAAGTAGCACTTAAGTAGTGGAATACAAATACCTTTGGTAATATTACCACCCGAGTTTAATTTTGCAGAAAGGAACTAATGACAAAGCAACATGAGCTGCAACTTCAACCGCATGATGAGAATCTTATCGACAAAGAGACAGAAGCTAGAAATAAGGTCATGCAAGCCTTAAAGCTAGAGGAAAGTTTTGCAAAGTAGAAGTCTCAACAGCATTGGCATACTTTAGGGGATTCCAATACTAAGTTTTTTTATGCTTCCATTGCTATTCGAAGAGCCGTTAACCGCATCAGGAAATGCAGAGACAAAGATAACAATCTTATTGAGAATTTAGATGAGGTTAAAGCATACATTGAGCAATTTTTTTATTCCTTAATCAAGTGGTGCAACCTAAGAATATTCATGTGCAGCCAACTAGAAAGCTTGATTCGAGTGTCATTTCTATCCTCAATGCCTCAATTACATATGATGAAATAGTAAGAGTTGTCTTTAAGTCACCAAAGCACAAAAGCCCTCGTCCAGACAGATTTCCTACTGAATTTTATCAAATTGCATGGCCTATTATTGGTAATGATGTGTAAAACTAGGGAGGGTAAAAATGTAGAATGGATTTCGAAAGAAAACCGATAGAATAGTTGTTCAGATAGAAAATGTCACAAAAGACAAGGAACGAACTCTTAACGAAACTTTGATAAAAATGAAAAATAGCTCACCACCAAGTTTAAAATATAAAGGGATATAGAAAGATCACCAACCTAATGATAATAAACAAGGATACAAAACTAAAAGCAAAAGACTCACCACTCAAGGACGCATCTAAGAGATATAGAATTCAAAAGAGCACTCCAAGAGAGCTTCTGCCAATATCCTTAGTTTTCTAAAACCCTTTCTAAGCCCTAAACATGAAAATAAATACTAGTGCATGAAACAACCCTTCATGCATAGGGAATTTCGAAATTAATAGCTTTATAGCTACCAACCACCTCCTTTAATGTATTCCTTAGCCATGAAGAAAAGCACCATGACATAGCTTTACCTTTGTGCAGGGAATATGCTGATGAGCTATCTTATCTGAGTTGACAGAGTTGAAGATTATGGGGCAATATTGATGGCTAAAAAAAATCATATTATCAGCATATATTATCAACATAGTCCATATGAACAGATCATAGCAAATTAGACACTCCCGTGTCAATCTCCCCTGGTTGAAAAAGACTTGTCCTCAAGTCCTTGTTTGTTTCGTCAATAAGATTATGAAAAGGACTTAAATCAGCTACATTAAATGTTGGGGATACTCCGTAATCTTTAGGTAGCTCAATCTCATAAGCATTTTTGCCAATTCTCTTAAGCACCTTAAATGGACCATCAGCCTTTGGTTTCAGTTTTCCAAATTTGTCCGACGGAAACCTCTCCTTCCTTGGATGAATCCAGACCAAATCACCTGCATTAAACTCCACATGTTTTCTGTGTTTGTTGGCAGCTTGCATGTACCTCTCATTTTGCTTCTCAATGGTTGCTTTCACACCCTCATGCAGCTTCTTTATCTGCTTAGCTCTTTCATCAGCATCTCCACTAAATTGCTTTATTGTAGAATGAGGGATTAAGTCCAAAGGACCAGTAGGATTAGCACCATAAACTACCTCAAAAGGACTCTTACCAATACTATGATGCATAGAATGATTATAGGTAAACTCAATTTGTGGAAGAATGACATCTCATTGCTTATTATTCTTGCCAACATAGCTTCTAAGCAAATTTCCCAAGCTTTTGTTTGTTGTCTCAATTTGCCCATCGGTTTGTGGATGATGCGAGCTGCTGAAATTCAAAGAAGTACCCAGCTTCCTCCAAAGAGTTCTCCAAAAATGACTTACAAATTTTGAATCTCGATCAGAAATCATAGTTCTTGGAATACCATGCAATTTAACAATCTCCTTAAAATATAAATCAGTAATATGCGATGCATCATTTGATTTATTGCATGGAACAAAGTGAGACATTTTTGAAAATCTGTCAACAACAACCATGATCGAATCCTTGTTCCTTTGAGTTCTTGGCAGTCCCAAAATGAAATCAAGACTCACATCCTCCCATGGAGCATTTGTCACTGGCAATGGAGTGTGCTAACCTGAATTTTAACTTCTTGTTTTTGCCAAATGACATAATCGGCATCGCTTCATATGTCTATCCACATCTCTGAACATTTTACGCCAGTAGAAATTTGATTGAACAAGAACTAGAGTCTTGTCCCTATCGAAATGTCCTCCCAAAACACTACCATGAGCTTCAGCTAGAATTACTTGTCTCAAAGAACAAGATGAAACACACAAAGCATTAGCTCGAAAAAGAAAACCATCAAAGATAAAAAATTGTTGAAAGGAACCTGATTTACAATTCTGCCATATTGAGCCGAAATCTACATCATTCTCATAGAGATTTTTGAATGTTTCAAATCCAACCACTTTGACTTCCATTGCTAATAATAAAGAATGTTTTCTGCTCAATACGTCAGCAACTACATTTTGAACACCAGATTTGTGCTTGATTGTAAAGTTGTAAGATTGTAAAAACTCCACTCAAGCTGCATGCCTCTTGTTTAGCTTGTGTTAGTGATTAATGAACTTTAATGCCTCATAATTAGATTATAGAACAAATGGCTTGGCAAGAAGATATTGACTCCAATGAGACAATGCTCGATAAATTGCATAAAACTTTTTATCATAAGTAGAGTATTTCTTTCTTGTATCATTTAGCTTTTCTAAAAAATGCAATGGGCTTTCCGTCTTGACTCAAAACAGCACCAATTCTCATGCATCACATTCAACTTCAAACACATTATCAAAATTTGGTACAATTAAGATAGGAGCTTCAGTCACCTTTCCTTTTACAAGCTCAAAAGCATCATTAGCTTCACTAGTCCATTTGAATTTATCACATTTCAGACATTCAGTGATTGGAGCGACAATAGAGCTGAAACCCTTGATAAATCTTCTATAAAATGAAGTTAATCCAAGGAAACTCCTCACATCATGCAATGAAGTAGGTGTCAGCCAAAGCTTTGATCCATCATGATTCCATCTTTTGAAACAACATACCCCAAAA
The DNA here is from genome assembly GCA_004837865.1 of Musa balbisiana. NCBI lineage: Eukaryota > Viridiplantae > Streptophyta > Magnoliopsida > Zingiberales > Musaceae > Musa > Musa balbisiana. The sequence continues at coordinate 14,304,740 of CM017194.1, read as the reverse complement.
ATACCATACTAGAAGTAAAGAAATCATACTTCTTTAGATTAGCATAAAGCTTTTGCTGCCTCAAAATAAGAATGATCTCTTTCAGATGATTCATATGCTCCTCTTTGCTCTTGCTTGGAAAAGGAAAGCGATAGTCCACTGTGATTTTGTTGATGGTGTGACTGTCCATGCACATTTTCCAAGAACCATCCTTCTTAGGCACCAACGAGACTGGAACCGCACCATGACTCATGCTCTCCCAAATTAACCCTATTTTTACCAATTCATCAACTTGCCTTTGAAGTTCTTCATGCTCCTTGGGACTCATTCTATATGCTGCCTTATTAGGTAGAATAGCCCCTGGAATGAGATCAATGTGATGTTGGATGACTCTCAAGGGTGGAAGGCCATGTAGAATCTCTTCTGGTATAACATCTTCAAATTCTTCTAGGATTTGTTTCAAGATTGCTGGTGTCTCCTTGTGTTGTTCATTATCCTCTACTACTATTAGAGCCATAACATGACCACCCTTGTCTAATTCACCTTTGCACTTACCATAGGACATAAAAGCACTAACTTTCTTCTTTGGTGCACTGATTTTAGATGGTTGTAATGGAGCTAAGATAATCTTCTTTTCATTCACCTTAAAAGAATAAGTATGTTTGTAGCCATCATATAACACCCTTCTATCAAAATGCCAAGGTCTTCCCAACAGCAAATGACAAGCATCCATAGGAGCAACATCACACCATACTTCATCTTTATAATACTTGCCAATAGAAAATGAAACTAAACATCTTTTAGTTACATTGATGTCATTTCCTTTCTGTAGCCAACATAACTGGCATGGATGTGGATGAGGGATGGTGTCCAACTTTAACTTCTGCACCATCTCTAAACATACCATATTCTCAAAGCTGACGATGTCGATGATCAGCAAGCACACCTTGCCAAGAGAAGTGCATTTAGTGTGAAACACATTTTTTCTCACCCAACTTTCATCGTCGGCCACATAGGACACTTGCAAACTATGTTGCAATACAATAGACAAACCATGATCAACATAAGTAATCTCTTCCTCATTATCATCGTATTTAGGTTCGTCCTCAGCTTCATCCTCTCCTCCATCACTATGATCTTCAACCAAAGTTACAATCCTCCTATTTGGACAATCTGAAGCAATATGCCCAAAACCATGACATTTGAAGCATTTTTAGCCACTTGGGATAGAAGAATTAGGTGTTTTTTTGTTGCCAATAGATTCTTCACCCTTTCTTGCACCTTCGATATCACCTTGCTTTGAACAATAGGCTTGGAACTTCCTCCTTTTGTATAGCCTTCTTTTGAGCCATACCGAAAGCTCTTTTCAAGCTTTTATTGCTTTTCAACTTTTAATGCCAGCTTGCTCACATCATTTAAAGACCGATATGGCTGTAGTTGAATAACTTTAGCACACAGCAATCTTTTTTTCAGCTTGAACTTCTAGAGCAACAAATTCCAAACTGAGGTTCGGGTTTCCAATCGGAGTCTTGAAGAGGCTAGTCGAAGGTCAAGGTTCATTGAAAATAAGAGCAGGAGGCCGCGATCTAGAGCGCGACCTACTTTGATGCTGCTTTGTCGAAGAAACATCTGGCTAGAAAGAAGGTATTGGAGGAGCCACTTCAGAGGTAAGGGTAGGGAACCTCGTCGTCAAATCTACCCTCCCACCACCGTTACCAGACCTAGGGGCCATCGCTGCCATGTCCTGGCCCTCTTTTCTTCTGTTTCTCTAATGAGAAGGGGAAGATGGCAAGTAGCGCTGAGCGTAAAATTCCTTTTTACAAGATAGCTGATTTCGTAGAGCTAATTGAGACATGATCTATGGTGATTGTTGGCTATGTGGTAGGTCTCAAAATATCCTATTTCCCACTATCTTCATTTATCAAAAATAGATAAGGAACATTGGCATTTGACCTTCATATGTTGGAGAACGGTTTCTTTATTTGCAAGTTATACTTTGAAGAAGATTTGCAATGGGTCCTTGAAGGGTTCTGGACTATTCGCGGCCATCCAATGATTCTACGATGCTGGTCCCCTGATGTCGGTTTGGATTAGACAGCCTACAGTCTATTCCCTTATGGGTATCTTTTCAAGGTCTCCCTCTACATCTTTGGAGTCGACGTTTTATTGTAAAGTTATGCAACACTTTGGGACAGCCACTCTACATTAATAAAGCAATAGCTGCGCGGACGAGATTAACATTTGCCCGAGTATGTGTACTGGTTTCTTTTGATGAAGATCTCCCTAATGAGGTTTTTTATCGTGATCTTGAAGGGAACACTTGTAAGGTACATGTCTCATATTCTTGGAAGCCACAACGATGCAAGAGTTACTTATCTTTTGGTCATACAAATGGAGCCTGTTAACAAACTCCGAAACCGATTAATAAGATCTACAAGCCACGTCAGACGCCTCAACAACAAGGCGAGCCTCCCCCAGAGGTAGTAGAACCGGTGGTGACACAGATGAAAGAGCATTCTGACTCGCAAGGACAATGCCATAGACAAGACAAATCAGGAACTTATCTCTCCCTATTATGTCGGAGCCTTCCACAATAAAAGTTTCCCATGGTACTCATGGACAGGAGAAGCAAAAGTTGGAAACTTTATCTCTTACTATATTACCAGATCCATCCACAACAGGAATTCCAATATTCACTCAATATGCCAACCAGGACATTGTGACTCGACAAACTCATGCACCAACAAACATCGCCAGCAAGGATATTCTGCCACAACAAACTCAGACCCAAACAAACCTTGTTAGTAAGGATATTCTACCTCAACTATCTCATGCCCCAATAAATCATACTAACCAGGATATTGCGCCTCAACAATCAGACTACTTGACTCAAGGTACAAAGTTTAAACATTTGATAGCTATGGATGAAGTGGATAAATATAGAAATAAAGCCTTAAAAGGTAGAGATATTGTGCGAGAGGAAAATGCAAAACCTAAGGATAAGAAAAAGGATGGTACTATCCATTCAAAGTCATAGGATGGATACCTTACTTCCTTTTCCATTTGTTTTCATTTTCTGATGAAGATAATCTGCTGGAATGTTCGTGGACTTAATAAGTCTGAAAAATGTCGGGAGCTCAACAGAATAATCAAGTTTGCCACATGTGATATTGCTATTCTCATGGAAACAAAAATTAAAAAATCGCTCGTTCTTGTTCAAAAGAATTTAATATGGCCAGACGTAGAACTATTTACAAATGAATCTAGTGAAACATTTGGTAGAATATGGGTCTTATGGCATCCAAACTCCATTAATGCTTGGTTTATTTCTACTACTGATCAATTCATTCATCTTAAGGTGGAGGACAAAAAGAATGGCTGTCAATTCAATTTTACTGGTATATATGCTTCAAACAGTATGTAAAAATGAAATATACTCTGAACCGATCTGACTAACATTGCAAATAACTATCTTAATGTGCCTTGGATTGTTCTTGGTGACTTTAATACTGTTCGATACACAAATGAAAAAGTGGGGGGTAGACTACTTTCCAAAAGTTAACTGCAAAGATTTAATGATTATATAGACATTGCCGCATTGATTGATATGAAATCTATGGGCAATTGGCTCTCTTGGAGTAATCAAGGTGGTGTTAACAGAAAAATAATGGCTCGACTAGACAGATGTTTGATTAACCAAGAATGGTTAATAGTTTACCCTGATTCACTTCTTAAGTATGATGCACCTTTGTTTTCTGATCATTCCTTAATGTATACACGTAGACAAAGCAACACCCAGAGGCAAGAAACAATTTCGATTCTTTAACATGTAGAGTACTCATCCTCAGTTCCTTGATATCCTAAGTTAATATACATGGTTCGCCACTTTACATCTTATGTCAAAAGCTAAAAGCCTGCAAAGTAGCACTTAAGGAGTGGAATACAAACACCTTTGAAAATATTACTACCCAGGTTCAAATTTGCAGAAAGGAACTAATGGCAATACAATATAAGCTACAACTTCAGCCCCAAGATGAGAATCTTATCTACAAAGAGACAGAAGCCAGAAGTAACTTCATACAAGCCTTAAAGCAGGAGGAAAGTTTTGCAAAGTAGAAGTCTCAACAACATTAGCTTACTCTAGGAGATTCCAATACTGAGTTTTTCTATGCTTCCATTACTACTCGAAGGGTCGTTAATCGCATCAGAAAATGCAAAGACAAACATGGTAATCTTATTGAGAATTTAGATGAGGTTAAAGCACACACTGAGCGATTTTTTTATTCCTTACTCAATCAAGTGGTGCAACCTAATAACATTCATGTGGAGCCAACTAGAAAGCTTGATCCGGATGATATTTCAATCCTCAATGCCCCAGTTACAAATGATGAAATTGTAAGAGTTGTTTTTAAGTCACCAAACGACAAAAGCCCTAGTCTAGATGGATTTCCAATTGAATTTTACCAAACTGCATAGTCTATTATTGGAAATGATGTGATTAAGGCTTGCTAACATTTTTTCTCTTCAGGTCGTATTCTTAGAGAGATAAACTGTACTTTCATTTCTTTAATTCCAAAGAATACAGGGGCTAATTCACTAGAAAACTATCGACCCATATCATTATGCAACTTTATTCATAAGATCATCTCTAAAGTGTTGGCAAATAGAATGCAAAAGGTAATACACAAGATCATTAGTCCAAATCAGGCAGCTTTCATCAAAGGGAGAAGTATACATCATAATATTCTGCTTACTAATGACTTGATCAAGGATTTGCACTCAAATGCAGGAACGAGTCAGCACTAAGAGGGGAGGTGAATTAGTGCAGTAGATTAAAACATCGGTTCAAAAGTATTTCATTCAATTAAAATTGATTTTGAAAAAGATGTTAACTTGAAATACGTTCAGAAGGATGTGCAGCAAAAGTAATAAGGAAGTAAAGCGATTTGCAATAAAGATAAATAGTAAAATAGAAATGCAAACCGTTTTATATTGGTTCGGTCGTCGTGACCTACATCCACTCCACCGATTCCTTTTCCGTCGAGGCCACCGACATCCACTAACAATCTTCCTTCAATAGGCGAAGACCAACTACCTTTTTACACCCCTCTTCTCCTTTTCACAAGTTTAGAAGACAACCTTTACAACCCCTACTTTCTCCTCTCTTAAACTTCACAAACACTTAGACTTTTAAGAGGGATTCACACAAGATTATAACAATGTTTCCTTTTCTTTTTGCTCTCAGTTGTGTGTTCTTTAACCAAGGATGAGAGGGGTATTTATAGGCCTCAAGTGGATTCATACTTGGAGCCTAAACATGTCTTATCCCTGGTTTTCAGAGTCCTGGCGGTACCATTGCTTGTACTGGCCGGTACCACCTCCTACAGCACTAACATTGGGCGATGCCATCGTCAAGTATGGCGGTACTATCATCCAATCTAGTGGTACCACCATCCAGTCTGGTGGTACCACCACCTGACACCCTACCACTGGGTGATACCACTGCCTGACAGCCTTAGAGATTGAGTCTAGGCGGTACCACTACCTGACACAGTCTTGGAGACTGTGCCACGATAGTGCCACCTATTGGGTCATTGTTTGGGCCTTCCACTTAGCCCAACACAGCCAAAACATGGGCCCAATTGGCCCCCTAATTGAATTAGCTTAACTACATTCTAAACTGACTCAATTAGACTCTAACCTAACTCAATCTAGACATTATCGATTACAAGTGAATCCTTGTTATCTACTATGTCATTGGTTCATCCGGTGCTTCGTCTGATCCTTCAGCACATCGTCCTCTTTCACGGCCTTTTGCCCAATCGACATGTTAACTCTGCAATTGTGATCTCCTTGGCACAATGTCCACTATTCTAGGCCTGATGCCCGAATTCTCGGCCCGAAGCCTTTTACCGATACGTCGACCGTTCCTCCGGCCTGACGTCCAATCTTTTGACATGTTCGTTTTGGCCCAATGTTTGATTCCTCTTGCTTTAATCAATTTACCTTTTTTGATCGATGTTAGCCCTGCGTCACTCAAAACGCTCATTAGATCACAAACATATCAATTGATTTCATCATCAAAATCCGAGATTCAACAGGTTCCACTTATTAGGTCATTATTTGGGCCTTTTCACTTGGCCCAACACAGCCCAAACTTGGGCCCAATTGGCCCCTAATTGAGTTGGCCCAATTCCAACCCAATTATGTTCTAACTACGAATTTTAAGGCATACATTAAGCTAAATAAGTCTGATAAGTCTAGGTTTCTTCTAGCGAACTTTTGACGATCTCTCGATAATGTTCCAGCAGACTCTCGGCAAACTCCTAGACTTCACGATGATCTTCTTGGCAAGTTCCAATAAGCTTCTTTGGCAAGCTCCTAGATTTCTCGGTCAATTTCGGTGGAACTTCCGGCGAACGTCCAGACTTCCGACGAACTCTCAAACTCCTAACGAAATCTCATTCTTGAATACGGGACTTCATTTTGCTTTATGCCTTGATCACTATCATAGTTTATGCCTTGAACTAGACAATTATTACCAAGCTAATCAAATATTGTCCGGCATGTAATTGGTTCATCGACACCTCGTCCGATTCTTCAGGGCATCATCCTCTCTTTTGGTCTATTGCCCAATCGGCTAGTTGACCTCTGCAACTCCAATTTCCTTTGCGTAATTTCTGCTCTTCTTGGCCTGATGCCCGATCCCATGGACCAAGGCCTTTTGTCGATACGTTGACCGATCCTCCGGCTTGACATCCAATCTTCTGACATGTTCTACTTTGGCCCAACATGATTCTTCCTACTTTAATTGTCTCTCCCTAATCGAAGCTTCCTGCATCACTCAAAATGCAGATCAAATCATAAATAGTATCAATTGGTTTTATCATTAAAATTCAAAAGAGCTCTTACGAGTATAGACTCCAGAAAGTGGCAAGAAACCATAAATTCTAAGATGGATTCATGTACTCCAACAAAATTTGGAACCTAGTTGATGCATCCGAGGGTATTATACCTATTGGTTGCAAGTGGATCTTTAAGAAAAAGATTGGAGTAGATAGAAAGCTAAAGACCTATAAACCAAGGCTACTAGCTAATAGGCATCGTCAAAGGAAATGTATTGAATATGACGAAACCTTCTCACCCATAGCAATGCTAAAATCCATTAAAATCATGTTCCTCAATGGCAACCTCGAGGAGATATATATGATACAGCTTGAGGGATTCATGTCCAAAGATAGCCCAGATAAGGTGTGTAGGTTGCTTTGGTCCATTTATGGACTAAAGCAAGCTTTCCGAAGTTGGAACATAAGATTTGATGAGGCGATCAAATCTTATGACTTTATTAAGAATGAAGATGAGCCTCGTGTGTACAGGAAGGTAAGTGGGAGCACTATCACCTTCTTGGTGTTATATGTGGTAAACATCCTGATTATTGGGAATGATGCAGGAATGCTATTCATGGTAAAGGCTAGGTTATCTAAACACTTTTCTATGAAAGACTTAGGGGAAGCATCCTATATATTGGGTATTTGGATCTATAGAGACAGATCTGAGAGGATGCTTGGCTTGTCTTAATCCAGGTATATAGATACCATTGTCAAAAGATTTGACATGAAAAATTCTAAGAGATGTCTCATACCGATGAGACATGGGATATCGCTTTCTAGGAGAATGTTCTCAAAGACTCCTAAAGAAAGGGCGAACATGGATATAATATCATATGCCTTAGTGATAAGGTCTATCATGTATATCATGCTATGTACCAGGCCTAATATAACACAAGCTCTGAGTATCATGAGCAAGTATTAGGCGAATCTAGGCTTGGTGCACTAGAGAGCAGTAAAGTGTATCCTTAAGTATTTGAGAAGGACTAAGGATCTTTTATTGATATATAAAGGTAGTAGCCTCATGATTGAGAGTACATAGACTCGAGTTTCTAGTCTGATGTCAATGACCGCAAGACGAATTCAGGATATGTGTGCACCCTAAATGGAGTAGTAGTATGCTGGAAGAGTTCTAAGCAGGATACTATTGCTGATTCAACCACAAAAGCAAAGTACATTGCTGCAGCAGAGGCAGCAAAGGGGGAGTCTAGATGAAGAAGTTTGTCATAGATATGGGAGTCATGCTGAGTAACGAGGAGCCGATTCTCTTATATTGCGATAACAACAGGGCGATTGCTCAAATGAAAGAACCCGGGTCTCATTAGAAGTATTCTGAGGAGGTTTCATCTTATTAAAGAGATAGTGACCCGAGAAGATATAATAATGGAAAGAGTTTTATCCGAAGATAACATCATAGATCCACTAACAAAGTCGTTATCTCATATTGTCTTTGAGTGTCACAGGAAATTTGTTGGGGATCAGATACATAAGTGATTGGTTTTAGGTCAAGTGGGAGATTGCTAGCCATAAGTGCCATGCAAGCCAATTACGTGAGTAATGGTGCGTGTGACATGACACACACTTTTTTTGCTTATTATATTATTTAACATTTTATCACTTTATATTGCTTGTTACATGAATATATATTGTTATGTTCATGGATTTGTGTAATGAGAATCGGATTGTGATAAGATCATGATAACGAGATCGATTCGCATTTAAACATAAACCCTAAATAATCCTAGTCATAGGTTACTCGAGAGGGGTATCAAGATAATCGGATAGGCTAGTGTATATATACCCGTCCATATGATGGAAGCAGTTGGTCTTATAGCTGCTTGTGTGGGGACACTAGGGATACAGTGTAGGTGCTCGATTGGAGAATGAGTTCACTGATTGATCTGCTCATGGAATGCTGGATGGTTGATGATGGCTTATTATTAAACAGCGATTTTGTAGTCCTAGTGGTATATCTGGTCCTTAGACTTGAGATACCAAGGATGTCCTGTATGAGTACTCCACTATTTGATACCAGACTTATAGGCCTAGAAGTTTCAAATCTAGTATAGTTGGTCATCGGGAGTGGTAGTCAACCTTACGAGAGCTATTGAGTGTCGATACTATGCCCGATATACAATCTTTAGAGTATTAGATGGATGAGGAACTATAGATACATGGTAACTGAGGACAGACAGGTCCAATGGATTGGATTCCCCTATATCATATAGGGACTACGGCGTAGTGGCCTAGTACGTCCGTAGTCGACGAATCGAGTGAATTATTATAGAAAAAATAATTCATTGAGTCAAAAGTTCTAACAGGTATGGCCAACTCGATATTGGGCCTAGAGGGTCATACATATATGGTAGGTGTTACAATAAATAGAGGTTCATATATGAGATATCTATTGGAACCCCTATCTTATTGGATATCCAATAAGCCTCTGAATTATTGAATCCTATGGATGAGATCCAATAAGAGCTAATAAGACATTATTGGGTAGAGGCCTACTAATCTAAGAGGCTTGGGTAGTTGAATGGAGATCCAATACCCAATATGGTAGGATCTATTATGGTTTAAGTTGATAGGAGGCTTCTACAAATAAAAGGAAACCAAAGGGTCATGGGCTTGATTCTTTTTTGCTACCACCTCCTATTCTTCTCTCTCCCTCTCCTCCTTATAATGTAGCCCCTATTTAGGGCATATGGACAGCAAGGAGGGGCAGCCCTTTCTTGATTATGTGGTGTGCATGAGAAAGAGTTTTGGGCAGTGATTTGAGGAGCATTTTCGCAGCCCCTACTATGTGGATCACTGCTAGAGAGGAGGGAATTTGAACTCCTTCATCTAATCCTATAGATCTACAGGAATTCAGAGATATATGATCTCCTTAAGTAATTCTCCTATGCGTAGTTTTTCGGTTTCACGGGTTTTTACGCACCAACCTTTCCACGACGATAAGAAACTCTTTTTCTGTAGGAATACTGGGATTTTGTTTTCTATTCTTCCACTGCATATGTGATATCGCCCCAGATTCCCCAATATCATCATCATAAGTTGAAGTATTACATGCATAATTCCAAATCATCATACATAATTTCAAAATATAAAATTATATCATACCATGCATGATCATCATCATAACTTCTTCCCCTTTGTCATCAACAAAAAGAAGAAAAGTGTAACTAGCAAGTTTTTTGAAATATGAAAGCTAATAATTTTTTATAGATGTGTAAGTTAGCAATTTTTGCTTTTCTTAAGATATGCAAAATAACATATTTTTGCTTCTCTTAAGATGTGCAAGATAGTAATTTTTTGCTTTTTCTTGAAATTTGCAAGCTAGCAAACTTTGCTTCTCTTTTGAGATATGCAAGCTAGCAAGTTTTTCTTCTCTTTGAAATGTTCAAGCTAACAATTTTTTCTCTCCCTTTGTCATTATCAAAAACAAAAGAAAAATACAATAGTACAATTTTTTTCTCTATACATCAATTTTCAAATCATCACATGAAAAAATCAAAGATAAATCAATTTGGTGATGAGGTATGAAAGATATTAATATAAGAGAGTCAAATGAAAATTATGATATGAAAGATATTAATATCAAAAATCATGAAAGATCAAGTCGTAAATACCAAAAGACATGATTCATTTTTATCTCTACTTTAGTAAATAACGAAAAGAAATCTTAGGAGATTGAATAGTAAATGATCCTCAAAGGAAATCTTAATTCATGAATTCTGAGAAATCAAAAAAAGTATTCTCTTTAGTACATAACAAAAAGAAATATAGGTGAATAAAATATCTTGATTCATATATAATAAATCTCAAGTTATAATTTCGAGAATTTACAAGAAAAATCATGATTCATTTAGATAATTCTCCTCTTTAGTAAATAGCTAAAAAAAAGGAGATGAAAGATCTTGAAAAAAAAAATCTCAAGTATCAAGTGATAGATTTGGATAAAACTCATTCAAAGTCAAATCATAAAAATCACTTTCATAGTTCAAAAATTCATTAAAAAAATAATATAAATAGATTCATCAATCTCTTTTTAAAAAATTTGATAAGCTTTTAGGGATAGAAACATTTTCAAGAAAAATTTATTCCTTTTTTATTTCAATTTATGTGATTAATTTTATACAAGTATGCCCTTTTCTTTTATATCAAATCCATGCATCATCATTTAAAATTGAAAAATAGGTTTTACCACAAAAATCATCAAGATCAATAGATTACATATTAAACAATCTTCAATCAAAAGATTTATTTCAAATAATTCTAATTCTAGTCTTTCCTTTATTATTGTTATTTCAACTAGTGAGCTTTGTAAAGTGTATTAGATTTCTGATCATATGCCTTGAGCATCCATTATTAAAATATTATTTTTGCTTCTAATTTTTGATTGTAGACATTTCTACAATAATGGTTGGTTTGCTTCAAATACCCATTTGACTTTGGGTCCCTCATGGTTAAATCTATCTATCTTGTCTTTTAGCATAAAGTCATTTATAGTTTCTTTAGAAACCTAAACTAATTTATGAGAGCTATACTAACCAAAATGTCCACATCTACCATAAAAATTATATTTAACCTTAGGGGGAATATGTAATGTTGGTCTTTTAATAAAAATAATTAACTTTTATTGAGTATTACTCATAAAGTCAATTCCTTCCTTTCTATGAATATGACCTTTATTGGCAAGAATCATGTTTAATGATTTATTACCAATTTTAAAATTTTTAATGTTTATTGTAGTAATATATTTTCCTTCTTAAGCAAATCTAACTCTTTACACTTAATGCAAGTAGTTAACATTATACTTATTTTTTAATTTATCAAATTTATTAGAGAAAGATGTATGATCCTTTTTTAACAATTTATACTTATTATCAACTATTTTAAGCTTATCATACAAATTATGAAATACATCAAGTAATTCATTATAAGATAAAAAGGATTCGTTTGAGTCACATACATCATTATTGAGAGCCATTAAAGTGTAGTTTGTCACCTCATCTTTATTGATTTGCTCCTCACCTTTGGATGCACTTGATTCATCCCATATCACCTTGAGTGCATTCTTCTTATTTGGTATTATTTTCTTCGGTTATGGATACTTACTTTTGAAGTACCCTAGCCTTACAATCATATCAAGTTATTGTATTCTTTTTAAGTTCATTTTTATTCTTAAATTCTTGTTTTATAGACTTTTTAAATTTTCTTGTCAAAAGTTCTAAGTCATCATCATCACTTGAGCTTTTACTCAAGTGGTCTTCTTTTGTTCTAAGTGTCATATCCTCTTGTTCTTTGGAATGTTATTTTCATGTTCATCATGTATTTTGCAAGTTATTTCATAGGTCATTAGTGACTTTATAAGTTCATCAAGAGGAAAATAGTTCAAGTCCTTTACTTCTTGAATAGTAGTTACTTTTGGATCCCAATGTTTTGGAAGAGATCATAAAATTTTATTAACAAGTTCAAGATTAGTAAAACTTTTACCAAGTGTTTTCAAACTATTGATAACATCCGTAAAACAGGTGTATATATCACCAATGGTTTTGCTTAGCTTCATTCGAAATAATTCAAAACTGTACATCAAAAGATTGATCTTAAATTCCATATGTAACTTCAAGTGTGCGCCAAATATCATGTGCGGTTTCACAAGTCGAAATACGATTAAACTCATTTTTGTTCAGAGCATCAAATAAAGCATTCATAGCTTTCACATTTAAAGAAAATAATTTTTTCTTTAGATCATTCTATTCATTAATTGGTCTAGAGGATTTTTGAAAATCATATTCTATAATATTCCATAAATAAAAGTCCGTAGAAATTAGAAAAATCCTCATACGTGTTTTCTAATACGTGTAGTCCGTCCCACTAAATATAGAATGATGAGTGATAGAGTGACCCTTTAGATTGCTAGCAAAAATCATTTAATCTCTCTTGTGTGTTAAACTAATTGAGAAAAACTTGGCATTGATACCAACTTTAGGATTGTATCGACACTAAGAGGGGGGGGGGGGGGGGGGTGAATTAGTGCTTTTATAAAAACCTTGATTTGAAAATATTGTTTGATAAAAACCAATATTGAAAGTGTGCTTGACTTAGAGTAAGTATAATAAACAATTAAATTAGAAAGCAAAAGCAATGAAGAGTAGAAAGAAAATGTACATCGAATTTATAGTGGTTCGGTCATCACGACCTATGTCCACTCCCGATTCTTCTTCCGTCGAGGCCACCGGCGTTTACTAACGATCTTCTTTCAATAGATGAAGACCAACTACTCTTTTTACAACTCTTTCTCCTTTTCACTAGCTTAGAAGAGAACTTTTACAAGTCTCATACCTCTCTTAGAATGAACTCTAAACTTTAAGAGGATGAGGGAAACACTAAGCATTTTTTAAAATTTTATAACTTAAAATCACAAGGTGTTTTATTTACTTTACTTACTATCTCAATAGGAAAGAGTTAGTTATTTATAGGCCTCAAATGGCTTCAAAAATAGAGCTAAAAAAGGTCTCATCTTGGGTTTTCAGGGTATTGGCGGTACCACCACCTATAGCCCAGGGTACTAGCAGTACCATTGCCTAATCTAAGCGATACCATAACTTGACACTGTTGAATCTTGTATTTTGATGATAAAACCAATTTTTTGTTTTAATCTGCATTTTGAGTGACGCAGGATGTTACGATCAGGATGAGACAATTAAAGCAACAAGAATCATGTTGTGCCGGAGGAAAACATGTCAGAAGATTGGACATTGAGCCGAAGGATCAGTCGATGTATCGACAGAAGGCTTCGGGCCATGGATTCAGGTATTAGGTCAAGAAGATCGGATATTACACTAAGGATATCGGAGTTGCGGAGTCAACTGGCCGATTGGGCAATAGATCGCAAAAGAGGACGATGCACCGAAGAATCGGATGAAGCGTCGAGGGACCAATGACATGCCGGACAACATGATTAATGCTTAGTATTAATTATCTAGATCAAAGTGTGTTTTTACATGTGTAGGATTAACTACGATAGCAAGACATATAGCAAAATGAAGTCCCGGAGTCAAGGACGCGATTTCATTAGGAGTTCGAGAGTTCATCGGAAGTCTAGACATTTGTTGGAAGTTCTACAGGAACCAGCCGAGAAGTCTAGGAGCTTGCTGGAAGAAGCTCATCGGAACTTGCTAAGAAGATCGTTGTGAAGTCCAGGAGCTTGTTGGGAGTCCACCGGAACATTACCGAGAGATCGTCGGAAGTTCGTCGGAAGATCGTCGGAAGCTCGCCGGAAAAAACTAGACTTACGGACTTATTTAGCTTAGAATATGTCTTAGGAATCATAGTTAGCACGTAATTGGGTTTGGGTTTGGGCCAACCCAATTAGGGGTCAGTTGGGCCCAATGAGAGGCCCAAGCAATGACCCAAGAGGCAGCACCGTTGTGGCACAGTCTTCAAGACTGTGTCAGGCAATGGTACCGCCCAAACACAATCTCCGAGAAGGCTTGGGCAGTGGTACCGCCTAGTGTTAGGCGGTGGTACCGCCGAGTGCAGTCTCAGTGTTAGACTTACACTGGCGATGGTACTGCCCGTGCCCGAGAAACCCAGGGTGAGATGTTTTTAGGCTCCAAGTTTGAATTAACTTGAAGCCTATAAATTACTCTCTCATCCTTGGTTAAAGAAGACAAACACAGAGAATTCAAAAGTAAGAAAACACTGCTGCAATCTCTTGAGAATCCTCCTCTTCTACTCTAAGTTTAGATTTCTGTTTAAGAGAGGAGTGAGTGCTTGTAAGGGTTGTCTCCTACACCCGTAAAAAGGAGAAGATAGGTGTAAAAGGGTAGTTGATCTTCGCCCATTGAAAGAAGATCGATAGTGGATGTCGGTGGCCTCGACGGAGGAGGAATCGGAGGAGTGGATGTAGGTCGACAATGACCAAACCACTATAAATCGATTTGTGTTTCTCATATGCAATTTACCTTACTACAAACCTCTTTACTTGCTTACTGCCTTCAATACATTTACGAACACGAGATTTCAAGTTATCTTCTGAGTTCGGCTTTCATCGTACGAAAACTTACGAAACTGACATTTTTACCGCTGTACTAATTCACCACCCCTCTTAGTGCTGACCCCGATCCTAACAATTGGTATTAGAGCCTCATATTTCTCATTTGGTTTAACACCTAAGACAAATGGTTCTTTTCAGCTTTCAAGAGGGACTTTCTCTTATTTGTCCTCCCTTGTTCAATGGGATGGACTACACATATTGGAAAACTCGAATGAGAGTTTTCTTGCTTTCTTTGGATTTGAACTTATGGAACATTGTCGAACCTGATTTTAAAAGGTATTTTCTTCCAATGAAAGATTGGAATGATTTGGAGAAGAAGACTTTTTCTTTAAATGCTAGAGCTATGAACACGCTATTTTGCGCCTTAGACAAAAACGAGTTTAATCAGGTTTCTACTTGCGAAACTGCTTTCGATATATATCACACTCTCAAAATCACACACAAAGGCACGAGTAGAGTAAAAGATTTTAAAGTTAATCTTTTAATGCATGATTTTAAACTATTTCGAATGAAACTAAGCGAAACCATTGGAAACATGTACACTCATTTTACGAATGTCGTCAATTGTTTAAAAGCACTTGGTAAAATTTTTTCAAACTTTGAACTTGTTAACAAAGTTTTATGTTCACTTTCTTAAAATTAGGATTCTAAAGTAACGACAATACAAGAATCTAAGAACTTGAACTATTTTCCCATTGAAGAACTAATTGGGTCTTTAATGACCTATGAAATGAATTGTATGGAACGAAACGAACTTGAGAACCACCTTTCAAAGAACATGAAGGATTTGGGACTCTATAACATTTGAAGACCACTCAAGCATAAGCTCAAGTGATGGTGAACTTGAACTTCTCAAAAATTTAAAAAGTTCATGAAACAAAAATTAAAGAATAAAAAGAACACAAATTGGGATGAAATGAGCTCATCCGAAGATGAAGGACAATCTAACAAAGGCGAGGTGACAAACTACACCTTAATAGTTTTCGTCAATGAGATAAACAACTCAAACGAAACTCCTTTAGTTTACTTTAAAATTACTTGATATTTTTCATGAGTTGGTTTTAATTTAGTTTAAGAAAATTATATAATTTTTTCTTGAAAATTACATGTTTAATAAATGAAAATGAGAAAAATAGGAATCATGCTTATCATTCTAGTAATTTTGAAAATAATCATGAAAATTGCATGTTTATGATAAACAAAATAATTTTGATTAAAAATGCCCTATGAAATCATGTTTGATGATATCATGCCTAATAAATTTATTTTTCAAAATTATGCATGATGATTCTTGCAATTTATGTATTATCGATTTTTAGGTAATGAAAGTGGCTTTTTCGATTTTGAAAATGATACATGTTTTGATTTGGAATAAATAAAAAAGGCATGCGTATATGAAATAGTGTAAGTGTTATGCTTGACAATTATATATTTAATGATGCATAATGATGTAATGAAAATATTAAATATTTTGATACCATGATTGACGAGTTTATGCATGAGATTTTAAAGTTATACAAGATGATTTTTGTGATTTATTGATCTTCATGATTTTTGTAATAAATCTTGTACTTTTGTTTTAAATGATGATATATATTTTTATTTGGTATAAAAAAGACAAAGGTATGCTTGTATGAAACAAACAACTTCAAATGAAACACATAAAAGAGGAATACATTTTCCATCTCTATCTTATTGATTTTTCATTAATGAATCCATATATATTACGCTTTTGTGAATCTCATAGATTATGAAAATGATTTAAATTTAATAGATTTTATCAACATTATGTTCTTGATTTCTCATGATTTATAACTTGAAATTATTTATAAATCAAGATCTCCTACTATGTGTTCTTGTATCTTCTTATTGAAAATTATCCAAATGAATCATGATTTTTTGGAATTATAATTTTTATGATTCATAATGAATTAAGAGATATTATACATGAATCGAGATCGTTTACGTGTTCTCTCATGACATCTTTTTGCTATAGGAATGTCTTCACCTATATCATGATCTTGAATTCTCAATATTGATACTTTAAATTTTTCTATGAATCAAGATCTTGTTTTTGAACTCCCATATTCTTTTTTTGTTATTTACTAAAAATGAGATATGTCAAAGTGAATCATATCTATTAATATGCATGAATTGATATCCATTTGCTATTCACTAAAAAGAAGACTTATTCTAATAAATCATGATATGATTTTTATGTACAATTCCTTGTATTCATGAAATATTTATCTCATCACCCAATTAATTCTTCTTAATATTCTTTATGTGATGATTTGAATGCATGAAATACTCATGAATTTATTTTGATGTATGCAAATGAGAAGTTTTGATCATGCATGGTAAGATGTAATTTGACAAAATTTGCACCATCATGATATAGAATATTTATCATTTGAAATGATGCATGCAATACTCATGCTTCTTATTATGATGATGTATGTGATGTATTGCATATGATGTGAATCATAATTGACTTGATTTGAATTCAAGGTTTATTTCAATTATGGCACTTTGAAATAAGAATGATTACTTATCTTTGTCATGCTTTGAAAATTGTTGTAAAGGGAAAAAGAGATACAAAATTATATTCTTCCCTTCTTTTGACAAAGACAAAGGGGGAAAAATACTTCTAGCTCAAACATTGCAAAGGAAGTAAATATTTGCTAGCTTACATATTGCAAGGAGAAGAACTTGATATCTTGAACATCACCAAAAATTTGCTACCTTGCATGATATAAAATTTGTTAGAATTGCTAGCTTACAATCTAAAGAGAAGCAAAGAGTTGCTATCTCAAAAGAAGTAAAAGTTGTTATCTTGCCTATCTCAAGAAGCAAAACATGCTAAACTTACACACCTAGTAAAATTTACAAACTTGCATATTTCAAGAAGCAAGAGTTGCTTTCTTGAACATCTCAAAATTGCTAGCTTGTATGTTATAAACTTGCTATCTTATTACCTTGCATATCTAAAACTTGATAGCTTGCATGATGAAACACTTGCTTAGATGATACACTTCTCCTTTTTGTTGATGACAAAGGGGAAGAAGTATGATGTTATACATAAGTTTATGATAACATGTTGCTTGGATTTCTAAATCCAAGAGTTTCTATCAATATGTCATATTAATAGGGGGAGTTTATTTAAACTCCGGGAGTTTGTTTTAACTCCGTCATCAATTGGTTGTCATCATCAAAAAAGGGGAGATTGTTGAATCTCGTATTTTGATAATGAAACCAATTGATAAGTGTTTATGTTTTAATTTACGTTTTGAGTGACACATGATGCTTTGATCAGGATGAGACAATTAAAGCAGGAAGAATCATGTTGTGCCAGAGGAAAACATGTCAGAAGATTGGACGTCAAGCCGGAGGATCGGTTGACATATCGACAAAAGGCTTCGGGCCATGGATTCGGGCATCGGGCCAAGAAGAGCGGATATTGCACCAAGGATATCAGAGTACGGAGTCAACTGGCCGATTGGGCAATAGGCTGCAAGAGAGGACGATGCATCGAAGAATCGGACAAAGAGTCGAGGGACCAATGACATGCCGGAAAACATGATTAATGCTTAGTATTAATTGTCTAGATCGAAGTGTGTTTTTACACGTGTAGGATTAACGACGATAGCAATGTTGAATCTCGGATTTTGATGATGAAGTCAATTGTCATTTGTTATCTAATCCATATGTTCAGATAAGTGTGCAGGATTAACTACGATGAAAGTAAGACATGTAGTAGGAATTTTGCCGAAGTCAAGACTATGATCACGTTGGGGGTTCGAGAGTTTGACGGAAGTCCGGACGGTCATCGGAGGTTCTGCGGGAACAAATCCGAGAAGTCTAGGAGCTTGCCAAAGAAGCTCATCGGAACTCGCCAAGTGGATCGTCGCAAGTCCAAGAGTTTGCCGGAAGTCCACCGGAGCATCACCGAGGGTTCGTCGGATGATCGCCGGAAGTTCGCCAGAAGCTCGACGAAAGAAGCAATTGACGCACCGGAGCAAGTTGAGTAAATGTCTTGAAAAATATCGTAGTTAGCATGATAATTAAGTTAGAAATGGGAGGTGATCCCATTAACTTAATCTTGGGGCAATTGGGCCCTTGACAGACCCAAATTGGGCCGAATGGATCAGCCCATTCGAACCCAGATTTCCTGGCCAGCGATGGCACCGCCTGGGTCGGCGGTGGCACCGCCTAGGAGCTGAGTCTCCAAGTGAGGCTGGGCAGTGGTACCGCCCCTGTCAGGCGGTGGCACCGCCTGGGCTCAGTCTTCGAGTGAGACTGGGCGGTAGTACCGCCCCTGTCAGGCGATGGTACCGCCCGTGCTCGGTCTTCGAGCTCTATCAGGCGGTAGTACCGCCAGGACCCCGAAAATATGGGAAATGACATTTTTGAGCTCCAAATTCAAATTATTTTGGGGCCTATATAAACCCCACCCTTTCATGCATGAAAGGGCACTGAAACTTAGCATTTATTCTGAGATTTTTGAGAGCTTAAAAGTGTTGTAAAAGGCTAGAAGTTCTTCTCCCTCTTTTCTTCGAAGTTTTGATCATTCAAGAGAGGAGTGAAAACTCTGTAAGGGTTGTCTCCTAAGCCCATCAAAAGGAGTGAAACTGTAAAAGGGTGGTTGGCCTTCGCCTATTGAAGGAAGGCCTCTAGTGGACGTCGGTGACCTCATCGGAGGAGGAAGCCAAAAGTGGATATAGGTCAAGATTGACCGAACCACTCTAAATCTCGGTTTGCATTTACATTTTGTTCTCTATCTTAACTGCAACTACTTCCACAGCTTTACTTTAACTGCACTTTGCTTGATCTTAAGTTAAAGCAATTTCTGAATCGACTTTCATACCGAAATTGTTCTTATCGTACGAACGTCGTTTTAAATCATCGAAAGTTTTCCGCTGCACTAATTCACTCCCCCCTCTTAGTGCTCTTGATCCTAACAATTGGTATCAGAGCGGGGTTAACTCTCAATCGGATTAAAACCCAAGAGAGATGGCATACATCAGAAATCAAGAGGGCCACTCTATTACACGTCCACCCATGTTCAATGGGACGGACTACACCTATTGGAAGACCCGAATAAGGATTTTCCTTATTTCAATGGATTTTGAACTTTGGAATCTTGTCGAAAATGGATTTTCGAAGTCTTCTCTTCCAATGATCGATTGGAATGAATTGGAGAAGAAGACTTTCGCTCTTAATGCAAATGCTATGAATGCCTTATTTTGTGCGCTTAATAAAAATGAGTTCAATCGTGTTTCAGTTTGTGAAACCGCATTTGATATTTTGCATACACTCAAAGTGACTCACGAAGGCACAAGTAGAGTGAAAGAGTCAAAAATCAATCTTTTGATACATTCTTTTGAACTTTTCCGAATGAAACCGAGCGAGACTATTGGCGATATGTACACCCGTTTCACGGATGTCGTCAATGGTCTAAAAGGACTCGGCAAAAGTTTTTCGGATTTTGAGCTCGTAAATAAGATTCTAAGATCCCTTCCTAAGAGTTGGGACCCTAAAGTCACTGCTATTCAAGAGGCTAAAGATCTAAACAACTTCCCTCTTGAAGAATTAATCGGGTCATTAATGACCTACGAAATGACTTGCAAAGCTCATGAAGAGCAAGAAAACATCCTTCCAAAGAACAGGAAGGATATGGCACTTAGAATTTTCGAAGACCACTTGAGAGAAAACTCAAGTGATGAAGACTGTGACGATGACTCGGCACTTCTAACAAGGAAATTCAAAAAATTCATTAAAAGAAACAAGTTTAAAAATGACTCAAAATAAATTTGAGTCCAAAAAGGACCAAGTTATTTGCTATGAATGCAAGAAGCTGGGACACTATAAAAGTGATTGTCCCCAAGCCAAGAAGAGAACACCAAAGAAGAAGGCACTCAAAGCAACGTGGGATGACTCAAGCGCGTCCGAAGAAGAGGAGTCCAACACCGAGCAAGTTGCTCATTACGCTCTAATGGCCATCGGAGATGAGGTAACAAATTTAATTGATGTAGATTTATCATTTGATGAATTACTAAATGTCTTCCATGACTTATTTGATGAATGCAAAACTATTAGTAGAAAATATAAATTGCTAAAAAAGGAGCATGATAGTCTTACTTGTAATTTCAATAAATTAGAAATTGAATATCATGATAGTTTAGCTCCATGTAAAAAATGTCATGATCTAGAAACTCTCCAAAAGGAGAACTTGCTACTTAAAGACACCTTGAAGAAATTCGAGGTTGGTAGCAAGTCTTTGGATATGATCCTTACAAATAAGGGTCAT
Source organism: Musa balbisiana (assembly GCA_004837865.1). Taxonomy (NCBI): domain Eukaryota; kingdom Viridiplantae; phylum Streptophyta; class Magnoliopsida; order Zingiberales; family Musaceae; genus Musa; species Musa balbisiana. Next base: position 14,283,502 of record CM017194.1, on the reverse strand, counting down.
ATTCCTAAAAGAAGTGGAATCGGATTTGTGAGAAGTCCTCACCAAAATCCAACCACCTTCATTAAAGGCCCTATTTTATATGTTCGGCACCAAAGCAAATGCAACTTTTGTTGCAAACATGGATATAGAACTTATCATTGTTCATTCAAAAAAGTTAGTCCGAACAAATTGATTTTGGTTCCTAAAGGAACCACGATAAATTCTATGCAACATAATAAACAATTTAGATCAGTGTTTGAGGCACCCAAAAGTAAATGGGTACCTAAAAATCATCCTTTCTTGTAGAAACATACATCATCACAAGCTAGGAGCAAGAGATGGTACCTTAATAGTGGATGCTCAAGGCATATGACCGGAGATCCATCTCAATTCTCTAAGCTCACTAGCATAGACGAAGGCTATGTCACCTTCGGAGACAACAACAAGGGTAAAATCATTAGCAAAGGAACCATAGGTAACAAATCCAACTTCTTTATTGAAGATGTTTTGTTAGTTGATGGTTTAAAACATAACCTCTTGAGCATTAGTCAATTGTGTGATAAAGGATATATTGTCAAATTTGAATCTAATGCTTGCATCATTGAAAAACCACACAAAAACACATCTATGATTGTATTAAAACAAAATAACATATACACCATTAACATCAATGATCTTTGCAATGAAATGTGTTTCTCAGTTTTGAATGAGGATGCTTGGCTTTGGCATAGGAGATTAGGTCATGCTAGCATGAAACTAATCACTCAAATATCATCCAAAGAACTTGTAAGAGGAATTCCTCATGTCAAGTTCATCAAAGATAATGTGTGTGATGCTTGTCAATTAGGAAAACAAATTAAGGGTAGTTTCAAATCTAAGAATCAAATAAGCACCTCTAAGCCCTTATAATTGATCCATATGGACTTGTTTGGACCTATCTCTACATCAAGTCTAGGAGGCAGCAAATACGCCTTCATTATTGTAGATGACTATAGTAGATACACATGGACTTATTTCTTAAAACACAAAAATGAATGCTTTAGATATTTTACCAAGTTTTGCAAACTTGTCCAAAATGAAAAGGGTTCTATGATTTCGTCAATTAGAAGTGATCATGGTGGTGAATTTCAAAACCATGATTTTCAAGAATTTTGTGAATTTAATGGATACAATCATAACTTCCCTACTCCAAGAAATCCTCAACAAAATGGAGTAGTAGAAAGAAAAAATATAAATTTACAAGAAATGGCAAGAACCATGTTGAATGAACATAGCCTACCCAAATATTTTTGGGCTGAAGCCGTAAACACTGCATGCTATATTTTGAATAGATTTCTAGTAAGACCCTTACTCACCAAAACTCCCTATGAGTTATGGAACAACAAAAAACCCAATGTTTCATATTTTAAAGTTTTTGGGTGTAAGTGTTTTATCTTGAATGAAAAAGATGCCTTAGGAAAATTTGATGTTAAATCCGATGAAGAAATTTTCCTTGGTTATTCTTCGGTTTCTAAAGCTTTTCGTATCTTCAATAAAAGAACTTTAATTATAGAAGAATCCATTCATGTTGTTTTTAATGAGATTTCCGATATCAAGAAAAATGATTTTGATGATAATGTTAATTTTGATTCTTTGAATTTAAATGAAACCCCTTCTCCAACTAGCAACTTGGATACATCCACTTCCGAAACATCCTTACCCAAGGATTGGAAATATGTAAATGCTCATCCTAAGGAGCTAATCCTAGGAGACACATCTAAGGGGATTCAAACACGTTCTTCTCTTAAAGAATTTTATGCCAACGCCGCTTTTCTCTCCCAAATTGAACCAAAGTGTATTGACGAAGCCATGAAAGATGATTCATGGATTATCGCAATGCAAGATGAGTTAAATCAATTTGAGAGAAATGAGGTGTGGAAGCTTGTTCCTAGGCCAAATGACCATTTAGTTATTGGTACTAAATGGGTCTTTAGAAACAAGCAAGATGAATATGGTATCGTGGTTAGAAACAAGGCTAGATTAGTAGCCAAAGGTTTCAACCAAGAAGAAGGTATCGATTACGAAAAAACCTTCGCTCTTGTGGCTAGATTAGAAGCCATATGGATACTCCTTGCCTATGCTAGTAATAATAATTTTAAGTTATTTCAAATGGATGTTAAAAGCACTTTTCTTAATGGCTTTATTTCCGAATAAGTTTATGTTGAACAACCTCCCGGATTTGAAAATAATAGCCTCACTAATCATATGTTTAAATTAACTAAAGCTCACTATGGTTTAAAACAAGCCTCAAGGGTTTGGTATGAGAGACTTAGTTCTTTTCTTATTAAAAATAATTTCACAAAAGGCAAGGTTGATACTACATTGTTTATCAAGAATTTTGAAAATAATTTTCTCATTGTTCAGATTTATGTTGATGATATTATCTTTGGTTCTACAAACGAATCTCTTTGCGAATCTTTTGCTAAAACCATGAGTCTTGAATTTGAAATGAGTTTGATGGGAGAATTAACCTTTTTCTTAGGCTTACAAATTAAGCAACTAAGAAATGACATCTTTATTAGTCAAACTAAATATGCTTTAGATTTGCTAAAGAGATTTAATATAGAAAGCTCAAAAGTTATTAACACTCCTATGAGCACATCCACTAAGTTAGAAGTTGATGAAAGTGGAGAAAGCTTCGATCAAAAAACTTATAGGGGTATGATAGAAAGTTTACTTTACCTCACTGCAACTAGACCAGATATCATGTTCAGTGTAGGACTTTGTGCTAGGTTTCAATCGAACCCTAAGATATCTCATCTTAAAGTAGTTAAAAGAATACTTAGATATCTTAAAGGTACCACAAATCTAGGATTATGGTATCCGAAAATCGAGAAGTTTGAGTTAATTGCTTATGCTGATGCAAATTTTGCTGAATGTAGATTAGATAGAAAAAGCACATCAGGAACATGTCAATTTTTGGGACATGCTCTTGTTTCCTGGTTATCTAAGAAACAAAACTCGGTTGCACTATCAACAATCGAAGCTGAGTATATTGCAGCTAGTGCATGCTGTGCACAAGTTGTGTGGATGAAAAACACCTTAGAAGATTATAAAGTTCATCTTAAAAATATTCCCATTAAATGTGATAACACAAGTGCTATATGTATAACAAAGAATCGCATTCAACACTCAAGAACAAAACATATTGATATTAGACATCATTTTATACGAGATCATGTCACTAATCATGATGTAGTTATAGAGTTCATTGATACTAAACATCAACTAGCTGATATTTTTACAAAGCCTTTAAGTGAAGAACAATTTAATTTCATTAAAAGAGAATTAGGAATGTTAATGTGTCCGAATGCTTGAACTCATTAAATTTATTTTTCGGACTTTCTTGATTCAATAATCAAATCACTTAATTGCTATAATGATTTTACATGATTACATGCCTTAATGATATGTTGGAAATTATGTGTTTTGGATATAAAAATTTTCATGATAATAAGCATGTTTTATCTTCATGATTGTATTGGAAAATCTATAGCAAAACCTTATCCGAATGCATGAAAGTGTTAAATTTTATTTTCGGATTTTCTTGATACCTTATTCTCTTCCGAACTTGTAGCTTTCATAAGCATATGTCATATCGAGTTTAATTCATATCATTGATTTTTGACATATGGAATCAATTAGCAAATGCATCTTTCATAGGCTTATAATGTGAAAAATATTTTCGAGAAATGGATTTGATAAAATGATTCCTTCTTATAATTTCCTTCTTGAAAAAAGAAGATTTTTTACTTGCAAGGATATTGATTCACATACATATCTTGATCCTTGTAAAAATGAAGCGTGATTTAATCTTTTCTTGAGATGTTTGTATAATTGGTATCCTATCACTCATTGTTGAAAAATGACATGAACCTAGTTATGACATAAATCATTACCGCGCTTATGTTTAAAATTTGCTTATATCGTTCTCCTTTTTGTTGATGACAAAGGGGGAGAAATATATGAATTGATGCTATGAGTGCCATATTTGAATTTGAATTAAAGAAGCTTGCATCGAAATATATCGTAAATTGATGATAGAAATGCTATGATTGCTAAACATTTGAAATATTTGCATTATGTTAAGATATCAAGAACTTGCATCGCAATTTTACATGTTGATATCTTACCATATGATGAATTGCTACCATTACTATCATTCACATTTGAAATATAAAACTTGAAAATGGATGTCAAGCTTTGACATCATTTTCAGAGAGATACATCATGATAGGAATCATGATGGAAGTATTGATAAGGTTAAACAATCTTAACTTATCAATATGTCTCTTGAATTCAAAGGCTTTGAATTTAAGAATGACTTATCTTGAGTATGGCATATAGATAGGGGTGTTAAAGTTAACTCCGTTATCAATTGATTGTCATCATCAAAAAGGGGGAGATTGTTGAATCTCGGATTTTGATGATGAAGTCAATTGTCATTTGTTATCTAATCCATATGTTGAGATAAGTGTGCAGGATTAACTATGATGAAAGTAAGACATGCAGTAGGAGTTGTGCCGAAGTCAAGACTATGATCACGTTGGGGGTTCGAGAGTTCGATGGAAGTCCGGACGGTCATCGGAGGTTCTACGAGAACAAATCCGAGAAGTCCAGGAGCTTACCAAAGAAGCTCATCGGAACTCGCCAAGTGGATCGTCGCAAGTCCAAGAGTTTGCCGGAAGTCCGCCGGAGCATCGCCGAGGGTTTGTCGGATGATCGTCGGAAGTTCACTGGAAGCTCGACGGAAGAAGCGATTGATGCACCAGAGCAAGTTGCAATAAATGTCTTGAAAAATATCATAGTTAGCATGATGATTAAGTTAGAAATGGGAGGTGATCCCATTAACTTAATCTTGGGGCAATTGGGCCCTTGACAGACCCAAATTGGGCCGAATGGATTAGCCCATTCGGACCCAGATTTCCTGGCCGGCGGTGGCATCGCCCAGGAGCCGAGTCTCCGAGTGAGGCTGGGCAGTGCTACCGCCCCTGTCAAGTGGTGGCACCGCCTGGGCTCAGTCTCCGAGTGAGACTGGGCGGTAGTACTGCCCTTGTCAGGCGGTGGTACCGCCCGAGCTCGGTCTTCGAGCTCTATTAGGCGGTAGTACCACCCATTTATGACGGTAGTACCATCAGGACCCTGAAAATATGGGAAATGACATTTTTGAGCTCCAAATTCAAATCAGTTTGGGGCCTATATAAACCCCACCCTTTCATGCATGAAAGGGCACCGAAACTTAGTATTTATTCTGAGATTTTGAGAGATTAAAAGTGTTGTAAAAGGCTAGAATTTCTTCTCCCTCTTTTCTTCGAAGTTTTGATCATTCAAGAGAGGAGTGAAAAATCTGTAAGGGTTGTCTCCTAAGCCCGTTAAAAGGAGTGAAACTGTAAAAGGGTGGTTGGCCTTCGCCTATTGAAGGAAGGCCTCTAGTGGACATCGGTGACCTCATCGGAGGAGGAAGCCAAAAGTGGATGTAGGTCAAGATTGACCGAACCACTCTAAATCTCGGTTTGCATTTACATTTTGTTCTCTATCTTAATTGCAACTACTTTCATATCTTTACTTTAACTGCACTTTGCTTGATCTTAAGTTAAAGCAATTTCCGAATCGACTTTCATATCGAAATCGTTCTTATCGTACGAACGTTGTTTTAAATCATCGAAAGTTTTCCACTGCACTAATTCCCCCCCCCCCCCTTAGTGTTCCTGATCCTAACAAGCAAAACATAAAGCAAAATGAAGTCCTAGAGTCAAGAACACGATTTCGTTAGGAGTTCGAGAGTTCGTCGGAAGTCCAGACATTCATCAGAGGTTTTGCAGGAACCAGCCGAGAAGTCCAGAAGCTTGCCAGAAGAAGCTCATCAGAACTCGCCAAGAGGACCATCATGAAGTCCAGGAGCTTGCCGGGAGTCCATCGGAACATTGCCGAGAGATCGTCGAAAGATCGTCGGAAGCTCGTCAGAAGAAACTAGACTTACAGACTTATTTAGCTTAGAATATGTCTTAGGAATCATAGTTAGCACGTAATTGGGTTTGGATTTGGGCCAACCCAATTAGGGGCCAGTTGGGCCCATGTAAGGATTGTGTTGAGCCCAGTGAGAGGCCCAAACAGTGACCTAAGAGGTAGCACCGTCGTGGCACAGTCTTCGAGACTATGTCAGGTGGTGGTATCGCCCAGTGCAGCGTTAGTGTCAGATTGACACTAGCGGTGGTACCGCCCATGCCCGGGAAACCCGGGATGAGATGATTTTAGGCTCCAAGTTTGAATCAACTTGAAGCTTATAAATACCCCTCTCATCCCTGATTAAAGAACACAAGCACAGAGAATTCAACAGTGAGAAAACGCTACTGCAATCTCTTGAGAATCCTCCTCTTCTACTCTAAGTTTAGATTTATGTTTAAGAGAGGAGTGAGTGCTTGTAAGGGTTGTCTCCTAAACCCGTAAAAAGGAGAAGATGGGAGTAAAAGGGTAGTTGATTTTTGCCCGTTGAAAGAAGATAGATAGTGGATGTTAGTGGCCTCGACGGAAGAGGAATCGGAGGAGTAGATGTAGGTCGTCGACGACCGAACCACTATAAATCGGCTTGCGTTTCTCTTGTGCAATTTACCTTACTGCAAACCTCTTTACTTGCTTACTACCTTCAATACATTTACGAACACGAGATTTCAAGATATCTTCTAAGTTCGGCTTTTATCGTACGAAGACTTACGAAACCAACATTTTTACTGCTGCACTAATTCACCCCCGTCTTTGTGCCGACCCCGGTCCTAACAGACAGTTTGGGAGACTATGTCTAGGCAGTACCATTGTCGGGTCTTCTGGAAAACTTACACATCATACGTTCCAACTCATAAGCAGTTCCACCGCCTAATCTAGCGGTGCCACTGCCTGACCCAACTTTTGGGTCATTGAATGGGCCTTATAATGGGCCCAACTCAGTCCCAAATCAAACCCAATGAGCCCCTAATTAAGTTAATATGGTTACACCCAAAATTATCTAAATTAGACTTAAACTACTTCAATCAAGACATGACCGATTACAAGACGAGAATACTATGTTGTTCAGCATGTCATTGGTTCATTCGATGCTTCGTCCAAACCTTCGGTGCATCGTCCTCTCCTTCGACGTATTGCTCAATTGGCATGTTGACCTCCCATAACATCTGATTTCCTTGGCGTAATGTCCGATCCTTCTGGCCCGATGCCCGAACTCATGGCAAGAAGTCCTTCTACCGACATGTCGACCAATCCTCTGATATGATACTCTCTAGCCTAATATCTAATTCTCCTACTTCAATCGATTTGTCTTTTCATAATCAAAGTTAGTTCTGCGTCACTCAAATGTTAATTAGACTATAACTTTTTCAATTGATTTTATCATTAAAATTTGAGATTCAACAAAGACCACTATGATTATTATGAGAAGTAACTAAATTCTCTAGTTAATAAGATGTAAGCCCTTTTTGTCTAAATTATTTTGCCATAAAAAAATTTTAATCAATGTTTGAATCTTGTGGACGAAACCTTAGCAAAATTGATTTTATCAAAATTTAATTGCCAACTTACAATAGATGATGGCCAAGCTTAGGCAACAAGAATATATAAATAAGGTGATAAAGGATCACCTTGTTGCGCCCCACATTGATGATAAAAGTTTTGGAGATGTCACCGTTTATAAGACAAAAAAAGATAGGTGAAAAGATATTAATAAGGAAGAAAAATTCATAAAAGATGGAACTTGAATTCAAGCAATCCAAGCGAATCTATCAAAGACTTTTTCTTTTAGATGAATATATAACGTGAGCAGCTTCTTAAGCTATGATAATATTATCATATGCATATTTCTTTTGAGAAGAAAAGCGTTTTTTTTTCATAGCTAGTTAATGTTTTAAGGAAAGGTTTCAATCTATTAGTTTAGAATCTATCTAGAATTCTATTTAACAAAGCTATTGTGCAAAAATTATTAACACAAACAGGATTTTTAGTTTTCGGAATAAAGGTTAAAAATGTTTGTGTCCAAGTAGGCGGGGATGTATGTTATTTGAAAAAAATGTTGAAAAACCTCGAGGAGTGAAGTGTGAGAGAAGGCTAGTATGATTTTCTATTGTAAATCCATCAGGACCAGAGCCTTTTCCTGATCCCATGGATTTAATAGCTTGTAAAATTTTCTCTAATAGAAAATGTTTAATTAAAACATTAGTATCAAAAGTATCTAATTTAAGTAGATCTAGAATAGAAAATTGGTCAGAATTACTTAAATTAAAGTTAGACTATAGATTTATATAATGATGACAAAAGATATCAAGAATGGTTTTATTATCTATCTTGAATAAGATTATTGTTATTATCATATATTTCTTTAATATAATTTCTCTGTCTTCAACGAGTGACAAGGGTATAAAAATATTTGATAATTTTGTCATAATCATTAAGCCAAAGGCATTTAGCTTTGGCCTACCATTTTAGATTAATTTACTCTATTAGAGTAGATTGGTAATTATAAAGAGAGGTTAATTTTAAAATATCAAAGGTGTTTGAACCATTAGAATTATGAAAGCTTGATTATTTTCTAGACCAGTTTCAAGTTTGCCTAAATTATGCTTATTCCAATAAGGAAAAGACTCCACGGGTATGGCAAAGTTTGTTGTGAAAAGCAATAAGGGATCAAGTTGAGTATTTGGGACATTACAAATTGAATCAATTAAATGTTTGGTTGTAGGGTAATGAATCTAAAAAAATTTAAAATAAAAAAGCTTATTAAAAACTAAATGAGTAGATTGAATATGAAATTTAATATGGAATGTCAAAAAAATTTAAATCAAATAATGAAGTCAATAATTGATTCCGAGAAATAATAGAAGCACTAGCATATAAACTCGTTCATAACCATAGTTTATCATTTCGAAACTAAACTATTACATGAATAAAGTGAGTATGTCTAGATATCACCTAGATATTAATAAAATTTGTAGACCATGCTAATAAAATATAAGCAGAAGCAATAGTGGAAGGATAATAGTTCCCTTTCCGATGATTCCCAAATCACCGAAGAGCTTTATTAGATTGCTCAGAACTAATATGTGTTTCTTGAAGGAGAATGAGCACGGGTTTCTAAGTATGATGGATATATGAAAGATAAATTTGCATTGGTTTTCTTTTTAAACCTCGATGATTTCAACTAATTATTATTATTGAAAGAAGATATTATGGGTTCTGGACCATCCAGATAGAAAACAAAGGTAAATCCGATTCAGAGAGAAAAGAAAGTTTGAGTTTTCATTTACCCTTTATCACCCCACTTGTAGCCTTAAGATTTGCTTTGCTTGATTTTTTGAGCGGGATTTGGATGGGGACAACTTGTGTCAAGGATCTAAATGGCCATTAAGGATATCAGAATCCTCTGTCAAGTGAAGGTCAAAAGTCCTTGGGATCTCAATAGTTTGTATTGTATTTAACACCTTTACAGTAATCTCCATTGCTTCTGGACTTCAATCCTCTTCGGCTTCCACAGTTGTTAGCACAGAAATAAAAGAGGCAAAAGAGACATTAGCATAAAAAGAATTAGGGTTTAAATAGGGAAGATATACCTGTATACTTTCCATTGCATGCGGATTCAATTTTTTGCTAGATAAATTTGGATCCTCCTCTAAAGTTGAGTTCAAAGTTATCAGATCCATAGAAATACCCAAATCTGAATGGTCATTAGTCATTAATGACTTATTTGTCATTTAATCTCCTAAAACGATTTGAGAATATTTCGAAATACAATCACGTATTGAGTAACGACACTATGAAACAATAGCATTGTTGATACCAAGGAGTCATTAGCAATAGATGAAGCAAACAAGTCTGTCACAAGTGAAACACGTGTTGACACTTAATGCTACAAACACTTCATCTTCGACTCCAGCGAATTAGTCAAAAAAAAAAAAAATTAGAATGGACATCATTGTATACGAGTCTAGGGACCAATTTGAATTAGTAGAATCCTTAGGAATATTCATCCTTGGTTAAGACTCATATTTAATTGATGAGTCTCCATCCAAAGGAGGAGAGCCCGAAGAGAAAATTAGCATAGTTTTAGAATCATAAGGACATATATTTATTTTATGGCCAAGCTGCCCACAACAATAATAATGTGAAAGAAGGTTTTTATATGTAATAATCTGAAAAATATCAGTATTAGGTTGCCTTATCCATATGCCTTGTTTGATAGGATTGGTAATGTACATTTCAACATAGATCCAAGCATATTTTCCTTACTCAATCTTCAAAGAATGTAGATCAATTTTAATATAATGGCCAAGCTGGAAGAGTGATTTTTCATTCCAATACTCCTTTGATAAACTAGGGAGTCTTATGGCTAAGCCGTCCCTAATGAAAACAATGTGAAGGAAGATTTTCATAGGTAATAATTTGAAAAATATTATTATTAGGCCGCCCAGTCCATATGCCTTGTTTGATACGGTTGGCAATGTCCAATTCAGTATAGATCCAAGCATACCTTCCTCACTCGAGCTTCAAAGAACACAAATCAATTTTAATAGGATGGCCAAGCAGGGAAATAATCTGGAAGAGTGATTCTTCATTCCAATAATCTATTAATAAACTAGGGAGACTTATCCTCAAAGAGGCAAAATCATTTTTTTCATGAAAGTTAGGTTTCTACTGTATGAGTCAAAGAATACCTCCATGGAGGGTCCAAGGTCTCTCAATAAGAACTTTGATAGTATTAGAATCTGATTCAAAATGAAATAAGAACTTTAATAGCATTAGAATCTGATTCAAAATGAAATAGGAAGAAACCTGCCTCCAAACCAAGAATCGACAAAGAAGAGGAAACCAACCAAATTTTAGTAAAATATTTTATAAAATTGACATCGAAGAAATTTACCGACCAAGCAAGAAACCTATGGTTTCCTCCAAACCTGTAATTTCTCCTTAGCAAATTGAACAAAGTCAAATATTGAAGTCTTGATACGATCCAAAAAGGAATGATGTAGAAGACTTCCTGAAGAATTCATCATGAAAAAAGACTTTATTGAGAGAATATGAATCCTCCAATAGGAGGGTAAGAAGGACGAGGGATAGTCTCGTGATCGTGACAGAATGATAAGGGGGTGGAAGAGACGCAGGAGAGAGGATTCTAAGGAGAGGATACGGTACTCTTGCACAATGAAATTATTAAAACACAATTGGTTATATAATTATTACAAGTTTCTCTAGAAACTTTGAAGATTTTGTTGTGCAATTTCAATTCAACAAATCTGTCTCTCATGTACGAAAATGGCAATGGTTTTGCAGCAGTCGTGTGTTAAATGTGATGGAGAATTAGAACTGATAATTAATTAATATTAAAAAAATATGATGTTAAGGTACAAACTTGTCACTCGAACATTTAATATTGAATCCCTATATTATCCAATTATGTTATGCTTTTGGAAGTATTATATCGAACAACATACCACACAAATCAGTTTGGGCTGCAATATCCCACTACAAGTTCATATAAACATGATAAAGATAAGATCCCTTTCTGATGAAGTAGGAACCTGCACCGAAGTCTCACTCTGACACTCGCTAACCTGCTCAATGATTGATGTACGTATACCGTGCCATGAAGGCTTACCCTGATCCCACGACTGCGGCATGTCGCGATCAAAGTCATGACCTGCGGTGTGACCCCGTTACGTGTCTCGCATCCAATGGTCTTGAGGAGGTGGGATTACGACGGTGTGGTCCTCGATGCGCGCCACGTCGATGAGTAAGTGCTGTATTTTTTGTGGTTGCCGTGTCACAGCCATGACCTCAGCGCGCCCATCAAGTAAACGTTGACTCAGGCAACTTGGGTGCCGGCTCAACCAAGCGGTAGTCTTCTGGCTCAGCACTATATAGGTCTTAACTTGGGTGGCAGGAGTTCGCGTGTCCTGAGTCTTAAGATACAGTGTCGTCGACCATGAAGGTAAGTGATGGCCATCCACGACTGTGTTTGTTTTGGTTTCTCAACTTTTTCGTTCATGGAATCGATCCGATTGCAGAAGATCGTGTTGAAGGTGAGCATCTTGTGCAGCAAGTGCAAGGTCTGCATCTTGACCACCATCTCCAAATTCGAAGGTAATTTTTTCTGATGGTTCTTAACCATAGTTGTTGGAACCGATGGATGCCTGATTCAGACAGCTGGTGACTGGCAGGGATTGTTTCGATAGCAGTGGACGTGGAGAAGAGCACGGTGACGATCGTGGGGGTCGTCGATGCGGTGCTCATCGTGAAAGCCCTGAGGAAGGCCAAGAAGCCGGCGGAGATCGTGAGCGTGGGAGAGCCCGACAAGAAGGAAGAGAAGAAGGACGATAAGAAGGAGGACCCCTGCAAGTTGCCCCCCTGTTGCAACGCTTGCAGGCCTGTGATGATATGGCAGGACGAACCAAACATATGCACCATTTGCTGATGTACGCACGCATAGACGCTGCTCTCTGTCTCTCTCTCTCTCTCTCGCTCTCTTCTAGGGTTTATAATTTGCTCAAACTTACACCATTCGTCCCCTTCCAGCATCTACTTTCATGCTTGTTGGACTGCCTATGCCTAGCAGATATATATTTGATCTTAAATTATTCAATCGCCTTGCTTCTTTAACACGGCAAAGGATGGAGGGAAAAAGAACATGATTCACCCTCAATTTACCTGACGTATTTGACACTGTCATCTGCGAAAGAATACAGACCAAACGTTGCGAGTTACCTGTTCTTCTCATATCCATTTTGGTCAGCACTTAAAAATCCTTAACCCATAAGAAACAAAGAGAGAACAAAAAGAGAATAACTGGAATCATACAATTCTCTCTCTGAGAGTCTCCTCACATCCCACCATCCGATGGTTGAAGCTCTAAGCCCCTCTCGTATGCTTTAGTCATGCAGGCACCAATCTGATCCAATATTTCATATGCAGTCGGTAGTAGAGATAGTGGGATCGATGCTGCAGGCATAGTGAGATGAGAGCTTCGTCAAAAAATTTGCATTGTTCTGATATATTCAGAACATCAACAAGCTTCAAAGATAATATAATCAAGACGACTCTATGCACACCAAGTAGATGACAGCTAGACTTAGTTGACGACCACAATTTTTAAGATTTGTTTTCATGACACTGGTGCTGGGGCTGCTAGAAATCAGGTAGCTATTCTATTGTTCTATAAAACAATAGAACAGTCGAACGACGATTCCTTAAGAAAACAGGTTAGGTGCAGCAACAGTTGTAGGCCGAGATGTATGCCTGCTCATGACTGGCTAATCGAAGCATGTAATTATTCTTTGGAAGATTTGCTTCATGTCGAGGCTGTGGACCATGCACTGTCTTCTATCACAAGTGTCCATCGACTTAGACCACAACCGAAGCCGGTCGGTGTAGAAAATAGAGTCGTGATCCGTCTTTCACAGGACGGCATTGTCGTCTGTAATGGACAGTCTTCTGTAGCATTGTCCAAAGTTCTGATTTATGAGATAGAGAAATAAATAGTATAGTTATGTAGGACGATTAGACAAACGATAGATTTATTATACCTAAAAAAATTTTAATATAGTAATTACAATTAGTAGCAATTAAAGTTAGGGAATCTGATTCTTAATAGAAGCACGAAGAAAAATGACTCAAGCGTAAGGGCATGAGTGATGGTGTTAGGTGAGCGATATTCTAATATATTACTAGATGTTATTTCTGATTGGAATTGAATAATTGAAGTAGCTATGTTGGAGATGGAGGAGTAAAAAAAAAAATAGAACACTACGATGCAAGTAAAAGAATCTTTTCGATTAAAAAAAAATGATGTAGTATTTAAAAAAAAAGAATTGACAAAAACACTTATAAGATATTTTTACCTTTCTATATCCCGCTTCATGAACTATGGTCCTATTTATAGGACTTAGTAGTAATTATCTCACTCCCCATATCACCCATGATAGTTAATCATGATTGAGGTAGTTATTGAAACTATCCTATAACTACTAGATCATGATTGAGGTAGTTATTGAAACTACCCTATAACTATTACTCTCTTCCATTAAATCTATTTGGGAATAATTACTAAGGAGTTGGAGATTAAAAGCAAATTATTTGCAAAGCAATTCTGGAATTGTTGTGGGAGAGACGTATGTGGGAAACATCATCGATGAGAATTAATGAATCAGAAATACAGGAAGTAAAACAATCCTCCCCCCCCACCCCCCTCCCCACACCCCAAAAAAAAAGCAGCAGGCTCGGCATGCAACTGCCGTTCAAACTTGCAAGGACGATAGCCTTAGGTTTTTGGGATGACCTGCAGACACCAAGGAGCCAAAGGTTAATCTGCGTGGCTCCACCTCCTCCTCCTTGTCGGGTTACCCCACGATCACGATCTCCATTGCCTTCTTTGCCTTCCTCAACGGCTTCACGATATGCACGGAGAAGAGCACGTTGACGATCATTGGGGTGCTCATCGTGAAAGCCCTGAGGAAGGTCAAGAGGCCGGCGGAGATAGTAAGCGTGGGAGAGCCCGACGAGGAGGAAGAGGAAGAGAAGAAGGATGACCAGAGGAGGAGGAGCCATACAAATTGCCTCCACGATGCATCCACTGGTCTCTCTCTCTCTCTCATCCTATCGTTGCTTCTTTAACACTGCAAAGTAAAAATAAACAAAGACTTACTGGATGAAACGAGTCAACTGATCGACCAATACTTTTTTTCCGAGAGATGAAATGATGAAGGCGGATTATATGTGAAAACGATCGATCTTACAATGATGGATGGATGAAGATGCACTCTCAATTTATGTCACATACTTGACACCGTTATATGTGAAAATGAAAGAATTTCTCGGCCAATACTGATCAAAGTTACGTGTTCTTCTCACACTGCATTTTAGTCAAGAATTAGAATACTTTTCTTCCAACAAAAAAGACAAAAAAAAAGTTTGAATCAAATAATTCTTACATCTCAAACCCGTGTTTTATAGTCTCCATGTACCTACCATTGCATCTAGCAAATGACCAAGTCAATCCATGATCCAAAATGGGAGGTTTCAGGTTTCAATATATATATATTATATATATATGATTGACAGTGTGACTTAGTTCAGTTTAAGCAAGACAAAGCACCTTATTAATCAAGAGAATTAATAATAAAATAATAAATAATAAATGAACATAAGATTTATATGGTTCGATATCTTTGACCTGTATTGATAGAGAGAAACTCAATTTATTACTATGTGAAAAATATTAAAATACAAAAGAGAACTCTCTTGAGGAAGTGCTCCATCTCCTCTTATTATATATACTATGGAAAACAGGTAGTCTCTCTCTCTCTCTCTCTCTCTCTCTCTCTCTCTCTCTCTCTCTCTCTCACCCGAAGACATTCCTTTCCTATGCCTTGTCGTCTTCTCTTCTCTCTCTCTCACCCGAAGACATTCCTTTCCTATGCCTTGTCGTCTTCTCTTCTCTCTCTCTCTCTCTCTCTCTCTCTCTCTCACCCGAAGACATTCCTTTCCTATGCCTTGTCGTCTTCTCTTCTCTCTCTCTCTCTCTCTCTCTCTCTCTCTCTCTCTCTCTCTCTCTCTCTCTCTCTCTCTCTCTCTCTCTCACCCGAAGACATTCCTTTCCTATGCCTTGTCGTCTTCTCTTCTCTCTCTCTCTCTCTCTCTCTCTCTCTCTCTCTCTCTCACCCGAAGACATTCCTTTCCTATGCCTTGTCGTCTTCTCTTCTCTCTCTCTCTCACCCGAAGACATTCCTTTCCTATGCCTTGTCGTCTTCTCCTCTCTCTCTCTCTCTCTCTCTCACCCGAAGACATTCCTTTCAACCCGAAGACATCCTTTCCTATGCCCTACTCTTGTGTCGTCTTCTCCTCTCTCTCCTCTCTCCTCTCTCACCCATCGCCTTCTCTCAAGGATCCCTCCGTATTCTGACCGTCAGCTTGGAGCCACTGTCCTAAAGCGATCGAACCCTCCTTTCTCTGACCTTTCGCTTAGAGTCGTTGTCCTAAATCGACCAAACCTTTGAAGATGTCAGCTAAGTAATGATGTTGACTCTCTTTTGACAAGATCGTCGGATTAAATCCTCTATTCGTCACTGATCATTGAAATATTTTTATCTGGACTAGTTATCCTTTTGTGATGTTTCACAATTGTACAAAGCACTGACTTAAGAAACACAGAATATTTAATTATCTTATAATGTTAAGAGTACAGAAGAATGAGATAAAAGTTTTTTTTTTTTTTGTCATTTTAGCACCTTGTATAGATTTATTTGTTAGAAAACAGTCGACAATAAGAGGGGGATAAATTAGAACATCAGTAAAATTACGTTGGTTCTAAAAAATTCTTTCGTATATTAAAAATTGAACTTGGAAGATAACTTAAAATTTCATTCGTATATATAGTGACAAGCAGCAAGCAAATAAAGTGATTTGCAGTAAGATAATTTGCACAAAGAAAAAGCAAACCAGATTTTTATAATGGTTCGATCATCGTGATCTACATCCACTCCACCGTTTCCTCCTTCGTCGAGGCTATTGGCATCCATTATCGGTCTTCCTTTAATAGGCAAAGACCAACCACCTTTTACAACTTGATTCTCCTTTTACCAGGTTTATGAGATAACCCTTACACCCCCCCCCTCCCCCCCACTTACTCCTCTCTCAAACTATTCTAATACTTAGAAGAGAGAGAGAGAGGAGTTCACACAAGATTACAACAGCGTTTTCTCACTTTTAAATACTCTGTACTTGTGTATATTAACCAGGGATAAGAGAGGTATTTATAGGCCTCAAGTTGATTCAAACTTTAAGCCTAAAAATATCTCATCTCGGGTTTCCTGGGTACACTAATGTCAATCTGACATTGACACTACACTCGACGGTACCATCGTCCAAACTAGTGGTACCACCACCTGGCACCCTGCCACTGGGCGGTACCGCCACCTAGAAGACTATGCTGGGCGGTACCACTGCTTAACACAGTCTCGAAGACTATGCCACGATGGTGCCACCTATTGGGTCACTGTTTTGGCCTTTCAATGGGCCCAACACAGTTCTTACATGGGCCTAACTAGCCTCTAATTAGGTTGGCCCAAATCCAATCCCAATTATGTGCTAACTACGATTTCTAATATATTTACTTAGACAAGTCCGTAAGTCTAGTTTTCTTCCGGCGATCTTCCGATGAACTTCCGACGATCTCTCGGCAATATTCCAGCGGACTCCCGACAAGCTCTTGGACTTCATGACAATCTTCTTGGTGAGTTCCAACGAGCTTCTTTGGCAAGCTCCAAGACTTCTTGGTTGGTTCCAACAAGACTTCCGACGAACTCTCGAACTCCCAACAAAATCGCATTCTTGAATCCGGGACTTCATTTTGCATTATGTCTTGCTATCATAGTTAATTCTGCACATGTAAAATATACTTTGATCTAGACAATTATTACTAAGCATGAATCATGTTGTCCGGTATGTCATTGGTCCATCGACGCTTCGTCCGATTTTTCGGCGCATCATCTTTTCTTGCGGCGTATTGCCCAATCAGTCAATTGACCTCCACAACTCCAATTTCCTTGACGCAATATCCGCTTTTCTTGGCCCGAAGCCTTCTGTCGATATGTCGATCGATCCTTCGGCTCGACGTCCAATCTTCTAACATGTTCCACCGGCTCAACATGATTCTTTTTGCTTTAATTGTCTCATCCTAATCGAAGCTTCCTACATTACTCAAAACGCATATCAAATCATAAACACTTATCAATTGGTTTCATCATCAAAATCCGAGATTCAATAATCTCCTCCTTTTTGATGATGATAACCAATTGATAACGGAGTTAATCTTAACTCCCGGAGTTTAAACAAACTCCCCCTATTAATATGTCATATTGATAGAACTCTTAGATTCACAAATCGAAGCAACATATTATCATAAAATTATGCATAACATCATCTTACTTCTCCCACTTTGTCATCAATAAAAAGGAGAAGTCCAACTATCTAAGTGTTTGAGATATAATTTCAATTCATTGCATAATAAACATTAATTTATAGTTTTATCATCATGCAAGCTAGCAAAATTAGAGATGTGTAAGTTTAGCATGTTTGCTTTTCTTGAGATAGCAACGTTTTGCTTCTCTTTATATTACAAGTTAGTAATATGTATGTTTTACAACATACAAGCTAGCAAATTACTTTACAACATGCATAATCACCAAATCAACATTAATTTTAAAACTTTGCAAGATTGTAAATTTTGCATGTTTGCATTATTGGTTCTTAAGATAGGCAAGCTAGCAATTTTGGTGATGTTAAATATAGCAAGTTCTTTCTTCTTTTTTGAGAAGTGTGATTTTTTTTTGCTTTCTTTGCAATGCGCAAGTTAGCAATTTTTGTTTTCTTCTTATATTGTGTAAGCTAGCATCTTTTATCTCCCCCTTTGTCATTGTCAAAAAGAAGGGAAGACCCTTTACGTCAATTTTCAAATTATGACAAAGGTAAAGTAACAAAGATGAAAAATCAAGTCGTGAATGTCAAAATAATTTTTCATCATAAATATTTCATCATTGCATGCATCATTATCACAAGTTGGAAGTATAGCATGCATAATACCAAATCATCATTCATAATTACATCAATATTCCAATCATTATTTCAATCATAAAAAATGAAAGATATTAATATCATGAATGCCACAAGACATGATTTATTTTATCAAATCACTTCTTTTTATAAATAGCAAAAAGGAACATAGGAGATCAAATGATAAGATCTTGATTCATAGAGAACAAATATCACAAGTTATAATCAAGAGAAAAATCATCATTTAACTTCAAATCATTCAACTTGTTAAATATAAAATCGTCAAGCATGATTCTTAGATTATTTCATATAACCATGTCTTTTTCATTTATGCCAAATCAAAACATGCATCTTTTTTAAAACCGAAAAAGCCACATTCATTACCATAAAATTCGATAATCCATAAATCTCAAGAATCATCATGTATAATTTCGAAAGATAAACTCATTAAGCATGATTTCAAATCATCATTACATTATTTCATCAAGCATGATTTCATAAAGTATTTTTAATCAAAATTATTTTATTTGTTTATTATAAAACATGTAATTTTCATGATCATAAAAAGCATGATCCCAATTTTTTTTTAACATTTTCATTTCATTTTTAAACATGAAATTTTTAAGAAAAATAATTATTCTAAACTAAATTAAAAATAACTCAGGTAAAGCATCATGTAATTTTAAAATAAATTAAAGGAGTTTCGTTTGAGTTGTTTACCTTGTTGACGAAAGCTGTTAAGGCGTAGTTTGCCACCTCGTCTTCATCGGTTTATTCCTTATCTTCGGATGCACTCGTTTCGTCCCAATTTATGTTCTTTTTTAGTTTGTTTTTATTTTTTTATTGTTGTATCATGAACTTTTTAAATTTCATGAGAAGTTCAAGTTCACCATCACTTTAGCTTATGTTCAAGTAGTTTTCAATTGTTCTAAGTCTCAAATCCTTCCTGTTTTTTGGAAGGTTGTTCTTGGGTTCTTCACGTGCATTGCACGTCATTTCATAGGTCATCAAAGACCCTATAAGTTCTTCAATTGAAAAATTATTAAGATATTTTGCCTCTTATATTGCAGTTACTATTGGATCCCAACTCTTATTAAGAGAACGTAAAATTTTGTTTACAAGTTCGAAATTTGAAACCATTAACGACATACGTAAAACGGGTGTACATGTCTCCAATGGTTTCGTTTGGTTTCATATAAAATAATTCGAACTTATGCATTAAAAGATTAATCTTCAAAACTTTTACTCTATTATTGCCTTCGTGTGTGGTTTCAAGAATGTGCCAAATATCAAAAGTCGTTTCGCAAGTAGAAACCCGATTAAATTCAGTTTTGTCCAAGGCACAAAATAGAGCATTCATCACTCTAGCATTTAAAGAAAATGTCTTCTTCTCCAATTCATTCTAATGGTTCATTGGAAGAGAAGTCCTTCGAAGACCGCTTTCGACAATATTCTATAAATTCAAATCCAAGGAAAGTACGAAAACACTCATTCGAGTTTTTCAATATGTGTAGTCCATCCCATTAAACAAGGGAGAAAGAATGAGAGAAAGTCCCTCTTGAAAGCCGAAAAGAGCTATTTCTCTTGGGTGTTAAACCAAATGAGAAATCACGAGGCTCTGATACCAATTGTTAGGAAAGTAGTAAGCACTAAGAGGGGGCGGGGTGGGGAGGGGTGAATTAGTGCAGCGTTTAAATTACGTCGGTTCTGAAAAATTCTTTCGTACGTTGAAAGCCGAACTTGGAAGATAACTTGAAATCTCATTCGTATATGTAGTAAAAGGCAGTAAGCAAGTAAAGTGGTTTGCAGTAAGTTAATTTGCACAAAGGAAAAGCAAACCAGATTTTTATAATGGTTCGGTCGTCGTGACCTACATCCACTCCATCGATTCCTTTTCCGTCAAGGCTACCGACATCCACTATCGGTCTTCCTTCAATAGGTGAAGACCAACTACCTTTTACAACTCGGTTCTCCTTTTATCGGGTTTAGGAGATAACCCTTACACCCCCACTTATTCCTCTCTCAAACAATTCTAACACTTAGAAGAGGGAGAGGAGTTCACACAAGATTATAGTAGCATTTTCTCACTTTTAAATACTCTGTGCTTGTGTATGTTAACCAGGCATGAGAGGGGTATTTATATGTCTTAAGTTGATTCAAACTTGGAGCCTAAAAATATCCCATCCCGGGTTTCCTGGGTACGGGCAGTACCACCGCCTGCGTCAGTTTGACACTGACACTGCACTCGACGGTACCATCATCCAGACTAGTGGTACCACCGCCTGGCACCCTGCCACTGGGCGGTACCACCGCCTGGAAGATTGTGCTGGGCGGTATCACCGCCTGACACAGTCTTGGAGACTATGCCACGACGGTGCCACCTGTTGGGTCATTGTTTGGGCCTTTCATTGGGCCCAACACAGTCTTTACATGGGCCCAACAAGCCCCTAATTGGGTTGGCCGAAATCCAATCCTAATTATGTGCTAACTACGATTTCTAAGACATTTACTTAGACAAGTCCATAAGTCTAGTTTTCTTCCGGCGAGCTTCCGACGATCTTCCGGCGAATTTCTGACGATCTCTTGGCAATGTTCCAGCGGACTCCTAGTAAGCTCTTAGACTTTACGACGATCTTCTTGGCGAGTTCCGACGAGCTTCTTTAGCAAGCTCCAGGACTTCTCGGTTGGTTCCGGCAGAACTTCCGACGAATGTCCGGACTTCCGATAAACTCTCGAACTCCCAACGAAATCGCGTTCTTGACTCCCGGACTTCATTTTGCTTTATGCCTTGCTATCGTAATTAATCCTGCACATAAAACACACTTCGATCTAAACAATTATTACTAAGCATGAATCATGTTGTCCGATATGTCATTGGTCCATCGACGCTTCGTCCGATTCTTCGGCACATCGTCCTCTCTTGCGGCCTATTGCCCAATCGATCAGTTGACCTCCGCAACTCCGATTTCCTTGGTGTAATATTCACTCTTCTTGGCCTAATGCTCGAACTCATGGCCTGAAGCCTTCTATTGATACGTCGACCGATCCTCCGGCTCGACGTCCAATCTTCTGATATGTTCCACCGGCCCAACATGATTCTTCCTGCTTTAATTATCTTATCTTGATCGAAACGTCCAATCTTCTGATATGTTTCACTCAAAACGTATATCAAATCATAAACACATATAAATTAGTTTCATCATCAAAATCTAAGATTCAACATTATTTATCAATGTTTCCTTCTTTCCATTTTATGATAGAATTAACATACCTAAAAATTTACTTTATTTCTTTTGTTTCCAGTTATCCCTGAATTCGCTATACTGTAATATTCTTAGATTCACTATTATCCTTTTGTGATGTTTCATGATGGTCCAAAAGTTTTGATTGAAGAAACATAAAAAATATTATGATTATCTTTTCTTTTTTTTCAATTCAAGGAGGGATAAGGCTATTACATAAAATTTTTTCTCTTTTGTCAATGATTTTCTCAGGGTCTATAACAGGTATAAGATACCAAAAAGTTTTAAACATGATAATTATGATACATGAAAACCAAGGTTAGAGAAACTAATTCTTTATAGAAGCAAACATTGGTGCCAATCCAAACGTAGGAGACTTTACTGGAAACCAATTCTACCATTCGATGATCTCAATCATATTTCATTCTTCCTCCTCGTCCTCCTCGAGTAATATTTAATTTTTTTATAATTAACAGAAAAAGGTTTAATTACAGATAACGTTTCTCTACCTCTATATAGTCATATAAAATAACTTGTAATTGTACGCATATAGTACTTTGAAATATACATGTATAAAAGGTACATCATTTTATTCGTTTTCTAACACTTACGAATTTATCTTTCTAAAATATATACTGATAGATCATGGCCAGAATTTATCTTTCTAAAATTGATCCTTCTAACACTCTGTTCACCAGTGGCGACGTAAGAGGTTCTTCTGATAGGAAGTGACATTCTCAGACGAGTCACACACGGTAATATATGAGATTGCTAACAACAGGTCTAACTATTCTTTAGCTCACATACAAACAAGTGCTTCGTAACACTTGCAATCAATTTAACCGAGACCATACGGGCACCACAATGCGATACAAGTGGGTCGAGTTACCTGTCATTTCAACAAGAGACAAACAAGCTTATCAATAGGCGAAACCCTTCATATGTGAACAATGAAATCTAATGTTTCCTGCCCGACAAGTTATTGATTGCAGTAATTTTCATTCAGTTTCAGAAACATACAACAATAACTCCGGTTTTTTATACGTCATCATACCTTGCAGGTAGTGGTATTTTGAGTATCTTCCAAGTAGCAGTTCCACACTCATTCAGCCAACACATGTTAATCTTACCTTAAACAATGCGCAATCAACACCCTCATCAAAAGCACCAGCACCATTGCTCGCATCTAATTTCCCTGCAAAGGAGTCTGCTAGCCATGTTTCCCTGACAAACTTGTCCATACAACACCTGAGTTCAAGAAGGCCAGTTTTAATTTTGTTTCATCACAAATCTTGAGCTCTCCTGATGCAAAATTTCTCCATTGGTGAAGAAAGCACCCTTTGCAGCTTCTTTACCTGACAATAAACAAGCAAACTGTTACAAAACATACTGAGGTCAGAGGTGGAAATCAAAAGATGAAATAAGTCAATAAATTTGGAGAAAAGAGGACAAAACGAATCACAACCAAGACAGAGGAGGGAAAAAAACAACTATTTTGCAGTCCATTGGCACACAGATTACCAACCATGGCTACTTGACTTGTAATCACAAAATCAGAAAGCGGATGGGAATTCTGCAGAGGAAAATACATCGTCCAACTTCATGGTGCACGATTCTTACGGCTTGATACTAGTGGAAACAAAGTGAAAGGAAGAATCATCCTCAAATACCTATGGTGAAATGTTAGCACCATCTGAATTACCAAAATGTTAGCACATCTTAAGCCAAAAGTTTAAGGCCCTGATATGTAAAGATCTTTCAGGACACTGTTTCAATGTTTGACGTACCATCTGAAATGGTACAAAACTGACAGCAAATACCGGTTCGCCAACTAACCGGTGTGCGAACCCAGTTACCTTAAAAGGACCCTTGGATCCACAAAAAACCGATGAAAAATATAAAAACATATGTTAAAACCGGTCCAATCAAGCAATGGAACCAGGGATTTCTTATGTCTCTAAACTTTTTGTTCGATTTCTAAACTGTTCTCTTTTGTTTCTAGCCTCTTTCATTTATGTTTCTACTCTTTTCTGTTTCTAAATCTTTTCGTTTCTGTTTCTGAACTTTTTTGCTTCTACAAGTCCTTTTTCTAAGTCGGTTTGTTTATGAAGGATCTTCAAGTAATGGTGAAGACGAACGAACCAATCTCAATATGAAACAAATATTTATTCTTGATACGATTTAAACCAGTACCACAGCCTGATCAACCTAGTATTCATGCAAACATGGGCCAACGTAAGTAGAAAATGCAGGTATTAAAGCTTATCTCATAAAAAAATCTTACGGACAAGATTGCTAAATTTATTAAACTAAAGTAAGATTTTACAAAGACTCAACACAAATTAGGACTTACAGAAACTTGAGAACTAGACATAGCCTTCTCAGACAAGGGCACCGACTCTTCAGAACACCAGAAAGCTATTGAGATCCACAGTGTCGGTTTTCTGCTCTCCAATGCCCCTTACATCTAAGAGAGGGGGATATTTATAGAAGTTATGGAAGACTTGAGACAGTTGCAGATTTTTCTGAGATTGGACAATTGTTGTCCTTTC
The DNA here is from genome assembly GCA_004837865.1 of Musa balbisiana. Taxonomy (NCBI): domain Eukaryota; kingdom Viridiplantae; phylum Streptophyta; class Magnoliopsida; order Zingiberales; family Musaceae; genus Musa; species Musa balbisiana. The sequence goes on along the minus strand of CM017194.1, from coordinate 14,259,111 downwards.
TTTTGGTAAGCTGGCATCACTGATCTTATCCTAAAATGAGTTTTATCGTGTTGCGTAGATGGGCTGGATGTGTCTTTTATTGTAGATTACACGTGGCTCCCATTGGTCATCTCTGCATCAATCATCTGTAGTGCAAGTGCTTGTAATTCGTCATGGATCTGATCAAGATTTTCTAAGTATTCATCACTATTTTCTCCTTCGTTTGCTGGTTCTGGATTGTTTTCTTCTTGATTTTTATTATTTTCTTCATTATTTACTTCATCACCTCATTCCCAATGAGTTTTATTCCAAGGTGTTTCTCCTTCGTAGTGCATCAACAGTTCAGTTTCAAACATGATTTCTTGATTGACTTCTTGAGTCCTTGGTATAAGAAGCTGTATTAAGGGTATAAACTAATCAGAAAATATCTCACACTGATGGCCCTAACTTCTGTTTTGCAATCTATCATTCACAATGATTTAAAAAGTATTAGGCACCAAGGTCCCAAAATACCCGAGGTGCTAAGAGCTTGTCCGAGAGAAGCGAGACGCTCTGAAATATTAAAATATAAAAAATATATAATATAATTTATAAATATGATTATATAAATTAAAATATGATATTAAATTAAAAAGATCTATAGTACCAAATCATATTATCCATCTTATAATAACAAAAATATTAAAAGAAAAAAATAAAGTTTTGGATCAAATTCAATCATCATCATAATCAACATTGTCATTCTCAAACATATTATTAATTTTCTTTTCCTCTCATCCATTTTTATTAAAATATGTTTCGTCCTCTTTGATAATGACAAAATATAAGCTTGAGGCTTTTCCACTCATTTTTTCTTTCGTCGTTTGTTTGGTATATGTCTGTAATTCTCCAACACCTGAGGCTCTTGCCACTTCTTCACATGTTAAGCATCATCTTCCAATACAATCTCATATTCTGCATCTTACAAGTTCACACTCATTTCCCCCACCGACCACTCATTTAAATCATCAATATCGTGTAATGAGATTGGATCAATGCTATTTCGTAAATCATGACGAGTCTTCAATGCTTGAATATACTTTATATAAACAAGATCATATAATTATTGATGTTCTGACCGATTTCTCAACTTTGTGTGAATCTATCATGTCATATAATTTGAAAATATATTAATACATCTATCTGAAAAAGAATAGATTAATTGAAACAAAAATATTATGTAATTCTTACATGCTTAAAGATACTCTAGTTTCGGTCATAACCCGTAACAGTACATATCAAACTAAAAATTTTGATAGTCAATTACTATAAGTTCGGGGTGAAATTTCCAAATAGACTCCATCATTCAACTGCAATACTTGTTTTATTATTAACAATAACATATTAAACATGAAATTAACTATATAAATTTATTAATACCTAGGGATGTAGTCCTAGATCGAACTGTCATTGAAATTCCAAAAAAACCATCAGCATTCTTATATAAAGATAATTCATGTATGATCTTATCTTTTACCTCAAGACTTAGAACTAATCTTGGAATGCACTTATATAACCCATTTACAACTTCTACATCAAACTCAATAATGGTGTTTTTATAAAAGAATTCTGAGTTCAAATAATATCCTACTACATGTAATGAACGATGAAGTTGACAATTCCATCTTTCGTCAATGATTACGAATATTTTCTTATACTTTTTTTCATATTCATTAAAAAAAATTTTGAATCGTCTCCTTTACTCTATCCATGACCTCATAAATATATCCCATTACAAGTTTTTTTTCATTATCTACTAACCGAAGGACCCGAACAAGAGGGTCCATTACCTTTAATATATAAACTATAAGATTCCAAAAGGACGACATTAAGATGATATCACTAGCTTTCTTGTCTTTTGCTTTTTTTGCCCATTTACTTGTCACCCATTTCTTCGAGATAAATATGTTTCTCATGTTATGTTTTTGACGATGCACATTTTGGAATGTTAAAAAGGAAATAGCAAATCGAGTGATATCATATCTCACCAATTCCTTATTACTTGTGAATTCTCTCATCATATTCAAAGCCCTAGTATGATTATAGAGAAATCCAACAACAAAGATTACCCTTTCTAAAATCTTCTTGATTTTAAGAATCTTTCCATATCCTCCAACATTAAATAAATGGAATGTGCCGCACATGGAGTCTAATATAAATGTTATCTTTTTTGCTTCAAGAAATTTACCTAAGATAAAGGATAACAAAATTGATAAGATTAAATGTTACTATAAAGTAATCCGAAGAATAAATCATAAATTGAGAATATCTTGGAATCATCTATCCATTCTTTGTCCATTAGACAAGACAAGACTAAACTTTATATTGATAAAGTTATGTCTCTTCAATATTGAAAGTATGACTATCTTGAGTTTGTAGTGATATCTTCTTTCTCAATATTTTCTAAATGTGAACAACATAATCTAATTTCTTCCACTAATCCTCTTTCAAGAAAGTACAATACATATCAATTAATATGGGTTGGTATCGCTCGAAACTTGACCGATTCCGACCATGTTCAGGTCAAGTTTGACCCTTATGGTCAAAATTGACCACTAGGGCCTCTATTGGGGCTTTAAATCCCCTCCTCCCCTCTTTCACTCACTCTCAAGCCATTTATTTGGATAAAAGGACCAGGATCCAATGGAATTTATCTCTAATTTGATGGTATTTAACTACTTTCTATGTTTTATTTATCATTTCATATAATTAAATGTGTTAATGCATATTTATAAAGATTAAACATGATTAAGGTCCATCTCTTACGTTAGTCTCAAATAGATCCTATTGTCTTACATTTTGATCAAAATTGGACATATTTAGAGTTTAATCAAAGTCTATTTATGCCTCACATACACTCTGTTCTTAATTAAATATAATAAAACTACCATTAAATTAGGATACAAAACCTAAAAGAGGATTCTTCTATTAATTTCTTACCATTTTTCAGCCTTTTTTCGAGAATAGGTTCTGTTTTATATGTACCAGTCCGCCCATGGACAGATACCACCAGTCAGCACGGTATGGCGGTCCCTGGTTTCAACATTTGCACCTTTAATTGGGGACTCTCATACACCAACCAAGAGAAACAAACATTAACTTCCAATCCAGAAAATTGAACAATGTTCATTTTCAAGATATTTGGGAACATGTAAAGCAGAATTCTTTCATGTTCATTACCATCCATTTGTACAATTTTCTCGCTCATGGTTACAATTTTTTTCTCAGGTACTTGTTCCACAAGCAGTAGGCTTCAGGTCCACAACTGTGATGCTCATAAATAAAACATATCCATAGACTAGAGGCCCGGTAAGGCATATTTATCAAGATTAGACATGATTAAGGTCCATCTCTTATGTTAGTAACAATTAGGTCTATTGTCACATTTAGAGCCAAATTGGACATATATAGGGTTACTCAAAGTCTATTTATACCTCACATACACTCTATTCTTAAACAAATACAATAAAATTACCATTAAATTAGAATTAAAAACTTAAATGAGACTTTTTTGTCAATTTATTGCCATTTTATAGTCTTTTCCTGAAAACAGGTATCATCGTACGTACCATCAATCGACATGATACGGCAGTCCTTGGTTTCAACATTTACACCTTTTGTTGTGGACTCTCATACTCCAACCAGAAGAAACAAACATGATATCTTCCAATCCAGGCAAATGAACAATGTTCATTTTTAAGATATTTGAGAATACCTAAAACAGTTCAAAATTCTTTCATGGTCATTACCATCTATTTGTATAATTTTCTCGCTTATGGCTACATTTTTTTTGTCAGGTACTTCTTCCACAAGCAGCAGGTGCAAATCCACAATTGTGATGCTCATAAATAAAACATAACCATAGACTAGTAGTCCCTCAACCAAATACTAGAACTGCTTTATTGTAGCATACAATCATGAGCAAGTGTTATATACAGCAAGCTGTAATGTCACAACTTGACCAAGTTCACATTAAGGAATATATATTGCAATCAGTGGTTTAAATAGGCACCCAGGAGCTCGCCTAGGCTCTCGAGTAAGGGGAGGTGAGCCCCAAGCGCCTCAGGTCTCGACCAAGCATGCACTTCAATGAAGCGCCACTTGGGCACTTGCCTGAACCCAAGCGTCGAGCGCCTTAAGTGAGCGCCTGATTTTAGTCTAGTTCGGTTGAATAGTAGCTAATTGGTTCGATTGAACCAACTAATCTACATTCTTTTACTATACTCGCAAAACCCACACCCTACAACCCCACGCGACCCCAAGCCATAAACCCCAATGCAACTATTGCCTCCACCGCCAACGCTTCCTATGTCGCTGCCTTCGCTGCTAATGCTTCCTCTGTCGCTGATGAACGAGTCTGACGGCCTAGCTTTCGTGCGCAATTCCTTCCGCCGCCACTACTTCCATGTGCAACTCCTTCCACCATCCAGGGAGCAAGCCGCAGTTTCCTCCACCACCGATGGACACTTCTGAAGCTTCCTCCACCCACGACATTGTCGTCCGCAACTTCCACCGCCATTGCTGCCGTCCACAACTTTCTCCACCATAATTACTGCCATCCGAAGCTTCCTCCATTGTTGCTCCTGTCCGCAGCTTCCTCCGTCGCCACCGCTATCGTCCGAAAGTTCTTTCATCACTGCTGCCCTCTCATTCCTCACTTTCCATTGTCGGTGACTCTTTTCTCCCCCTCTAACTATTGTTAACAATAGAGAATATACTATTAATAGTAGATTGTTAACTATAATACAAAGCAATCTCTATTTAGATTTATAATATACTATTTAGATTTTAACACTGCTAATCTCTATTTATTTAGAACTATTATTTGGGTTTCAGGCAAGGTTCGCCGTATCGTACCGTACCGACGTTTCGACCAGAGCTCGGTACGGTACAGTACCGGTGTATCGAGTGGTATACCCTGGTGTACTGAACAATTTTATATTTTTTTTCATACTGTAGCAGTGCTACAGTATAGTACTGTAGCACTGTAGTAGTGCTACAGTATACCAGGCGGTACGCTTCGGTACGGCAGACCTTGGTTTCAAGATTAATGGCAAATGTACAAAGCAATTCAGAAGATTCTTAAAAAAATTCAAGAAATGATCCTACTTAGAAATACAATTATCTAAAGGGTCCTAAAAATTCTAATGCAATTACTTGCATCTTTTGTGATAAGATTACTAGAAGTGATATTTTTCATACAAAGTAACATTATGTATGAATTTCAAGAATGTGTCAACATGCAAGAAGTGTCCACCTGATGTAAAGAAGAACTACTGACTTGCATGATTGAAAAAAAATATATAAAGAAATGAATATTATGGGATTTTACCCGAGGATAATGTTGAACATATTTGGAAGTATAGTACTGTAGCACTGTAGTAGTGCTACAGTATAGTACTGTAGCACTGTAGTAGTGCTACAGTATAGTACTGTAGCACTGTAGTAGTGCTACAGTATAATACTGTAGCACTGTAGTAGTGCTACAGTATAGTACTGTAGCACTGTAGTAGTGCTACAGTATAGTACTGTAGCACTGTAGTAGTGCTACAGTATAGTACTGTAGCACTGTAGTAGTGCTACAGTATAGTACTGTAGCACTGTAGTAGTGCTACAGTATAGTACTGTAGCACTGTAGTAGTGCTACAGTATAGTACTGTAGCACTGTAGTAGTGCTACAGTATAGTACTGTAGCACTGTAGTAGTGCTACAGTATAGTACTGTAGCACTGTAGTAGTGCTACAGTATAGTACTGTAGCACTGTAGTAGTGCTACAGTATAGTACTGTAGCACTGTAGTAGTGCTACAGTATAGTACTGTAGCACTGTAGTAGTGCTACAGTATAGTACTGTAGCACTGTACGGGGCGGTCGTTGTACCGGTAACCTGTCGGACTGGTACGTACCGCCCGTACCAGGCGGTACGCTTCGGTACGGCAGACCTTGGTTTCAAGATTAATGGCAAATGTACAAAGCAATTCAGAAGATTCTTAAAAAAATTCAAGAAATGATCCTACTTAGAAATACAATTATCTAAAGGGTCCTAAAATTCTAATGCAATTACTTGCATCTTTTGTGATAAGATTACTAGAAGTGATATTTTTCATACAAAGTAACATTATGTAATGAATTTCAAGAATGTGTCAACATGCAAGAAGTGTCCACCTGATGTAAAAGAAGAACTACTGACTTGCATGATTGAAAAAAATATATGGGATTTTACCCGAGGATAATGTTGAACATATTTGAGATGATGATGAAGATTATTTTGAAAGTGTTAACCTAAGTGGGAAAAGAGTATATAACAGAACAAAAAAAGAAGTATGATTGTTAAGAAGGGTAAAAAAGGATTAATGGACTTACATATATATCAAGGATCACAAAAGCAACAACGACAAGCAAGAGCAAAATTAAAACAAACAAATATAAATGATACTTGTGATAAAGAAATAAAAGAAAGAACAATTTAACATATTGCTCGCTTCTTCTATTAGGTTAGCCTTCCCCTTAGTACTTATTGTTTAGACAGTTTTAAGGAGATAATTAAAATTATTGGAAGATATGGTGAGGAATTAAAACGTCTAAATTATTATAAGTTACGAGTTCCATTACTAAAAAAAGAGTTGGATTATATAATAACTTATTAAGGGGCCACAAAGAATCATGAGTAAAGCATGGTTGCTTTATTATGTCAAATGTTTAGACCGATAGAAGATATAGGAGTATAATTAATTTCATGGTCAAATGTTCTTTAAGAATCATATTTGTGAAATCAATAGATGCATCATCTTTTATAAAATCTGAAAAATATATATATAAGTTACTTGATAAGTTTGTGGAATAAATTGGTAAACAAAATATCGTCTAAGTTATAACCGATAATAAAAGCAACCATGTATTAGCTAATAAAATTTATCTTTTGAATTTTTAATTTTTTAATTACTTTATGTCTCTAATTTGAATGGAAGTATTATGTGACTCCTAATTCTTATCAATTTTGTTATCTTTTGTATTAGGTAAATTACTTGAAACAAAAAGACCACTTGTATTAGATTTCATGTGCGGCACATTACATTAATTTAAAGTTGGAGGATATTGGAAAGATTCCTAACATCAAGAAGACTTCAAAAAGGGTATTTTTTGTCATTGGATTTCTCTTTAATCGGGGCTTTGAATACGATGAGAGAATTGATAAGTAATAAGGAATTAGTGAGATATGATGTCACCCGATTTGATATTCATTTTTAACATTATAGAGCATGCATTATCAAGAACATAACTTGCGAAACAAGTTTACCTCAGAGAAACGAGTGACAAGCAAATGGGCAAAATAAACAAAAGGCAAAAGTGCCGGTGATATCATTTTAATGTCGTCCTTTTGAAATCTTATAATTTATATATTAAAGGTAATGAACCCTCTTGTTCGAGTCCTTCGGTTAGTAGATAATGAAAAGAAACTTACAATAAAATATATTTATGAGACTATGAATTAAGCAAAGAAGGCAACTTAAAAGTCTTTTGATGACAATGAAGAAAAGTATAAGAAAATATTTGCAATCAATGATGAGAGATCAAATTGTCAACTTCATCGTCCATTACATACAATAGGATATTATTGGAACCCAGAATTCTTTTATAAGAACATCTTTATTAAGTTTGATGCAGAATTTATAAATGAGTTATATAAGTGCATTGCAAGATTAATTCCAAGCCTTGAGATGCAAGATAAGATCATATGTGAATTATCTTTATATAAGAATGCCGATGATCTTTTTGGAATTCCAATAACAATTTGATCAATAACAACTATATTCCCAGGTATTAATAAATTTATATAATTAATTTCATGTATAGTATGTTATTATCAATAATAAAGTAAATTTTGCAATTGAATGGTGAAATCTATTTAAAAATTTCACCCCGAATTTACAACAATTGGCTATCAAAATTCTTTGTTTAACTTATAGTGTTGTAGGTTGTGAGCGAAACTAGAGTGTTTACGAGCATGTAAGGATCATAAAATATTTTTGTTTCAATTAATCTATTTTTTAGATAAATATATCAATATATTTTTAAATTATATGATATAACAAATTCACACAAAGAAAAGAAATCGATCAGAGCATCAATGATTATATGATCTTATTTATATAAAGTATAATCAAACATTAAAGGCTCGTCATGATTTATAAAATAACATTGATCCAATCTCATTGTAAGATACTGATGATTCAAATAACTGATCGATGGAAAAATAGGTACGAACTTACAAAATGCCAAAGATGAGTTTATATTTGAAAATGACAACTTGACATAAAGAGATGTGGTAGGAACCTCGAGTGTTGGTGAATTACAGACATATATAAAACAAATGACGAAGGGAAAAATGAATGCAAAAGCCTCAAGTTCATCTCTTGTCATTGTAAAAAAGAAAACATATTTTGATGAAGATGGACAAGAGAAAGAGAAAGATGATGATATGTTTGATAATAATGACGATGTTGATTATGAAAATGATTGAATTTGATGCAACACTTTATGTTTTGAGTCTTTTAGCATTTTTGTTATTAGAAGATGGATAATGTGACTTGGTACTTTATATATGTTTAATTTAATATCATATTTTTATTTATATAATTATATTTATCAATTATATTATATATTTTTATATTTTAATATTTCATAACACCTCACTTTGCTTGGGCAAGTGCTCAGTGCCTCGAACATTTTAAAACCTTAGCGCCTAGCACTTTCTAAATCATTGATTACAATGCAACTCTTTAATGCACAATTCTTATCATTATAACAGTATGAAACAAGAACAGAGACTATTTGAACCTTTTAATGCACAACTATAATTATCAACAAACAGTTCTTTGGAATAATATGGTTGATCTGAAGAGACAAAAAAAGTTGGTTCTGCAATATATTAGGAACAAGTACCAAAACAAAGATCTGAAAATAACAATAATATTCATGTAGATGCAAACCATATAGAGGCTGCCACATCACAATTATCAGCTAAGTAGCATATTTATGCATTTGAACTTAGTTTATGCTTTTTATCTTTTACCATACATCAAAAAATAGTGAAACCATATCATCAACAAAGAACAAAGAAGCCACTCAAAACTCCAAGGTAGAATATTAACAAACATACACAATCCAATATCATCAGGGGTGTCATCTAGATAAAAGATCCACTTATCACTAGTTTCCAAAAACTGATAGAAATAAGTTATTTGATTGTGTTCTTAAAAACAACATAGCATTATTATGCAAGTGAGATCATCATTCTCCTGCTGTAATCTTTGGCATATATAAGATCTACTGAAAATACTCCTACTTGCCATGTACTATTGTGTGAGACTAACTTTAGGTAAATTAAATGTAAAACTAGATTTCTCCCTTTACAAGTATGAGAGATTTAGAGAAATGCAGACTAGTTTTCTCACCATTAGGCAAATAATTCCTGCTAGGTGAGTTGATCAGTAGCTTAATTTTGAAGTCTTTTTAATTGGCTAGAGCAGTGATTTAAAAAGCTCTAGACGTCAAAAGACACCAAGGTCCAAGTCCAAAAACACCCGAGGCGCTAGGCACTCGCTCGAGCGAGCGAAACAAAACGCTAAAATATAAAAATATATAATATAATTAATAAATATAATTATTTAAATAAAAATATGATATTAAATTAAGAAAACCTTGTAAAATCACAATATCACATTAACAAAAAATCTCAAAATTCAAAAAAATAACAATAATTTCAAATAAATAAAAATTAATAGTATTAAAATCAAAATAATATATTATTAATCTAATAAATAAAAATACTGTTACTAGTATACTATTAGCAGTATACTGTTACTATCGAAGTGAGAAGAGTGTAAGAGAAAGATCGAGGCTGTTGATTGAGAGCAGCGGCAGCGATAGCAACGAGTAGCGGCAGTAGAAGCGGGAGCGGCGAGCGATGACATTGGTAGCGGCAACTGTAGCAGCAAGCAGCAGTAGCGGCGAACGACGACAATGGCAGCGGCAACGGTAGCAGCGAGCAGCGACAGCAGGAGTGGGAGCGACAAGCGACGACAGTGGTAACGACAACGGTAACAAGGGCAGCAACAGCGAGAGCGACGATAGTGGCAGCAACAGTGAGAGCGACGATAGTGGCAACGGTAGCAGTGAGCAGCGGCAGCGGGAGCGGCGAACAGGGTTAGGGTTGGGAAGTCGTGAGAGGAAGGCTGATATCGATGCTTTAGTTGGTTCGATTGAACCAACTAAAGCATCAAAGACCGAACCAAACCTAAAATGCTGGTTCGATCGCCTGGTTTAACTCGGGCACTCGCCCGAAGCGCCCGGCGCTTGGGCTCGGGTGAGCACCCACGCGACGCCTCTTTGAAGCGCGTCGCCTAGAAATGAAACGAGGCGCTCGGGTCTTGCCTCGCCCGAGCGCTTAGGCGAGCGCCCGAGCGCCTATTGAAATCACTAGGCTAGAGCTATAGCCTCAAGCCTTAGACATGAATATTTCCTAACAATTGCTCAAGCATAAAATAGGGTCCTTGTTTCGTATAATTTCTTGCCAACTTGTGAGGCAATATGCTCATCCATGTACTTAGCACATGTCAAGGCATATAATGGTTGTATTAGTTTGTGCCAGACTATGGTCCAATAGGCAATTAGGTGATTGATGTGAAGCAGGCTATTTATGAAATGGTCCGTGATATGTTCTTGGAAATTTCCAAACTAAGACATGTTAATATGATATGACTATTTCCAATATATACAGATGGTCTACAAGCTAGCACTCACATAGTAATTAATGACAATAATTGTTTTTTGATAAGTAACAGATACCATATTGTCGCTTCCATTATTCACTAAAATGAAATGCACATCAATAGCTTCCAAAAAGATCCTTCTGAAACAAATAAAGAATAACACTAATAACACAATAAAGATATGTCTACACAATCATTTTACATTAAAATCTATGGTAAATGTACCGTTGAACAATAAAAAACATACACATTATAAAGTATAAACCTCTAGTTTAAGACTTAAGCAAGAATACTACATAAATAAAAAAATAAATTTGAAATTACAAAGATATGTCTACACAATCATTTTACATTAAAATCTATGTAAATGTACCATTGAATACTTTATAAAGTATAAACCTCTTGTTTAATACTGAAGCAAGAATACTTCATAAATAAAAAACATATTTTCAAATTAGGTATACTTCCACAATGAAAATCATCATCCCCAAAAGTTTCAATTGAATGGAAAGCAACTAGTATTCTTATTTTCTTATTTTTATTAGTGTCAAGATCCTTGGACTACATATAGGCAAACAAGCGAAATCGAATGGAAGGCATTTCTTTGTGATCCTGATAGACTTACATCTAGTACTATCTGCGCATAACACGATTTCTTTCTCGTTTTCGAAAGCGCTCAAGCATGAACTCATCTGTGGCAGCTTGCCTCCGTCCTGCAACATCCGAGTTATTAGTTTCTGTTGACTTCCCACCCATATCGCTCACTTGGGCACCTCGGATTTTGTACAACTCTGGATGCTCTGCAAGTAAAATGACCAAAACTTATTGAGTTCTTAAAACATTTACCATTCAGCCAGATTTCAGACAGAAGAGCCTCTGGAAGAAAGAAATAGATTGTGAAGCTCTTCTACTCTTAAAATAGAAATACACAGTCCCACGTGAAACAAACCAAACACACATGCACAAAAATATTACAATGTAACTAAAACGATTGCATTAACAACAGCCAAACAAGCCCACAGAAAAAACATCCTGTGTAGGATATTGCCACCATTGAACATCAAAATTTCAACTACTCCGAAAAGGTGAGTTACCCAACACTTTTAGCCATCCACATTACTGCTTATTATTAATGAATATTTAGGTTTTCTGTACCTCAAAATAGATGAAGCTCTCTTAACCAAGTTATATTTAGCAACAAGATCATCATTTTAAAAACAAGGTTCGTATTTCGTAAGTTCAGAATTGGGTGGATTTTCGGAACAAGATCATTTTAAGTTTTTAACTGTGTTTAAAAGCTGGCCAAAATTATCAGGAATGGCTAAGGGTCAACTGAGAACCATGAGATCATGAAATTAGCCATTGAAATCGATTGGGTGGTCTAGGTTAGAAATTTTGAGGGTTCAGGATTGGTTTCAGTCAATCCAACCAGAGCAACCGACCTAATAAACTATGCTTGCAAGTAAAATCATTATTTCACGAGACTTCTCCTAACAAAACCTATATTACTAACACATATACACCAATCCTAAACATAATATAGCTTCAAAATGCACCAACAGCAACACACAATATATGAACTGGTCAAATCCCATCTTAAGTTTATTTAAATGCACTATAGATCAGTTTATGCATGACCATTAAAATATAGTGATTTGACAGAGACAAGGCATACATCATACAGGGAAAGACCCAAAGCATTGTCCTCATCCTAAAATCCACAATAAATTAATTCACACTTTCTTGCAGTCAGGTTTAGATTAGAAATATGTTGAATTGTTAAATCAAACTTTAGAAAAATGGTGAATCATATAAAAGTTTGTGGTTGAGACATATCAGATTATTGAATTTTCTTACTTTATTTTTCCGGAGCTTTTAAATTTTTCCTCATAATTTTTTATTTGCTGCACAGGGTTACAAATGTTCTAAACCTTCTCAATTTTGGATAGCAGTCTTTGATAAGAACCATATGGGTGTTATTAAAGCTAATTTAGAAGTCATGAATGAAGTATTTTAGAAGACATCTAGGGCTTACCTGGATATCATCTGTTTATATGGAGTGTTTAGTCTATTCAGTATCATCCAACAAGAACAACCTTCCCACTCTCTGTTTTTTTCTTTATATCCTTTGTTTCTCTCCCCATTGGTATACCAGCAAATAGAATAGCACCAAATCAGCAGTAAAAATTGATTAGATCAGTTCTCAATTGATTGGATTTGGAGTATTTCCTATCAGTGTGATCTCCAGAAAGAAAGTACACATTACTATTCTAATTAGTCAGCCAGTTTCCCTTTTCAAAATACCTTAAACATACAGTTAGTTTCTCACCTATCTCTCTTCCCTATTCTTTGGTCTTCCATCCTCTTGTATTCATCTGTATTAAATTCAACAGCAAGGAAAGAATCGAAAATAGTATCATTTCGTTACCCTGTAACCCCTTTCTTCCATTTTCTCTCATGTTCGGGAGGAGATGGAGGAAAACCAAATAATATAGGAAAATAAGGGTTCAAGAATGCTTAATTCACAATAAATTAACTGGGTTAATAATAATTTTCATATGTGAATCTATTACATGTGATATGTGGAAGTCTTAAAAACAAGGATTTTATTTTTGAATGATACCGCCCGTACCGGGTGGTACATACCAGTCCGCCAGCAGACCGATATGTAGATTGCTCATTACCGGGTGGTATCAGCCTAGCTGTGGCAAGGGAAGAAGTGTTGAGGGAGAAAGAGCTCGAAGAAGAGGGAGAAAAAGAGGGAGAATTAGGAGAACCTCGACGCTTCCCAATCCAGCATCGCCCTCCCTCGACGATCTTGATCCAGGAGGTAACGGAGAGGCCGCAGCTCGACTTCTTCTTCGCCGAAGGCCGAAGACGCCTGCGGCCTTCACCACGTTCTTCGACGAAGGTCGGAGACGTCTGCAGCCTTTGACGTCTTCGCCAAACGCGACAGATGAGGAGAAGACCACGCCTACCCATCATTTAACATGACGAGGAGAAGAAAAGGAAGCGACGTCGCTGAGGCAGCATACACCTCCTTTTTTTTATTTTTTTTATTTTTTTTTATTATTATTATTATTATTATATATATATATATATATATATATATATATATATATATATATATATACACCAAGCGGTACACCTTGGCATACCGCTCGATAAGCTCATACCGTACCATATCGAGCAAATCTCGAAATGTCGGTACAGTACGAAATTACGAACCTTGCTTAAAAATATTAACAAATACATATATGGAACAAATGAATTAAGTACCAAAGATCCCCCAAAACTCAAAAGCAATCCACTTAGTTTCGCAATTTGCAAACTAACAAAGCATTAATTATCTTTGCCTCCTTGACATCAAATTATTTTTATCAAATTAATGATATCCTCCTGAAACCTTATTTATTTTTCTGACAAACATCACTATACCATCTCTCACATATATCCACTACACATAACTAAACCCCATTGACATGTCAAAGTACATTCCAAACCAAATTGCATATTACAAAAATCCAACTTATGTAAGTTAGTGAAAGAAAAGTGATAAGAATGAAAGCTTTTGTAGATAACAACCTCTCCGAAGTTTTTCAGCATAATCTCGACCACGTTGGAAATAATCTGCACTGTAACTTGAAGGAATATTCAATTCTGATTTAGTTTTACCAACAAACCTCTTCTCTTGCAACAGCTTTTGGCAGCCTCAGTCTCTTCAATATTCCGTAGCTTGTATCTGCAGCATCAACGAATAACAGGTCTAAGTAAAGGGTGGATCGATGAAAATAAAAGAAGGATATTGTTTCCATTCTTGTTGTCTGTTAAATGGTGAACCACTTAACTTTTACCTAAACATACGGGAATACAATATGACCCAATTAGATTATAATACTAATGTCATATGTCCTTTGTTAGATTACGTTCAGGGAAAATTGATTGAAATCATGTTTTACCATAATATAATGATCGTGCTCATTGTCTTTTTTAAAAAAATCTGAAGGGAAATTAAGAGGCATTGATTATTGAATATTACTTGCAATGGTTTGGTTTAAAGATTTCTAAGGTAAGCATCAAGCAGGCTCAACAGTAAGCACTAAGCAATTTCAAAAGAACAGATCATATTTCAACCTGATCAGTGATCTAAAAGAATCAAATGTGCAGGGGTTTGGTAAGCATGCATTTACTGTTTATAGTTTGTATTACAGATTAATGTGTGGCTGTCCTTTACACCATTCACTTTTTTCTGGTGGTTTGATGACCATTCAAAAGTTCTAAAACCACATGAATTTTGGTTTCTAGGCTTTTGAATGTCAGATAATCCTCATTGCAGCTAATTTTCAATTTGAAAATCACATGACCTAAATTTTGATTTGTAGGGTTAAAATATTATTATAATATTTGATCCCTTTTATTATACATATATATATATACGCATATATCATCCTTTTAAATTTTGGTTCCAAGTCTTTATGCATAAATGATAATGAGATATATCATCCAGCACCTAACTTAAAACTTGAAAAAAGAATAAATGTCCATTGATCAGGCTATGTCAGAGTACCAAAGCAACAGGTTATTCTGTTACTTAGGATCACATAGACGTCATCTTATTTGACGAGGAACCTTTAAATCCAATAGTAAGTTTGAAAATAAAATTGGGCAGTGCTGAGTTGATGTTCATGAGAAATTATAATGACCTTAGCTCATTTTAAGATCAGTTGTCATGTGCTTTATATGTAGCCAAAGCGCAAAGTATCATCATGTGTAATGGTTCACAGAAGTGTGACAATCACTCTAAGATTCGTCTGAAATCTGTTAAAAGGGCTAAGCTTGACCATGTTTTAAGATTTTAAATCCCAATTGCTGGGTACATTCCAATTGCCTAATGCAATACAAAACATTAATATCTAATCATGTATGATGAAGAGAGGCAAGTGTGGACATTTATATCTAAAATTTTATAGTAAGAAGCTGGAGTTAGGAATACAAGAAGCACACAGACATAAAGTTGCAACTCATATGATAATTCAATCATTTAGCACATATAGTGTGGCCAACCATGGGTAAACAAAAAGCAAAGTCCCATCTTTAGGCAGTCATTCAGCATAAAGAGCTTTTAGAAGTCCAGGCAATAGTGGTCTGTCATCAGGAAAAGGAATGGTGCAGACCTGAATATGTAACAAAGCTCCTAGAAATTTACACATTGCATGTATCACTTCAACTTAAAATGTGTAGAACTTGATCATCGAAATATAATATTTAGGCCCTCTCTTCTAACTTTGGATAGGATGTATAATCATATTCTCCCATCTACCCAAATCTGCAGTTAGCCTGGAAGGGCAACAGAAAATGAGATGACAGATTAGAAACAATTAGAGAGGCAATAGCATACTCGATGGGTAGTTGCACTTCAGCAATCCCTGTGGTCCACTGAGTAGAACTTTCTTCCGAGTTCCTCTTCTTCACCTGCATGGAAGAGAACAAGTTCAAATTGTTCAATGCCCAATATAAGCTGGGACTATGGAGGTAATCCAACACTCCAACTGCAATTCCCTCACCTTAAGATGTTCAGGCACAACATACAATTCGTCCATCGGGTCCTTCTCCTCCTTCTCACTGGAGTCAATCTTCTTGCCGCGCCTTTTTGCCAATTCTTGCTCGACATACTTCAACCTTGACAGTCAGCAGTAGCGAAATCAGACAGTCAAATGCTACAGATTAAAGGGAAGGGTGTCAGAAAGACTACACCACATACATGTTGGGATCCTCGATAGTGACAGCTGTCTCCTGGGCGAAGGTGTCCTGCAGGACGAGGTCCTCCTTGCCGCCATCTCCGTCGCCCTTGTCGCCCACGCCTGCGGCGCCGCTAGAGGAGGAGGACCTGCGAAAGGCCCCGCCAGGGCCGGTGGGAGAGTGCTGGGGGACGGTAGGAAGCGCGGGGATGCCAGGCTTCCTCTCCCGCTGCTTCTGGAGCAGCTTCACCTCCTCCAAGACCAATCTGAAGACTCCGGTAGAACCCCATCGTCAGCACCATCGATAAAATCCCTAGAACGCACGAGAGGCACTCCTGTTATGCTTGCTAGTGGTATTACTAACCTGCGCTCCTCCTCGTCCTCCTCGGTATCATCAGGACGGGGATCATGTTCTAGGGTTCTCTTCCTAAAATTCTTAATCGGCATGCTTCTCGTCTTCTGATTGAAGGATTTGGACGAATGTCAAAAACCCTAGCTATTTTCTCCTTTTTGTAAGCGAGAGCGCCACAGCGAGAAGGATGGATGGACGAGGCGTCGACGCTACCGTCGACCACCGCTATCGGACGCCCCCTTTGTGAGACCTAGGCTATGGGCAAGTGCCATTAGGGATGTAATTGGAGATGAAAGGCTATGATCATTTCGGAGCATGTGTGGGGTCGGCTAATTATCTATTATCCTATTCCTATCTATTTTAGGCTTTGATACTTATATTTTAAAAAATTATATTAATATCTTCGTAATTATAAAAATAAAATATCTAGATTTATTTATCTTAACATCATTAATTTTATTAATAAAAATAAAAAAAATAATTTTAGTATTTTAGTTGATGATGACAACAACAACACGATGAATGCGAGTGATTGTTATGGATAAAAAGAACAATGACGAAAGAGCTACTCTACATTTGCATCAATACCGACATAGATATAGAGTAATATTGCTTTATATATATATATCGACGTTGATATAATTATCGAGCAATATCACTCTATATCTACATCAACGTCAATATAGTTATCAAATAATAAAAAATCGACCGATGTAGATATCGCATCGATCGGTAAATCAAGGCCAACGTAGATGGTAACTAAAATATGAGACTTTTGACATTACGCAGCAAAAGATCAAACACATAGACCTGTTATTATTTTGGAGGCTCTTTCTTTAGCTGGATTAATCGATCGATTCATGTTGAGTTCCTTAAGATAGGATCTTAGTGCATGGGTTTCGCATTCCTTCTCTTACATGTTCTAAGGACACCCTCGAACCAGACAAGTACATCGAAGACGACGAGACGCTATACTAGGCATGTATCTCGCATGGGAGGGGATCAAAGCATTTAACATGGAAGGCTGACACTAAGTTCTGGTCTACGTACTAGGCACTGTTAGGAACAAGTCGGCACTAAGAGGGGTGGGGAGGGGTGAATTAGTGTAGCAGTAAAATTACGTCAGTTTCATAAAATCTTTCGTATATTGAAAACCGAACTCGGAAGATAACTTGAAATCTCGTTCGTATATAAAGTGAAAGTAGTAGGCAAGTAAAGATTCAATTTGTAGTTAAAGTAAATTGCTCAAAGTAAATGCAAACCGATTTTATAATGGTTCGGTCGTCGTGACCTACATCCACTATGTCAATTCCTCTTTTGTCGAGGACACCGACATCCACTATCGATCTTCTTTCAACAAATGAAGATTAACTACGCTTTTACACCTCTCTTCTCCTTTTCACAGGTTTAAGAGACAACCTTTATAAGCACACACTCTTCTTTAAACAGAATTCTAAGTTTAAGCTAGAGGAGGGGATTTCTTAAGTGATTTCTATAGCGTTTTCTCACTTTTAAACTCTTTGTGCTCATGTAGTTTTAACCATGGATGAGAGGGGTATTTATAGGCCTCAAATTGATTCAAACTTGGAGCATAAAAATATCTTATCCTGAGTTTCCCAGGTCCTAGCGGTACCACTGCTTAGAAGATTGTGTCTGGGCGGTACCATCGCCCAGACTGGCGATACCACCGAATGACACAATCTCAGAGACTGTGCCATGATGGTGCCACCTGTTGGATCACTGTTTGTGCCTTTCATTGGGCCCAACATAATCCATACATGGGCCCAACAAGCCCCTAATTGGGTTGGCCCAATTCCAATCCCAATTATGTGCCAATTACGAATTCTAAGGCATACACTAAGCTAAATAAGTCCGATGAGTCAAGGTTTCTTCCGACGAGCTTCCGGCGAACTCTTGGCAACGTTCAGCGGACTCCCGACAAGCTTTGGACTTCACGATGATATTCTTGGCGAGTTCTGATGAGCTTCTTTGGCAAGCTCTAGGACTTCTTGGTTGGTTCCGACAGAACTTCCGACGAACGTCCGAACTTTTGACGAACTCTCGAACTCCTAACGAAATCTCGTTCTTAACTCCGGGACTTCATTTTGCTTTATGCCTTGTTATCATAGTTAATTCTGCACACATAAAACATACTTCAATCTAGACAATTATTACTAAGCATGAATCATGTTGTTCAGCATGTCATTGGTCCATCGACGCTTCGTCCGATTCTTCGGCGCATCATCCTCTCTTGCGACCTATTGCCCAATTGGCTAGTTGACCTTCGCAACTCTGATTTTCTTGGCACAATATCCGCTCTGTTGAATCTCGAATTTTGATGATAAAACTAATTGATATGTGTTTATCTACGTTTTGAGTGACACAAGATGCTTCGATCAGGATGAGACAATTAAAGCAGGAAAAATCATGTTGGGCCGGAGGAACATGTCAGAAGATTAGACGTCGGGCCAGTGGATCGATCGACGTTGTTAGGATCAAGAGCGGCACTAAGAGGGGGGGGGTGAATTAGTGCAGTGGTAAAGAACTATAAACTTTCGATGATTTAAACACTATCGGAAACTTCGTACGATAAAAGCAACGTTTCGTTTGAAACCGTTTCGATTGCGTTTTAACTTGAAGGCATACGTATGAAGGAGACAAAGAAGTAGAGCATCAAAGTGAAGATGGTTTGCAGTAAGATAATAGCAGGAAGTAAATGCAAACCAGAGAAGATGATAGTTTATAGTGGTTCGGTCAATCGTGACCTACATCCACTCCTCCGATTCCTCTTCCGTCGAGGTCACCGGCATCCACTAACGATCTTCCTTTACTAGGCGAAGATCAACCTCCTTCTTACACCCCTCTTACAACCTCTTACAAGTGGTTCACCCTTTTACAAAGATTTCAATGAAAAGAAATGAGGTGAACACTCAAGCTATTGAAAACAAGACTTTTCCTAAAGATTTACTCAACTTCTAGCTTCTCAAAAGGTTGTTGTCTCAGCTGAGAATAGAGGGGTATTTATAGGCCTCAAGAGGATTCAAATTTGGGCTCCAAAAATTTGAATTCTCTTATGTTCCCGAAGCTAGCGGTGCCACCGCCTGTCAGTGGCGGTGCCACCGCCTGTCAGTTTTGACACTGACAGTGTACTGGGCGGTGCCACCGCCCAGTCCAGCGGTGCCACCGCCTAGCTCTCGGGTGCTGGGCGGTGCCACCGCCCAGACCGGCGGTTCCACCGCCTAGCTCTCGGCCTCTGGGCGGTGCCACCGCCTAGTCTAGGCGGTGCCACCGCCTACACTATTTCAGCTCACTGGTTGGGCTCCAAAATTGGCCCAAACCAGTCCGAACTTGGGCCGAATTGGCCCCTACTTGGGTCATAGGATTAACACCTAATCCTAGCCCTAATTAACATACTAACTACAAATTTAAAGACATTTTCTAAGCTATTACAAAGTCCATAAGTCAAGACTTCTTCCGGCAAGCTTTCGGCGAACTTCCGGTGGTCTTCCGATAAACTCTCGGAAACCATTTTGTGGACTCCCGGCAAGCTCCTAGACTTCACGATTTGATCTTGGCGAGTTCCGACGAGCTTCTTCGGCAAGCTCCGATCTTTCTCGGTGAGCTCCGTGAACTTCCGACGAACCTTTTGGCGAGCTTCCGAAAAACCCTTCAGCAAGCTCCCTACTCATTCTCGGCTAGTTCCGGCAGCATTCCCGACGAACCTTCGGACTTCCGTCGAACTCTCGAACTCCCAATGAATCCTTCGCGCTTGACTCCGGCACTTTGTTTCGCTTTATGTCTTCATCGTTATCGTAGTTAATCCTGCACACACAAGCCAAAACTCTACTCCTATCTAGACAATTATTACAACGCGAATTGACATGCTGTTGCCCGGCACGTCATTGGTTGGCGCTTCGTCCGATTCTTCAGCGCATCGTTCTCTCTTGCGGCTTATTGCCCAATCGACGGTTGACCTCCGCAACCCCGATATCCTTGGTGCAATTCCGCTCTCCTTGGCCCGATGCCCAACGTCCGAAACATTCTGCCGTCCAATATCCTGACGTGATCTCCTCCGGCGCAACGTCAATTCCTTCTGCGTCAACTGTCTAATCCTGATCGAGTAGACCTGCATCACTCAAAATGCAGTTAAACATCTAAACACATTCAATTAGTTTCATCATCAAAATCCGAGATTCAACAATCTCCCCCTTTTTGATGATGACAACTAATTGATGACTATCGGAGTTAACCTTAACTCCCCGGAGTTTAAAGAAACTCCCCTTATCAATATGCCATTGATAGAACACTTGGATTATCCCAAATCCAAGCAACATTCATCACATGTTATGAAAAAAACATTTAAACCATCATGCAAATATATAAAATATTCAATTCAATGCATGAAGTCATCAATATACTTCTCCCCCTATGTCATCAACAAAAAGGAGAAGTAGCTCTAGCTATTTTAAAAGATATTCAAGTTTTTGTAACGTGAAGCTAGATTTTCATCACAACATATAAGCACAAAAGCATAGTAAGATTCTTAAGTTCAATCATGGCAATTCAACACTTGCTTCTTGTGCAAGATTGCACTATGCTTTTCTTTGCATGTTCTAACTAGCAAAAGCTTTCTCTCCTTTATTTTTGTCGAAAGTAGGGAAGAGTACAAGCTAGCCAGCATTTGCCTTGAGCTAGCAATCTTTCTCCCCCTATGTCATTGCCGAAAAGGAGAGGAACCAATGATAAATTATAAATTTGCATCAATCAATATTTCAATCATCGCATGATACATACAAGATAAAAATGCAAAGAAATCATGTCATGAAAGACATCAATTGTTAAAAATAGTCTCAAAAATTCAATTTGCGATACATGTGATACATTGCAATACTAAAAAATTTAATGCGATGCTTTTAAGGATATCAACCTATTTTTGATACAAAGCATGGCAAGAGCAATTATATTGCAAGTTATCTAAGTTTTGCAATTTTTGCTTCTTTCGAGATAGCAATTCTTTGCTTCTCTTTATATTGCAATATTTGCAATTCATTGGTAGCGTTCATGATAGCAAGTTCTTTCAATGAAATGATCGAGCTAGCAAATTTTCCTTCCTTTGAAATATGTAGGCTAGTAAACTAACTCCCCCTTTATCATTATCGAAAAGAAGGGAGAAATCAATGGCTAAAAAATTTAATCATTATACAAGCCATATTACAAAATCATGTTATGATATCAAGAAAATTCAAGAAGGACATGATTCATTCGACAAATCTTTTTAATAGAGCAAAAGAATTATACAACCAAGGGTCATGATTAAAATATATCAATATCATAGATCAAGTCATGATTCGTGATTCATCATAAAGCAAATTAATTTTCAATTGTCACATAAGGCATTTAAAGAATTTTGAAACATAGGAGAATGATTAATTTAAGCATGCAATGTTTCAATCAAATTCAAGTCATGAATACCAATACTTTCATATTGTGAGTATCAATTCATGAATACCAAAAGATATTATTTGTGATTCCAATTTTTCAAGATCAAGATGATGATTTAGATAAAACTTATTGAAATCAAATCGTTAACTTGAAACTCATGATCAAGTCATCAAAATCAATTTCGAAATTCACAAAATATCATGAAATCATTAATCTCGATCAGATGGGAAAAGTATTTTTTTTTTTTTTAAGTGATTCTTTTTCATCTAAGCATGCCTTAGTCTTTATATGTCAAATCAACATTTCTTGGGTATGCATGATATCAAAACATGGTTTCAAATTTTCAACATATAACATGTATAAATTTAAAAATCGAAGGGAGGAGGAAAGGAATTCAAAGGTACAAAGATTTCAACAATCTCATAAACAAATGAAGGATTAATTCATGAATCCAAAATTCCATGAATCATTTCGACAAATCTCCTTTTAAATAATCAAAATGATCATCAAAGGAAATCTCATGTTATTCCAAGAAATCAAGATCATGATTTTGATAAAACTCATTTCAAATTTAAATCATCAAAATCATTTTTAAAGTTCACAAAATTCATAACATAAATAGATTCATGATTTCTTTGATAATATATTTTTCCCTTTTTTAAGTGTTTCATTTTAAGTGATTTATTTCATTTATGCCAAATAAAAAATATGCATCAATGTTCAAAAACCGAAAAAGCCATTTTCATTACCGTAAAAATCGATAATCCATAAGTCTCAAGAATCATCATGCATAATTTCGAAATCTATTAAGCATGATCATTATGCTTGACATCAAGACATGGTTTCAAAATATTTAATATTTTCATTACATAATTACATCATTATGCATCATCGAAATTGATTTCATAAAGTATTTTCCATCAAGATCATTTTGTTTGTTGTAGTCATGCATTTTTCTTTTTAGGTGAATCTAACTTTTCAAGCTTAGTTTTTGATACAAGATCCATACATCATCATTAAGCATGATATCAAACTTCTTTATATTTTCATTAAGACATCAAGCATGGTTTCAATCAAAATTGGAAATCATCAAAATACACATTATTTCTTCTTGAAAAACATTTATCATCATTTAAACCAAAAAAGAGCTTTCATTACGGCAAATATCAATAATTCATAAATCACAAAAATTATCATGTATAACTTTAAAATCTCATGCATAAAATCATCAATCATGGTATCAAAACATTTAATATTTTCATTACATCATTATGCATTACTTCAAATCAAACATGATTTCATTTAATCAAAATCGAGAAATAACAATGGAAATCAATATGAAACACATTATTACTTCTTAACCACATATAGCATAATTTCATAAGGCATTTTTAATCAAAATCATTTTGTTTATCATAAACATGCAATTTTCATGATTATTTTTAAAATTACTAGAATCATAAGCATGATTCCTAATTTTTGCATTTTCATTATTAAATTATTAGACATGCAATTTTCAAGAAAATTAATTCTAAACTAATAAAAGAGGAAAATGCATCATAAAAAGCATCATGTAATTTCAAAATAATTTAAGAGAGTTGAGTTACTTACCTTGTAGTCGAAGCCCGTTAAAGCCCAATTCGCCATTTCACCTTTGGAAGTTCTTGTTTCATCCTTGGTTGCCTTCCTCTTCTTTGGCCTCTTCCTCCGTTCAAGTTCATTATTTATTTTATATTTTTGTTTAATGAACTTATTAAGATTTAGTGTTCGAAGTTCAAGTTCATCATTGTCCTCATCACTTGAGTCATCGCTCAAGTGGTATTCATTTGTCCGGAGTTCCAAATTCTTCCTATTCTTTGGAAGGTGGTTCAAGTGCTCATCGGGTTCAAAATGTTCCAAGAGTGTCATTTCATAGGTCATTAATGACCCGATTAATTCTTCTAATGGAAAATCATTTAAATTTTTTGTCTCTTGTATTGCGGTTATTTTAGGATCCCACATTTTTGGAAGGGATCTTAAGATCTTACTTATGAGGTCAAAATTCGAAAAAGATTTACCAAGAACTCTTAGATTATTGACGACATCCGTGAAACGGGTGTACATGTCGCCTATAGTCTCGCTTGGTTGCATTCGAAAAAGCTCAAAATCATGCAATAAAATGTTAACTTTCGAGTCTTTGACTCTACTAGTTCCCTCGTGTGTGATTTCAAGTGTTCGCCAAATATCAAAAGCCGTTTCGCACATAGAAATCCGATTGAACTCATTTTTGTCCAAAGCGCAAAATAAGGCATTCATAGCCTTTGCGTTTAAAGAAAAATGCTTCTTCTCCAAATCCGACCATTCATTCATCGGTTTAGAGGGAAGTTGAAAACCGTTTTCAACAATATTCCATAAATCCAAGTTCATAGAAATCAAGAAAACTCTCATTCGAGTTTTCCAATAAGTGTAGTCCAATCCGTTAAACAACGGTGGACGAAAAACCGAAAAGCCCTCTTGAAAGCCATGAAGAGCCATTTCTCTCGGGTGTAAATCTGAAATGAGAAATACCGGGCTCTGATACCAATTGTTAGGATCAAGAGCGGCACTAAGAGGGGGGGGGTGAATTAGTGCAGCGGTAAAGAACGATAAACTTTCGATGATTTAAACACTATCGGAAACTTCGTACGATAAAAGCAACGTTTCGTTTGAAACCGTTTCGATTGCGTTTTAACTTGAAGGCATACGTATGAAGGAGACAAAGAAGTAGAGCATCAAAGTGAAGATGGTTTGCAGTAAGATAATAGCAGGAAGTAAATGCAAACCAGAGAAGATGATAGTTTATAGTGGTTCGGTCAATCGTGACCTACATCCACTCCTCCGATTCCTCTTCCGTCGAGGTCACCGGCATCCACTAACGATCTTCCTTTACTAGGCGAAGATCAACCTCCTTCTTACACCCCTCTTACAACCTCTTACAAGTGGTTCACCCTTTTACAAAGATTTCAATGAAAAGAAATGAGGTGAACACTCAAGCTATTGAAAACAAGACTTTTCCTAAAGATTTACTCAACTTCTAGCTTCTCAAAAGGTTGTTGTCTCAGCTGAGAATAGAGGGGTATTTATAGGCCTCAAGAGGATTCAAATTTGGGCTGGGCTCCAAAATTTGAATTCTCTTATGTTCCGAAGCTAGCGGTGCCACGCCTGTCAGTGGCGGTGCCACCGCCTGTCAGTTTTGACACTGACAGTGTACTGGGCGGTGCCACCGCCTAGCTCTCGGGTGCTGGGCGGTGCCACCGCCCAGACCGGCGGTTCCACCGCCTAGCTCTCGGCCTCTGGGCGGTGCCACCGCCTGTCAGTGGCGGTGCCACCGCCTGTCAGTTTTGACACTGACAGTGTACTGGGCGGTGCCACCGCCTGTCAGTTTTGACACTGACAGTGTACTGGGCGGTGCCACCGCCTGTCAGTTTTGACACTGACAGTGTACTGGGCGGTGCCACCGCCTGTCAGTGGCGGTGCCACCGCCTGTCAGTGGCGGTGCCACCGCCTGTCAGTGGCGGTGCCACCGCCTGTCAGTGGCGGTGCCACCGCCTGTCAGTGGCGGTGCCACCGCCTGTCAGTGGCGGTGCCACCGCCTGTCAGTGGCGGTGCCACCGCCTGTCAGTGGCGGTGCCACCGCCTGTCAGTTTTGACACTGACAGTGTACTGGGCGGTGCCACCGCCTGTCAGTTTTGACACTGACAGTGTACTGGGCGGTGCCACCGCCTGTCAGTGGCGGTGCCACCGCCTGTCAGTTTTGACACTGACAGTGTACTGGGCGGTGCCACCGCCTGTCAGTGGCGGTGCCACCGCCTGTCAGTTTTGACACTGACAGTGTACTGGGCGGTGCCACCGCCTGTCAGTTTTGACACTGACAGTGTACTGGGCGGTGCCACCGCCTGTCAGTTTTGACACTGACAGTGTACTGGGCGGTGCCACCGCCTGTCAGTGGCGGTGCCACCGCCTGTCAGTGGCGGTGCCACCGCCTGTCAGTGGCGGTGCCACCGCCTGTCAGTTTTGACACTGACAGTGTACTGGGCGGTGCCACCGCCTGTCAGTGGCGGTGCCACCGCCTGTCAGTGGCGGTGCCACCGCCTGTCAGTGGCGGTGCCACCGCCTGTCAGTTTTGACACTGACAGTGTACTGGGCGGTGCCACCGCCTGTCAGTGGCGGTGCCACCGCCTGTCAGTGGCGGTGCCACCGCCTGTCAGTTTTGACACTGACAGTGTACTGGGCGGTGCCACCGCCTGTCAGTTTTGACACTGACAGTGTACTGGGCGGTGCCACCGCCTGTCAGTTTTCACGCCTAGTCTAGGCGGTGCCACCGCCTACACTATTTCAGCTCACTGGTTGGGCTCCAAAATTGGCCCAAACCAGTCCGAACTTGGGCCGAATTGGCCCCTACTTGGGTCATAGGATTAACACCTAATCCTAGCCCTAATTAACATACTAACTACAAATTTAAAGACATTTTCTAAGCTATTACAAAGTCCATAAGTCAAGACTTCTTCCGGCAAGCTTTCGGCGAACTTCCGGTGGTCTTCCGATAAACTCTCGGAAACCATTTTGTGGACTCCCGGCAAGCTCCTAGACTTCACGATTTGATCTTGGCGAGTTCCGACGAGCTTCTTCGGCAAGCTCCGATCTTTCTCGGTGAGCTCCGTGAACTTCCGACGAACCTTTTGGCGAGCTTCCGAAAAACCCTTCAGCAAGCTCCCTACTCATTCTCGGCTAGTTCCGGCAGCATTCCCGACGAACCTTCGGACTTCCGTCGAACTCTCGAACTCCCAATGAATCCTTCGCGCTTGACTCCGGCACTTTGTTTCGCTTTATGTCTTCATCGTTATCGTAGTTAATCCTGCACACACAAGCCAAAACTCTACTCCTATCTAGACAATTATTACAACGCGAATTGACATGCTGTTGCCCGGCACGTCATTGGTTGGCGCTTCGTCCGATTCTTCAGCGCATCGTTCTCTCTTGCGGCTTATTGCCCAATCGACGGTTGACCTCCGCAACCCCGATATCCTTGGTGCAATTCCGCTCTCCTTGGCCCGATGCCCAACGTCCGAAACATTCTGCCGTCCAATATCCTGACGTGATCTCCTCCGGCGCAACGTCAATTCCTTCTGCGTCAACTGTCTAATCCTGATCGAGTAGACCTGCATCACTCAAAATGCAGTTAAACATCTAAACACATTCAATTAGTTTCATCATCAAAATCCGAGATTCAACAGACGTATCGATAGAAAGCTTCGGGCCGTGGATTCAAGCATCGGGCTAAGTGTTGAATCTCGGATTTTGATGATGAAACTAATTGATTGTGTTTAGATGTTTAACTGCATTTTGAGTGATGCAGGTCTACTCGATCAGGATTAGACAGTTGACGCAGGAGGAATTGACGTTGCGCCGGAGGAGATCACGTTAGGATATTGGACGGTAGAATGCTTCGGACGTCGGGCATCGGGCCAAGGAGAGCGGAATTGCACCAAGGATATCGGGGTTGCGGAGGTCAACCGTCGATTGGGCAATAAGCCGCAAGAGTGGACGATGCGCTAAAGAATCGGATGAAGCGCCAACCAATAACGTGCCGGGCAACAGAATGTCAATTCGCGTTGTAATAACTGTCTAGATCGGAGTAGAGTTTTGGCTTGTGTGTGCAGGATTAACTACGATGACGATGAAGACATAAAGCGAAACAAAGTGCCGGAGTCAAGCGCGAAGGATTCATTGGGAGTTCGAGAGTTCGACGGAAGTCCGAAGGTTCATCGGGAATGCTGCCGGAACTAGCCGAGAATGAGTAGGGAGCTTGCTGAAGGGTTTTTCGGAAGCTCGCCAAAAGGTTCGTCGGAAGTTCACGGAGCTCACCGAGAAAGATCGGAGCTTGCCGAAGAAGCTCGTCGGAACTCGCCAAGATCAAATCGTGAAGTCTAGGAGCTTGCCGGGAGTCCGCAGAATGGTTTCCGAGAGTTTATCGGAAGACCGCCGGAAGTTCGCCGAAAGCTCGCCGGAAGAAGTCTTGACTTATGGACTTTGTAATAGCTTAGAAAATGTCTTTAAATTTGTAGTTAGCACGTTAATTAGGGCTAGGATTAGGTGTTTATCCTATGACCCAAGTAGGGGCCAATTCGGCCCAAGTTCGGACTGGTTTGGGCCAATTTTGGAGCCCAACCAGTGAGCTGAAATAGTGTAGGCGGTGGCACCGCCTAGACTAGGCGGTGGCACCGCCCAGAGGCCGAGAGCTAGGCGGTGGAACCGCCGGTCTGGGCGGTGGCACCGCCCAGCACCCGAGAGCCAAGCGGTGGCACCGTTGGACTGGGCGGTGGCACCGCCCAGTACACTGTCAGTGTCAAAACTGACAGGCGGTGGCACCGCCACTGACAGGCGGTGGCACCGCTAGCTTCGGGAACATAAGAGAATTCAAATTTTTGGAGCCCAAATTTGAATCCTCTTGAGGCCTATAAATACCCCTCAATTCTCAGCAGAGAGAATAACCTTTTGAGAAGCTAGAAGTTGAGAAAATCTTTAGGAAAAGTCTTGTTTTCAATAGCTTGAGTGTTCACCTCATTTCTTTTCATTGAAATCTTTGTAAAAGGGTGAACCACTTGTAAGAGGTTGTAAGAGGGGTGTAAGAAGGAGGTTGATCTTCGCCTAGTAAAGGAAGATCGTTAGTGGATGCCGGTGACCTCGACGGAAGAGGAATCGGAGGAGTGGATGTAGGTCACGATTGACCGAACCACTATAAACTATCGTCTTCTCTGGTTTGCATTTACTTCCTGCTATTATCTTACTGCAAACCATCTTCACTTTGATGCTCTACTTCTTTGTCTCCTTCATACGTATGCCTTCAAGTTAAAACGCAATCGAAACGGTTTCAAACGAAACGTTGCTTTTATCGTACGAAGTTTCCGAAAGTGTTTAAATCGACGAAAGTTTATCGTTCTTTACCGCTGCACTAATTCACCCCCCCCCTCTTAGTGCCGCTCCGATCCTAACAATTGGTATCAGAGCCCGGTTTTTCTCATTTCGGATTTACACCCGAGTGAAATGGCTCTTCATGGCTTTCAAGAGGGCTTTTCGGTTTTTCGTCCACCGTTGTTTAACGGATTGGACTACACTTATTGGAAAACTCGAATGAGAGTTTTCTTGATTTCTATGAACTTGGATTTATGGAATATTGTTGAAAACGGTTTTCAACTTCCCTCTAAACCGATGAACGAATGGTCGGATTTGGAGAAGAAGTTTTTTTCTTTAAACGCAAAGGCTATGAATGCCTTATTTTGCGCCTTGGACAAAAATGAGTTCAATCGGATTTCTACGTGCGAAACGGCTTTTGATATTTGGCGAACACTTGAAATCACGCATGAGGGAACTAGTAGAGTCAAAGACTCGAAAGTTAACATTTTATTGCATGATTTTGAACTTTTTCGAATGCAACCAAGCGAGACTATAGGCGACATGTATACCCGTTTCATGGATGTCGTCAATAATCTAAGAGTTCTTGGTAAATCTTTTTCGAATTTTGACCTCATAAGTAAGATCTTAAGATCCCTTCCAAAAAGGTGGGATCCTAAAATAACCGCAATACAAGAGACAAAAAATTTAAATGATTTTCCATTAGAAGAATTAATCGGGTCATTAATGACCTATGAAATGACACTCTTGGAACATTTTGAACCCGATGAGCACTTGAACCACCTTCCAAAGAATAGGAAGAATTTGGAACTCCGGACAAATGAATACCACTTGAGCGATGACTCAAGTGATGAGGACAATGATGAACTTGAACTTCGAACACTAAATCTTAATAAGTTCATTAAACAAAAATCTAAAATAAACAATGAACTTGAACGGAGGAAGAGGCCAAAGAAGAGGAAGGCAACCAAGGATGAAATAAGAACTTCCAAAGGTGAAACGGCGAATTGGGCTTTAACGGGCTTCGACTACAAGGTAAGTAACTCAACTCTCTTAAATTATTTTGAAATTACATGATGCTTTTTATGATGCATTTTCCTCTTTTATTAGTTTAGAATTAATTTTCTTGAAAATTGCATGTCTAATAATTTAATAATGAAAATGCAAAAATTAGGAATCATGCTTATGATTCTAGTAATTTTAAAAATAATCATGAAAATTGCATGTTTATGATAAACAAAATGATTTTGATTAAAAATGCCTTATGAAATTATGCTATATGTGGTTAAGAAGTAATAATGCGTTTCATGTTGATTTCCATTGTTATTTCTCGATTTTGATTAAATGAAATCATGTTTGATTTGAAGTAATGCATAATGATGTAATGAAAATATTAAATGTTTTGATACCATGATTGACGATTTTATGCATGAGATTTTAAAGTTATACATGATAATTTTTGTGATTTATGAATTATTGATATTTGCCGTAATGAAAGCTCTTTTTTGGTTTAAATGATGATAAATGTTTTTCAAGAAGAAATAATGTGTATTTTGATGATTTCCAATTTTGATTGAAACCATGCTTGATGTCTTAATGAAAATATAAAGAAGTTTGATATCATGCTTAATGATGATGTATAGATCTTGTATCAAAAACTAAGCTTGAAAAGTTAGATTCACCTAAAAAGAAAAATGCATGACTACAACAAACAAAATGATCTTGATGGAAAATACTTTATGAAATCAATTTCGATGATGCATAATGATGTAATTATGTAATAAAAATATTAAATATTTTGAAACCATGTCTTGATGTCATGCATAATGATCATGCTTAATAGATTTCGAAATTATGCATGATGATTCTTGAGACTTATGGATTATCGATTTTTACGGTAATGAAAATGGCTTTTTCGGTTTTTGAACATTGATGCATATTTTTTATTTGGCATAAATGAAATAAATCACATGAATAGAAATTTATAAAAACGAAATGTGATCCTCTATCTTATCGACTTTTCAATAAATCTATGCTTGTCATGTATGAATTTATTGAATGTGACTTTGAGGATGATTTCGGATTTCAAAAATGCTTGATTCATACTTATGACATGAGACACATTTTAAATATGAATCATGTTCAATGCTTCAATCATGTTATATCTCCCTTAATTCATTCTCCTAGATTTATTTACCAAAGAGGAGAAATCTTCCGAATGAATGAAATGATACAAATGAATCACTTATTGATATATCTTTTTGAAATATCTTTTTAATGTGATGTTGATAATTTGAGATACCTATTGGAATTCATGACATGAGATAATTGAATCCTTGACTTACTCTTTATATGGCTTGAAAATAGATGTGTAAAATCTTGCTTGATGAGTTGTTTTATAAGATTTTGCCTTTACATCTTGAACTTTCATGCTTATCTTGATTTGGTATATAAAGACTAAGGCATGTTTAGATGAAAAAGAATCACTTAAAAAATGCTTTTCCCATCTGATCGAGATTAATGAATTTATGATATTTTGTGAATCTCGAAATTGATTTTGATGACTTGATTATGAGTTTCAAGTTAATGACTTGATTTGAATGAGTTTTATCTAAATCATAATCTTGATCTTGCAAAATTGGAATCACAAGTAATATCTTTTGGTATTCATGAATTGATACTCACAATATGAAAGTATTGGTATTCATGACTTGAATTTGATTGAAACATTGCATGCTTAAATTAATCATTCTCCTATGTTTAAAAAATTCTTTAGATTCCTTATGTGATGATATGAATACATGAAATATTCATTAATTTGTTTTGATGAAAAGTTATGATCATGAATGGTAGGATGCAATTTGACAAATTAATACCATCATGATTTGAAACATTTATGATTTGAAATTATACATGCAATACTTGTGCCTTCTAATTATGATGTGATGTATTGCATATAATGTAAATCATGATTTAAAATGCTATGAGTTGTTGCTAAAATGATGAATTATAAATGTTGATTTAATGTTTTGTATCATGAATGCTCTAAATGATGAATGTTTAGTAGCATGATCAAAATGTTGATAAATAGTTAAAATTTTAGTATCATGTATGATATCCTCATAATGTTGATCAATTTATTCAATATCGTGCATGAATGAAATATAAGGTTTTTGAAAATGTGCATATTCTAATTTGAAAATATAATGATGCACAAATAAGATTGACTTACCTTTGTCATAATTGATGTAAAGGGTCTTCCCTTCTTTTTGACAATGACAAAGGGGGAGATAGCTAATTTGCACAAGTCAAGAAGATACAAAAACTTGATTGCTAGCTTGCCTATCTTAAGTAGCAAAGATTGCTAACTTGCTTATTTCAAGAAGCAAAAGTTGTCTTCTTGAACATCACTATCTTGCCTATCTCAATAAGCAAAACATGCTAACGTGCACATCTAGCAAACTTGTATATTTTAAGAAGCAAGGGTTGCTTTCTTGAACATCTCAAAACTGTTAGCTTGCATGTTCTAAAAATATTGTAAAATTTGCTAGCTTGTATGTAGTAAAACTTGCATATCATAAAAGTTGCTAGCTTGTAGAGAAGCAAAGAATTGCTATCTCAAAAGAAGCAAAAATTGTAAAACTTAGAAAACTTGCAATATAATTGCTGTTGCCATGCTTTGTATCAAAAATAGGTTGATATCCTTAAAAGCATCGCATTAAATTTTTTAGTATCTTAATGTATCACATGTATCGCAAATTGAAAATTTTGAGACTATTATCATATCATGTTTAACAATTGATGTCTTTCATGACATGATTTCTTTGCATTTTTGTCTTGTATGTATCATGCAATGATTGAAATATTGATTGATGCAAATTCATAATTTATCATTGGTTCCTCTCCTTTTCGGCAATGACATAGGGGAAGAAAGATTGCTAGCTCAAGGCAAATGCTAGCTAGCTTGTACTCTTCCCTACTTTCGACAAAAATAAAGGAGAGAAAGCTTTTGCTAGCTAGAACATGCAAAGAAAAGCAAAGTACAATCTTGCACAAGAAGCAAGTGTTGAATTGCCATGATTGAACTTAAGAATTTTACTATGCTTTTGTGCTTATATGTTGTGATGAAAATCTAGCTTCACGTTACAAAAACTTGAATATCTTTTAAAATAGCTAGAGCTACTTCTCCTTTTTGTTGATGACATAGGGGGAGAAGTATATTGATGACTTCATGCATTGAATTGAATATTTTATATATTTGCATGATGGTTTAAATGTTTTTTCATAACATGTGATGAATGTTGCTTGGATTTGGGATAATCCAAGTGTTCTATCAATGGCATATTGATAGGGGGAGTTTGTTTAAACTCCGGGGAGTTAAGGTTAACTCCGGTAGTCATCAATTAGTTGTCATCATCAAAAAGGGGGAGATTGTTGAATCTCGGATTTTGATGATGAAACTAATTGATTGTGTTTAGATGTTTAACTGCATTTTGAGTGATGCAGGTCTACTCGATCAGGATTAGACAGTTGACGCAGGAGGAATTGACGTTGCGCCGGAGGAGATCACGTTAGGATATTGGACGTAGAATGCTTCGGACGTCGGGCATCGGGCCAAGGAGAGCGGAATTGCACCAAGGATATCGGGGTTGCGGAGGTCAACCGTCGATTGGGCAATAAGCCGCAAGAGTGGACGATGCGCTAAAGAATCGGATGAAGCGCCAACCAATAACGTGCCGGGCAACAGAATGTCAATTCGCGTTGTAATAACTGTCTAGATCGGAGTAGAGTTTTGGCTTGTGTGTGCAGGATTAACTACGATGACGATGAAGACATAAAGCGAAACAAAGTGCCGGAGTCAAGCGCGAAGGATTCATTGGGAGTTCGAGAGTTCGACGGAAGTCCGAAGGTTCATCGGGAATGCTGCCGGAACTAGCCGAGAATGAGTAGGGAGCTTGCTGAAGGGTTTTTCGGAAGCTCGCCAAAAGGTTCGTCGGAAGTTCACGGAGCTCACCGAGAAAGATCGGAGCTTGCCGAAGAAGCTCGTCGGAACTCGCCAAGATCAAATCGTGAAGTCTAGGAGCTTGCCGGGAGTCCGCAGAATGGTTTCCGAGAGTTTATCGGAAGACCGCCGGAAGTTCGCCGAAAGCTCGCCGGAAGAAGTCTTGACTTATGGACTTTGTAATAGCTTAGAAAATGTCTTTAAATTTGTAGTTAGCACGTTAATTAGGGCTAGGATTAGGTGTTTATCCTATGACCCAAGTAGGGGCCAATTCGGCCCAAGTTCGGACTGGTTTGGGCCAATTTTGGAGCCCAACCAGTGAGCTGAAATAGTGTAGGCGGTGGCACCGCCTAGACTAGGCGGTGGCACCGCCCAGAGGCCGAGAGCTAGGCGGTGGAACCGCCGGTCTGGGCGGTGGCACCGCCCAGCACCCGAGAGCCAAGCGGTGGCACCGTTGGACTGGGCGGTGGCACCGCCCAGTACACTGTCAGTGTCAAAACTGACAGGCGGTGGCACCGCCACTGACAGGCGGTGGCACCGCTAGCTTCGGGAACATAAGAGAATTCAAATTTTTGGAGCCCAAATTTGAATCCTCTTGAGGCCTATAAATACCCCTCAATTCTCAGCAGAGAGAATAACCTTTTGAGAAGCTAGAAGTTGAGAAAATCTTTAGGAAAAGTCTTGTTTTCAATAGCTTGAGTGTTCACCTCATTTCTTTTCATTGAAATCTTTGTAAAAGGGTGAACCACTTGTAAGAGGTTGTAAGAGGGGTGTAAGAAGGAGGTTGATCTTCGCCTAGTAAAGGAAGATCGTTAGTGGATGCCGGTGACCTCGACGGAAGAGGAATCGGAGGAGTGGATGTAGGTCACGATTGACCGAACCACTATAAACTATCGTCTTCTCTGGTTTGCATTTACTTCCTGCTATTATCTTACTGCAAACCATCTTCACTTTGATGCTCTACTTCTTTGTCTCCTTCATACGTATGCCTTCAAGTTAAAACGCAATCGAAACGGTTTCAAACGAAACGTTGCTTTTATCGTACGAAGTTTCCGAAAGTGTTTAAATCGACGAAAGTTTATCGTTCTTTACCGCTGCACTAATTCACCCCCCCCCTCTTAGTGCCGCTCCGATCCTAACACTAAGAAGAGCGGACATTGTGCCAAAAATATCGGAGTTGCGGAGTTAATTGGCCGATTGGGCAATAGGCCGTAAAAGAGGACGATGTGCCGAAGAATCGGACGAAGCGTCGAGAGACCAATGACATGCCAGACAACTTGATTAATGCTTAGTATTAATTGTCTAGATCGAAGTTTATTTTACATGTGTAGGATTAACTACGATAACAAGGCATGAAGCAAAATGAAGTCCCGAAGTCAAGGACGCGATCACGTTGGGAGTTCGAGAGTTCGTCGGAAGTCCAGATGTTCGTCAAAAGTTCTCGAGGAACCAGTCAAGAAGTCTCAGAGCTTGCTAGAGAAGCTAGTCGGAACTCACCAAGAAGATCATCGTGAAGTCCAGGAGCTTGCCGGGAGTCCGCCGGAGCATCGCCGGTGCCACCGCCCCTTCTCGGCCTCTGTGCGGTGCCCCGCCTACACTATTCAGTCATTGGTTTGGGCTCCAATTGGCCCCAACCAGTCCGAACTTGGGCGATTTGCCCCTACTTTGGGTCCTGGATTAAACACTCTAATCTAGCCCTAATTACATGCTAATACATTTTACAGACATTTTCTGAAAGCTTTACAAATGTCCAAGTCAGACTTCTTCCGGCGAGCTTGCGCGAACTTTCGGGGCGGTCTTCCGATAACTCTCGTAAACCTTCTGCGTCATCCCGGGCACGCTCTAGACTTCACGATTTTGAGCTTGGCGAGTTCTGACGACTTTCTTCGGCAAGCTCCGATCTTTCTCGGTGAGCATCCGTGAATTCCGACAACCTTTGGCTAGCTTCTAAAAACCCTTCAGCAAGCTCCCTACTCATTCCTCGGCTAGTTCCGGCGCTTCCCTATGAACCTTCGGACTTCCGTCGAACTCTCGAACTCCCAATGAATCCTTCGTGCTTGACTCCGGCACTTTGTTTCGCTTTGTCTTCATTCGTATCGTAGTTAATGTCATCACAACACAAGCCAAACTCAACTCCCATCTAGCTATTATTAAACGCGAATTTTTTTTTGACATTCTGTTGCCCGCACATCTTGTTTTGGCTCTTCGTCCGAATCTTCCATGCCGTGTCCTCTCTTGCGGTTGTTCCTAATCGGTGGTTGACCTCGCGCAACTCCGATATCCCTTGCGTAATTCCCTCCCTGGCCTGATGCCCGACGTTTTCGAAGCTTCTGCTGTCGCAATCCCCTGATGTGTCTCCTCCGACACAACGTCAATTCCTCCTGGGTCATTGTCTATCCTGATCGAGTAGACCTGCTCACCTCAAAATGTAGTTAAACATCTAAACACAATCAATTAGTTTAATCATCAAAATCCGAGATTCAACAATCT
>CM017194.1:14206669-14219633 GCA_004837865.1 Musa balbisiana | reverse complement strand
TTCAAGGTCTCGGAGTCCAAGAGCGCCTGATAAATACCACCAAAGCCTAAGACTGCAGAGGAAATTAGGTAGTGAAGTACTTCCAGCTTACAAAGTAGAGGAACAGGTGTCCGGATAACCTCGGCCCCCGGGACCTACCCACCGGAACTGTAGAGTAGCTAGTGCGGAAGTAAAATCAGATCCTTGTTCATACATGGGTTTCTTGGTACGAAAGAGCCACTTCAATAGGTTTCATTGCCCCGGCCCCAGAATAGAAGACGATTAACCGGCATGAGCTACGTGAGCTCCAGTAGTTTTACCGGACAATTGATAAGTTGGCATTCCCGGCCACCAAGCGAAACCGGGGTTTCTGGTCACGACAAGCTAAAGCTAAAGTTATTAAAGAGCGTTTCCACGTGGTAGAACCTCCTCAGGGAAATAAGCACTAGAGATTTTGAGCAATTTTATACGAAGTTCAGAATTACGTCCCATTTTGTAGAATCTGTATGGTTAAATCAACTGAGTCATATTAGGCACTTTTCGAATCCAAATCATTCATCTAGGTATTTAAATAAGATATCGAGTCTACTTTCAAACGGACAGGTTTTTACCTAAATCGATTTAGTACAACGTTGGAACCAAAACCATGCATGGCGTCAGATTTACCGAAAAAATTTCCAAATTCATGGCTTTGTATAAAACGAAAGAATGTTTGGTTCTCAGCTGAAATCTTCAAATTTTTGTAGAATTGAAAGAATGAGATTATGATTTATTGGATTGGGTTTATAACCTTGCCTTAAAAATTTTGATTTTCCAAATGTGGGGGAATTGATGCAGCCTTAGCTAATATTAAACTTCTTCTTCTTCATTCTTTCTCCTTCAATCCCTTCTCCTCTTCTCAAGTTTACTTTGGCTGCAAAGTTTTCCCGTAGTTGTGCCTTAATTACGTAGTTTTGGCTCATGCTAAAATAATGATGTGGCAAGCCTGCATGGAGGTTTAGGTGTCACTTTAGAATACGTGCAAGTGTCTCATCCTTGCTAATCTGCCACAAGTCCTCCATATAATTTAATATTGATATAATAAACTAAACTATTACAGTACTATATAGCTTTTGTTTCTTTTTTTTTAATTGGGGATGGTACCAACTCTCCCCCTTAAAAAAAAAATTTAGTCCTCTAATTTGTCATACCTCTTTCGGAAAAAGATGAGGATAAGCTTTTCTTCATTTCTTCCTCTAGCTCCCAACGCTTCATTTGCATGATGATGCTGCCAAATTACTTTAACCATATGATGATTTCTATTTCTTAAGATCTTCCCTTTTATCATACTCTGAATGGGATCTTCCTTGTAAAACCCGTCTTTCTCAATCGCAATCGCTCATACTCATGACATGAGAGGGATCAGGTAATATACTTTCGAGCATTGACACATGCAATCTATTATGGATATGACCCATCGATTGTGATCAATGCACTCTTTGTAAGCGACAGAGCCAATTCTTTCGAGGATCTCAAAAGTTCCAATGACCTTGGGTTTAACTTTCCTTTCTTCCAATCTTATAACGCCTTTGGAAGGGATACCTTTATGAATACAAAATCCCCTACTGGAACTCGTTTCTCGTCTTCTTTCTGTTGTCTGCATATCTCTTTTGCCGACTTTGAGCAGGCCTTTAGGCCTTTTTATGATAACTTGATCGTTTCATGTCTCTTGTACTTTATCTAGTCTAACAATGTTCTGATCACCACTCCACTTCCTCCCAACATATAGGGCGTTCTGCACTTTCGCCCATACAATGCTTCCTAAGGATCCATCTGGAGGCTCGAATTGTACTATTATTACTAAGGTAAAACGCACTAGAGAAATCTCTTTATCCCATTCACCTCTCCAATCCATAACGAGGCTCTAAGCAATCCTCACGTACTTGCATTGTTCTTAGTCAGATTGACCATCAGTCTGATGGGGATAGGACAGTGCTACCTTTTTTTAATGAGGGATGTTTACAGTCGAGTTCGCGGATTCCATGGTCATCGGGAAGGCTGTCGGAACTAGCCTGAGAATGAGTTAGGGAGCTTGCCGATGGGTTTTCGGAAGCTCGCCGAAAGGTTCGTCGGAAGTTCTTGAGCTCACCGAGAAAGATTCATAGCTAGGCCGTAGAAGCTCATCGGAACTCGCCAAGATCAAATCGTGAAGTCTCGAGCTTGCCGGGAGTCCGAAGAATGTTTCCGGAGTTTATCGGAAGACCACCGGCAGTTCACCGGAAGAAGTCCTTGACTTGGCAGACTTTTAATAGCTTCGGAATGGTCTTTAAATTCGTAGTTTAGCATGTTAATTAGGGTTATGATTAGGTGTTATCTTATAACCCAAGTAGGGCCAATGGCCTAAAACGAGTTTCGGACCTGGTTTGGGGCCATTTAAAGCCGCCCAACCAGTGAGCTGAAATAGCCAGCATGGCACCGCCGTCTGGGCGTTGGCAACGCCCAGCAACCCGAGAGCTTAGGCGGTGGGCACCGCCGGTCTGGGTGTGGCACCGCCCAGCACCTGAGAGCCAGGCAGTGGCACCGCTGGACTGGGCGTTGGCACCACCCAGTACACGTCAATGTCACAATTGATAGGCGGTGGCACCGTTAGCTTCGGGAACCGAGAGAATCAAATTTTGGAGCCCAAATTTGAATCCTCTTGAGGCCTATAAATACCCTCTATTCTTAACTGAGATAATAACTTTTGAGAAGCAATAGATTGAGATAAAAGCCTTAGCAAAGTCTTTAGAAAGTCTAGTTTCAATTGCTGAGTGTTCACCTCCTTCTTTCTCGTTGAAACTTTGTAAGAGTGTGAACCACTTGTAAAAGTTGTAAGAGGGGTATTTGTTCCTTCCCTTCAAAGTGATTTGCTAGTGGAGTTGGGAGCCTCATCGAAGAAGGCTTCGCAAGTGGATGTAGGTCATTTTGACCGAACCACTTTAAAATTGGCGTGTTCACTAGTTTGCATTTATTTATTGCACTTTACCTGTACTGCAAACCTTCATACCTGCTTTACTTCCTATTACTTTTGCTGCACACATTTTACGAACACGCTTTCAAGTTAAGCACTTCGAGTTCGGTTTTTATCGTACGAAAAAGTTTCTAAAACCGACATTTTAATTCCGCTGCACTTAATCACCCCCCCCTCTTAATGCCGCTCCGATCCTAACATCTCCAAGATAAGGTGCATGTGCCTAGAAGTTTCCTCATCTTTGGCACCATGCAAGACAAGTCCGCTCCATCAGAATGAAGGACCCATGGAACAACATATCCCTGCTCTTGCCTCTGCAAGGGTTCATGTCCTTGACCTCTGTCCAAGGGAAGTTCTATGCCTCCACTCCATGTTCCATCTTCTATGCCGGCTCACTTCATACGGCTTGGGTACTTCGCCAAGTTACACCCAAGTTACTCCGCTCCTCATTTTTGCATTGAGTTGATGGTGGCCCTCGCACCCACCATTCCACGAGTCAGCCCTCCCTTGAGTCTGATCCCTATATCGA
Source organism: Musa balbisiana (assembly GCA_004837865.1). NCBI lineage: Eukaryota > Viridiplantae > Streptophyta > Magnoliopsida > Zingiberales > Musaceae > Musa > Musa balbisiana. The sequence goes on along the minus strand of CM017194.1, from coordinate 14,216,136 downwards.
CTCCAAGTGTGCCTTCATTTGTGGTTGCTTTGGGTCACTCCCCCACTTGATCCTCGCAATGCATCCACAATGTATTCTCTCAATCGAGATCATGCGATGTCTCTTCGCCGCTCGCTCAGCCATTGAGCTTCATGGGAGTTGTTGTTTTTGAGGTATACTCCTCAATATGTGTGGTCTATGCACATGATTCTCCCTCTGGAGAAGTCGGACCTTATCCCTCCTGGATATCTATCCCGTTAGAGCAACATCACTTTTCATTTCGAAGACTACCATCCCCTTGGACTACTTCGATTTGCTGAACAAACTGTGCATTGTTCTGCCTCCTGCAAACGCACTTACTAGATTGCGACTCCACATCAATACAGCCCCCGCTGCACCACTCAAGGCCTAGCAACATACTGAACTTGCTGCACACTCCAGCCTCCTACAGACGATCCTTCACATACCGAAGAGAAAGTTTCAATGTTCCATGATGCTGAGTTTCAGTCGCCTCGGGATGGTCACGAACATTCCATCGTCCGCATACAAGCCCTTGCATGAGTACCGAATTCTTCGAGTTAGCAGTTCCCCTCACCTCTGTGAGCTTTGCACAACTCTTTCGGTCACTGAGCAACTCATTCCACCTTGCATGGTTTCACCCTTTACCAAGCGCCTCGCTTGCCTTGAGTATCATCAAGTATAGTTGCCAACGTTGAGCCATAGCTCAAACTGAACCATCCCAACCTTTATGCACTTCGCATTCTTCCAGCTTGCTTGTCCTCATGGTGCCTCTCACGCAAAGGGTTGGCCATTCCTCTGAATGCCAATCTCAGATGCTCGCTCCTCTAAGCGACTCTATTTCCCTATATCGCCATGCCCGTTTTCCCCAAAACGGTCGCGTGTGCTAGCTGCCCTCAATGCAGCCCCACTTGGTCCCCCACATTTGCATGCCAAGTGTTCTTTGAGTGCTTGTCCTACTCTGATACATCTGTCACGGACTTAGCTAGTTTTGCCTAAGTCGTGCGGCACCCTTGCGTGTCCATCCGCAAAGGTCAGCCTCCCCAAAACCTCCCATGGTCCCTTAGGACCTATAAAAGAAAAAATGGGTTAGAGAAAATGCCTCACTCGGGATCCACAAGCAATCATCTTCGGAAACACTTCTTAGCCAATGCAAATTACAAACAAACTTTACAAGCTTTGAACAGTTGCACAATAAAGGGGTAAAATGGTCCACTACAGACCGAAACTAAAATGGGACTATTAAGCCTTCGGCCATCCCTCTACATGTTGTTCAAAGCATGAACATACCAAAAGACACGGACATACATAAGCATTACATCAAACATCCTATTTTGAAGTTTGTCCGTGACAATATGTTGAGATAAGTGTGCAGGATTAACTACGATGAAATAAGACATACAATAGGAGTTGCGCTAGAGTCAAGACTATGATACATTGGGAGTTCGAGAGTTCAACGAAAGTCTGGACGATTGTCGGAGGTTTTGCAGGAACAAATCCGAGAAGTCCAAGAGCTTGCCAAAGAAGCTCATCGGAACTTGCCAAGTGGATCGTTGTAAGTCCAGGAGTTTGCCAAGCATCGCCGAGGGTTCATCGGATGTTTGTCGGAGGTTCGCCGGAAGCTCGCCGAAAGAAGCGATTGACGCACCGGAGCAAGTTGCAGTAAATGTCTTAAAAAATATCATAGTTAGTATGATGATTAAGTTACAAATGGGAGGTGATCCCATTAACTTAATCTTGAGGCAATTGGGCCCTTGAAAGACCTAAATTGGGCCGAATGGATCAGCCCATTCGGACCCAGATTTCCTGGCCAATAGTGGCACTGCCCAGAAGCCGAGTCTCCCAAGGAAAACTGGGCGGTGGAACCGCCCATGTTAGGCGGTGGCACCGCCTAGGCTCGGTCTCCGAGTGAGGCTGGGCGGTGGTACCACCCGAGCTCGGTCTCCGAGCTCTGTCAGGCGGTAGTACTGCCCAGTTATGGCGGTAGTACCGCCAGGACCCCGAAATTCCGGAGATGACACTTTTGAGCTCCAAATTCAAACCAGTTTGGGGCCTATATAAACCCCACCCTTTCATGCATGAAAGGGCACCGAAACTTAGCAGTTATTCTGAGATTTTGAGAGCTTAAAAGTGTTGTAAAGGCCAAAAGTTCTTCTCCCTCTTTTCTTCCAAGTTTTGATCATTCAAGAGAGGAGTGAAAAATCTATAAGGGTTGTTTTCTAAGCCCGTCAAAAGGAGTAAATTGTAAAAGAGTGGTTGGCCTTCGCCTATTAAAGGAAGGCCTCTAGTGGACGTCGGTGACCTCATCGAAGGAGGAAGCCAAAAGTGGATGTAGGTCAATGTTGACCGAACCACTCTAAATCTCGGTTTGCATTTACATTTTGTTCTCTATCTTAACTACGACTGCCTCCATAGCTTTACTTTAACTGCCCTTCACTTGATCTTAAGTTAAAGTAATTTCCGAATTGGCTTTCATACCGAAATCGTTTTATCGTACGAATGTAATTTTTAATCATCGAAAGTTTTCCACTGCACTAACTCGCCCCCCCCTCTTAGTGCTCTTGATCCTAATAGCTCAAAGCATTAAAAAATGTGTTTAGATCCTAAGATAACATGATTCCTTCATGATCCTAGTGAAAGAATGAAGTGTAAAGGCAAAAGCACATATCAATTAGTTTGATACGGTGTCTATGTAGAAAAAATGATTTTCCTCAACTGAGCAGTGAGATATCCTTATGCAGTTGGGAAATCTCATCTGCTATACAGTTGAGAAATCCTCATTTATTATTATGCTCTCGCAGATTGAGCTCCTGTCAAAGATGCCGATCTTGAACCGATGCAATAAAAATAGTTTGCGGGGCAAGAGGCTTCGTGAGTGAGTCTGCTAGTTAATCAACCGTATGTATATAAGAGACATATAGTTGATATCTGACAAACTTGATCTCGCACGTAGTGAAAGTCGATGGTAATATGTTTCATATGTGAGTGAAACACTAGATTGACACATAAGTATGTAGCTCCACCATTATCACAAGTATATTATAGGAGTAAGGGTAGAGCTGATGTTGATTTTCTTGAGGAGATTAATGAACTCAAGTTAGGTTTAGCAGCATGGTAGCGATGACATGGTATTCAGCTTCAGTTGTAAATCATGTGACTATCTTTTGCTTCTTATTAACTACAAATGAATATCTGGATGGGTGAGAGCCAAGTACTATAAGGAGCCAAGTACTTGCCGGTATTGAGTTGAGTTCATAGTAAGTGCTACCATCACATAATTTAAGTTGATTTACTAGTAAAGAGGAGAGTTGCAACCTCTTTAGCATCTTGTATATTTGTCTTTGATAATAAGTCTTGAATATACTTTCTTTGTGATAGGAGGAGATCTAAGGATGTAAATATTGCTTCCACTCCCAAAAAGTAACTCAAGGATCCTAGATCTTTGAGGGAGAATCTATCAGCCAATTGTTTTAGAAATGCTTGAATCTCCAAGGGATCATTGCCTATGACAATAATATCATCCATATATACTCAAATATATATTGTGTTTCCATTTTGTTGTCGTAGGAATAATGAGGTATCAAACTTGGAGTTGATGAAGCCAATTGGTGTTAGAAACAATCCAAGTTCAGTATACCAAGCTCTTGGAGCTTGACGGAGTCCATAAATGGCTTTTTATAGTTTGTAGACATGTCTTGGATAGCCAGTGGGTTGCTGCATAAAGACATCTTCAATTAGAGTCCCTTGTAGAAAGGCACTATTAATGTCTAATTATCGTAAGTGCTAGCCTTTTGAGATAGCCAAATTTAGGATAAGCCAAATTGTTGTGGGTTTAACAATGGGACTGAAAGTCTTTGTGAAGTCAACTCCAGTTATTGATGAAACTTTTTGGCTACTAGACGTGCTTTTTATCTAGCAACGGAACTGTTTGGGTCTCACTTAATTCGAAAACCCATTTACACCCGATGATATTGTGTATAGGATAAAAGGGTATAAGGGTTCATGTAGAGTTATGGAGGGAGAGCATCATATTCTTCACACCATGGCTTTACGCCAATGTAGAGATTTTTGAGCTTGAGTAATTATGGTAGGTTCACTGGTCTCAAGAGAGGATTTTATGATAGCATGTAGGTCGAGAACGTTGCCATGGTTTAAAAATACTACTTTTAGAATGAGTTGTCATTAGATGTCAGGACCTATAGGTGTGTTATTGGTAAGGTAGTGGAGAGGCATTGACATGTGTCGGGGTAGGCTGAGATACATCAGTGTCATTAGGTCCAAAAGAGGGTAAAGAAGGTGGTGGTTGTGTTTTCGAGGATATTACTCATGAAGCTTGTGAGAAGAGAGAGGAGGAGAAGCAATGGGTAGGGTGAGGAGTTGTTGAACCAAGAGAACTAGAGCAGTGTGGATCCTTAGGACAAAGGGCATATGGTGTTATGAGAGGCTTATTTCAGGGGATCGATAGTATACTCCATTGAATGGATATTGGTTAGAGTAGCTTGCATGGCAGGAGACTCATGGTTTTGAAATGGAAATGTAGACTTACAAAAATACCATACATGAATATACAAACTGTTTTGAGTTTTGGGTTCATAGCATCGAAAGCATTATATTCAGAGAGTATCCATGAAAATGCAAAGCTTAGATCTTGATGTTTCTTATGGTGAGCCATAGGGCCTGCCATGGATAACAAAACAACCAAATACGTTGATTTTTGAATATTTGGGGATGTGGAAATATTTTTCAATGGTGATGGTATTGAGACTGTAGTTGCATACGTTAAAGAAGGTAGAAATAATTTGAAAGGTTACAAACCAAAGTGTTTAGCATGGGACTTGATGTAAAGTGTTAGACCGGTTATCACTATATGTCGATGTTTTGCTTTCAGCATAACCAACTAGTTTGATGAGTATGTGAGTTTGACTTAAGTATTGGATCCACAATCTGAGAGGCAGGATTTGTGGGGCTTGATATTCACCTTTGCCATCAAAGTAAACTATTTAATTATAGATTGAAAAAAGTTTTTCGCCAACTTTTTAAAGTTGGTGAAGTTGTTGAAACTTCAGATTTATGATGGGGAGGGTATATCTATGTGTACTTAGTGAAATAGTCTATGAATTGTCCACGTCTCTCAAAAATATCGATAAAATTAAAATTTTTTCATCATAAACAAATCGAGGATCCAAACTAACATTTGCGGATACTAAAAACATTCAAACATCTGATGAGACATAAAACCTATGCAGTTATAATCTACAACACATCGCTCGACTATTCATTAAAATCTAAACCCAACTCACCAAAATAATAACCACAACATAAATTCACACGTGTGGGAGTTTATACACGAACCAAAACAACATGTTACCACAAGTTCATATCAAACATGAATTAAACTTACCACCCCTATAATCCTAAACATGCGACAGTCCTTTAAACTCATACAAAATCCCATGTGTAGATTCTCGTCACATTTCATTAGATGCATAGTGTGCTTATAACAACCAAAAACATATATACTAATAAGATCTGCCCAAAATCTTCTAAACCTTTCCCCGCCTCACAGCCCAATTTTAACATTTAAGAGCGAGCGACTAGCTATCTGAAAAATTTATACAGCAATGGAGTGAGCAATAAAGCTCAGCAAGTGCTAAAAAAAAAAACATATCCATGGCAAAAAGGACAGTTTTCCAACAAATAAGGTTTTTGAAAATGCAGGCAGATATCAGAATTCCATAGATGTAATCTCTTAGTGCAGAATCACAAATGTCATTCCATCAACATTTTGGTTAATTAACAGATGAGCATAGGGTAGTAGAGCAATCATAGCGTATGAAATGTTCTAGAGATAACAATGGCAAATGCAATATTCGGAGCATATAATCACAATGCAACGTTTTGGAGCTTTAATGACTATGAATGTTTCTGAGATATATCAAGGCAAATAGGCATTTCGGAACATTTCAATAGCAATGAACTATTCAAAACATTCAATGACGTAATAACTTTCAGGCATATCACAGAACAATGAATCGAAGCTGAAACGTCATATTTAACATTTGCATTCATATCTTTCTTTATCCAAATCGTCATACAGAAATACTAACATAACCAAGCCTTTGTGAATCATACAAACCATATAGAGGTATAGTGGGACCACAAACGAGAATGTGATTCCTCATTTCTTTCTGAATGACCACCAGACAGAATTCTCACATCTGGAGCTCCATCCAACCACTCTAGTGAAGTCATAGTGGCCGTAGAGCATCGCAAGTCTCTAGGCATCCTCCCTTTACTCATTTCTAGAAAGGTCCATTATCCATAAACACCATAGACACAAAGGATAGTATAACAATAAAATTTGCATATATCGGAGCACGTGCGAACCAACAAACGTACATGTGCCTTTATGAGATAATCCGATACAAGCACAACCAAACAAAAAAAATTATCTTACCACAATATATTCATTTTTGAAAGGAAATGAAAGTAAAGCTATACGGATTCTAAGCAATCACATATAGCTCAGTTCAAATAAGAAGATTAGATGAATTCAATTATCCAAAGGATGAACTGGAATAGCACATCATCAAAAATAACATGTAAACAATAGTATCTACATGTGCCTATATTAGTCAATCGATAAGCATAAACGTACAGCAATAGTTTTGCAAGAAGGCACATACTTTTAGGACAAGCCGTAATAAGATTCAAAGCGGTTTATCTAAAGCTCAATTGAATGACAGAAGCTGAATGAACCTCTTATTTCAAACGCAGAAAACAAATATGCAAATGTCGACCACAAGGCGATTTCTTATAGAATTCAAGAGGCACATATGACAATAATCAGAACTGTCCATTATGCTCCAAGACACTCAAGAAATCTATTGTAACAAGTTTTGTAACCAATACTTCATACTATCAATTAATGCTCCAATACTTCAGATTGGTCAATTATGCTTCAATCTATGTTCAGATGAAATAAGTTTTGTATCAATCAAATTTTTCTCAACAAGGAGTTATCAATTGATTGGTAACCAAAGGTCAAAAACAAATCACATAATGTTTTGCAGATTCATAGGATCGTTTCACTAGATAACTGTATAGGCATTTGGATTCTAAATTTTTCACTAAAAAAAGATCTTAAGTCTGGGTTTCAAATGAAGTTAGTGTTGCATACATCAGAATTTCCAACAGGACTTATAGCTTTTCGTATCTAAAGGACAGAAATTATGTCCCTGTTTTTGTTAGCATCCAGGCTCATTTGAAATAGAAGTTGGTAATTATCATTATCCAAATTTTCAACATCAATGTGAAAAGAAAGATATAAGAGTCTTAATTTCAAATGAATATCGTTCTGCTAAATCCATTGGTTCTACAATTTATTGGTTAAACAATGTATAGGGGTCCAATTTACCGAAATTTCAGATCCATGATTTTGTTCTAACAAAGAAAATACCTTTTTTTAAGTGAACTCTTTGCGAATACAGTCAAATAAAAAATATGAGACCAAAGACTAAATAATTATGTAAGGATATGGTTAGAATACTTCGTTTGAGAATTATTACCCCAAAATGGGAAAGATTTGAGCAAAAAAACCCTAAACAGCCCCATTTCTTCGTTCGTCTTCTTCCCTTTTTTTTTTTTTTCTTTCTTCCTCTCTTCCCTCTCTTCCACCTAGCCTGCTGCTCAGGTTCCTTGAGAATGAGGCCAAGAGGCTTAAGCGGGGGATTTATAATTTGGGCATTTTTGTGTTTAGACTTTCCTTATTCTTTTATGATTAAGGTCTCAAGGTTACACATGGTCCTCGTATTTTTTTTTTTTTAACAGATCCCAAATCTTATAAATAAGTTCTTAGATTTATACTTTAGCTCTTTATCGAATTTTAAATTGGATACTTATATTACAATTAGAACCTTGTATGAAAATTCAGAAACGAGGGCTGTTACACTCTCCTCACTAAAAAAAAATTTAGAAGTCACTAAATTTATCATACCTCTATCGATGACAAGATAAGGATCAACTTTTTCATTCCTCCTCTAGCTCCTAGGTTTGTTTCCTCTCCGAATGTTTCCTCAAATTATTTAACCCAAAGGGATGACTTGCGTCTTAGGATCTTTTCTTCTGATCATAATCTAAGTGGGCTCTTCCACATAATATAGTCGTTATTGATCTCCACATCTCAGAACTTAAATGATATGATAGTATCAGGTATATAACTTTCTAATCATCTAAACATGAAATATATTATTTGATATAGCACAACAACTATGGTGGTAAGGCATCCTGTAATCGACAGAACCAACCCTCTCAATGACTCACGAAGGTCAATACATCTTTGGGCTACTTTCCTTTCTTCCCAATCTTACAATGCCTTTGGAAGGAGACCTTTAGAATAACAAACTCCCCGACTTTAAAACTTAATATCTCGGCTTCCAATGTTGCTACTCTTTTGACGACTCTAAGCAGTTTTTTAACCTTTTCATTATAACTTGAATTTTCTCGATCGTTTCTTATCTTTGTCTGTGCTAACAACTTTCTATCACCAACTTCTCCCAACATAATGTATTCTGCACTTTCGCCCATATAAAGCTTCATTGATCATCTGAATACTTGAAATGATAACTATTATATAACGTGAACTCAATAAGTGAAATATTTTATCTTCTTCCATCTTTCCAATCCCATAACATAATGCTCTAAGCAAATCCTCATATTGAATGTTCTTCCTGCTGACCATCAGGCTTAGGATGAATATGTATTGCTAAACTTGACTTTAGTGCCCATGAGATTCCTGTAATCTTCTCCAGATCTAGAGAGACATCTGGAGTCCCTATTCATAGATGATCTCGCTTTGGAATACCATGAAGTCTTCTATTTCATTGACATTATAATCTCAAGTCTATCAGTGACTAAGTCATATTAATCGTAGAAATGTGTAGATTTTGTTAACCTATCATGATAACCCAAATAGCCTCATGCTTCCTAGAGGTTTTGGGTAGCCTGAAACAAAATCCATAGGTAACACATTTCCATTTTTCCATTCCGAGTATCTAAAGTTTTGCACAACCCTCCAGGCCTTGATTGTTTTACTTTGATTTTTTTTTTTTTTTTTACCTGACCCAAAAGGGTCAAACATTTTAAACATATTTTGCATTTCCTTCTTCTGCCTTCCCACCAATCTGACTTTGGAGATCTCTATATATCTTAGTACTCCTGATGATGGTTGTACTTTGAAGTATACTTTCTGTAGGATTGGTTCTTGATATCTGGTTCATTGTACACAGACTCTATCCTTAAATCTCAATAAGCCATCCGTTGAAACCTTGAAATTCGGCTTCAATCCCTTTTCTAACTTCATTCCTCAATAGATAAACATGAACTCGTTTTGTCATTCTTTAATTTGTGATCAAGATCAGATGCACTAGCTAGAGGCCATCAATATCTTGAGTCTTGCTCTTTCTTATAGC